>CM042251.1:2212022-2214522 GCA_023566225.1 Romanogobio albipinnatus
GGAGTGTGTCCTTGACAAAGCGTCCTGAGGGCTCCTCGTTTGACATGGTGTCTGAGGTCTGAGTTGCGGCGTCTAGAAAGTGCAGGTTACCATCTGACTGGGATTTACAGAGACCCGTCTGAATCTTGCATTTAAAACTAGACAGGCATCAAGACTTAAAGGTGTGTCATTTCTGCACCACTAGCATTACCAGAACGAACAGAACTGCAAAACAACAGGTCTCTCAAGAATGTGCATGACCTTAGACGACTGGGAAAACACTGCACATGTGGAATAATGAGCTCCGGACACATGTCTGATGATTGAAAACACTGCTGCTGCCTGATAATTGTTGTCGGAATGAACAGGAATGGAGGACACCAGGTTTTTCTGAACTATTTATTGGGAAAATCTTATTAAAACCCAAAGTATGTAGTGTCACATGCACTGACAACCATAAACATGTACGATGCTATCCGGATAGTCCGCTTTCTGCCCATTCTGTAATTTTGGTGAAATGCAGGCTATTTTCGCGGAGTATAAAACATGCAATACGCTTCAAATGATTACTCATATACACTATAAAAAATGCTGGGTTAAAAACAGCCCAAGTTGGGTTGAAAATGGACAAACCCAGCAATTGGGTTGTTTAAAACCAACGTTTGGGTTGTTTTAACCAGCGTTTGGGTTGTTTAAAACCAGCGTTTGGGTTGTTTTAACCAGCGTTTGGGTTGTTTTAACCAGCGTTTGGGTTGTTTTGGGTTGTTTTAACCAGCGTTTGGGTTGTTTTAACCAGCGTTTGGGTTGTTTTGGGTTGTTTTAACCAGCTTTTGGGTTGTTTTAACCAGCGTCTGGGTTGTTTTGGGTTGTTTTAACCAGCGTTTGGGTTGTTTTGGGTTGTTTTAACCAGCGTTTGGGTTGTTTTAACCAGCGTTTGGGTTGTTTTGGGTTGTTTTAACCAGCTTTTGGGTTGTTTTAACCAGCGTCTGGGTTGTTTTGGGTTGTTTTAACCAGCGTTTGGGTTGTTTAAAACCAGCGTTTGGGTTGTTTTAACCAGCGTTTGGGTTGTTTTAACCAGCGTTTGGGTTGTTTAAAACCAGCGTTTGGGTTGTTTTAACCAGCGTTTGGGTTGTTTTAACCAGCGTTTGGGTTGTTTAAAACCAGCGTTTGGGTTGTTTTAACCAGCGTTTGGGTTATTTTAACCAGCATTTGGGTTGTTTTAACCAGCGTCTGGGTTGTTTTGGGTTGTTTTAACCAGCGTTTGGGTTGTTTAAAACCAGCGTTTGGATTGTTTTAACCAGCGTCTGGGTTGTTTTGGGTTGTTTTAACCAGCGTTTGGGTTGTTTTAACCAGCGTTTGGGTTGTTTAAAACCAGCGTTTGGGTTGTTTTAACCAGCGTTTGGGTTGTTTTAACCAGCGTTTGGGTTGTTTTAACCAGCGTTTGGGTTGTTTAAAACCAGCGTTTGGGTTGTTTTAACCAGCGTTTGGGTTATTTTAACCAGCATTTGGGTTGTTTTAACCAGCGTCTGGGTTGTTTTGGGTTGTTTTAACCAGCGTTTGGGTTGTTTAAAACCAGCGTTTGGATTGTTTTAACCAGCGTCTGGGTTGTTTTGGGTTGTTTTAACCAGCGTTTGGGTTGTTTTAACCAGCGTTTGGGTTGTTTAAAACCAGCGTTTGGGTTGTTTTAAACAGCGTTTGGGTTGTTTTAACCAGCGTTTGGGTTGTTTAAAACCAGCGTTTGGGTTGTTTTAACCAGCGTTTGGGTTGTTTTAACCAGCGTTTGGGTTGTTTTGGGTTGTTTTAACCAGCGTTTGGGTTGTTTAAAACCAGCGTTTAGGTTGTTTAAAACCAGCGTTTGGGTTGTTTTAACCAGAGTCTGGGTTGTTTTGGGTTGTTTTAACCAGCGTTTGGGTTGTTTTGGGTTGTTTTAACCAGCGTTTGGGTTGTTTTAACCAGCGTTTGGGTTGTTTTAACCAGCGTTTGGGTTGTTTTAACCAGCGTTTGGGTTGTTTTAACCAGCGTTTGGGTTGTTTAAAACCAGCGTTTGGGTTGTTTTAACCAGCGTTTGGGTTGTTTTAACCAGCGTCTGGGTTGTTTTGGGTTGTTTTAACCAGCGTTTGGGTTGTTTAAAACCAGCGTTTGGGTTGTTTTAACCAGCGTTTGGGTTGTTTTAACCAGCGTTTGGGTTGTTTAAAACCAGCGTTTGGGTTGTTTTAACCAGCGTTTGGGTTGTTTTGGGTTGTTTTAACCAGCGTTTGGGTTGTTTTGGGTTGTTTTAACCAGCGTTTGGGTTGTTTTAACCAGCGTTTGGGTTGTTTAAAACCAGCATTTGGGTTGTTTTAACCAGCGTTTGGGTTGTTTAAAACCAGCGTTTGGGTTGTTTTGGGTTGTTTTAACCAGCGTTTGGGTTGTTTTGGGTTGTTTTAACCAGCGTTTGGGTTGTTTTGGGTTGTTTTAACCAGCGTTTGGGTTGTTTTAACCAGCGTTTGGGTTGTTTTGGGTTGTTTTAACCAGCGTTTGG
>CM042251.1:2219522-2229522 GCA_023566225.1 Romanogobio albipinnatus
GGCAAACTGACAATAATGAGATTATGGCATCTGAGACCGGGGATAAGAGTGCCATTTCCCCAGCAGCGGCTCTGAAATCATATTTGCTTAAGATCTTTGACAAAGCCCTGCGAATGGAATAGCGCTGAGAGCAGAAACAAAATGCCTCCTTTCTGCGGTTCTGCGGTGTTTTGTCAGAGCGGGGAGTGGGTGTTTAACAGATGAGTTTCCCACAGTCCGACTGGAGGCTATATTTAAGTGTGTTAATGAATCTGGATCTCTGCAGCGATCAGCGGCCTCACATCACGACCTCGTCTGCTGCGTGCGGGGAACGCCTTGTCACTTTCTAGAGTTCTCGCTCTCCCGTCTGCAAATGTGTTCGAATGTTTATCATATGAATGCCAGTGACATTAGTAAATGTGTAAACAGCTGACTGGAAGTGATAAAGTTGCTTAACCCTCTACGGTACGGTGTCGCCTCCAGGCAACATAGCCTATTTTAGTTCATTTTTAATAAAATAAAACACCAATTTATTGGTCAAACCTATCTCAGAGAAGAAGAACTCTAATGCTAATCAATGAAAGTGCAACCCACAGGGGTCCATTTTGTGTCCTGTTTCAGCACATGTGCACAGGTCACATGGCTCCATGTTTTCTCCTATGAAAAGTGCATTTTTCACTAGTTTCCGTCCAGTTAAGAGTCGCCTTCATTTTTGAAGAACTTTACATTATATCATCAAATGTTTTAGAATAAATAACAAAAAACTGTGTGTTGCACCATAATGAAATCGCATAAGGCTGAACCAGACACACTGGGATGGGTACAAATGTAGAAAAAATTGTAAGGAAAAGAGCTAGAATTCTCTAAATCGATTTGCATTTTTTGCATGATTTTGTAATGCACTTATAAGATTAGTCATTCACAAACTATAACTGCACATATTAAGATCTGCACATTTTCTATAGCACCTAAAAAAAGGTATAAACCACAACTGATGAGGGTGAGGATGAGGTGTCATGTGATGAGGAAGATGAGGTCATAGTGACAATCCGGCAGGGAGATATCGAAGATGGAGATGAGGATGAAGATGGATATGATAACTTGACATGATAACTTGATGTGATGGTTTGACAATACTTACGTGTTCCACGATGGTACAATGTTGCCTGAGAAATGTTACTTTTTTATTAAAGCTACACTGTGTAACTTTTTTAGTTTATTCTTAGCTAAAAACTAGGGCCGGGACTCGATTAAAAAAATTAATCTAATTAATTAGAGGCTTAATTAATCGAAATTAATCGCATATAAATATTTGACCTGAGAACAGTGAGAAGTAATTTTTTTCACATGGATTTTTAGTATACCATTGAATAATGACTGAATACATAAGCTTAATCAACAAAATATTGTTTATTTATTTCAGTCCAGCAGACCAGTGACTTAGTTACCCTGGTCTTGAAACCAGTCATCTGGTGGAGTGTGGGTCCTTGTAACTTTACTCGGAGTCGGGCTAACGTCTACGCTAAGTCCTATGTGTTTTGCGTTGAGGTGATATTTGAGGCTCGATGTGCTGCGGTGATACGCAAATTCCTTGTTGCACAGCTTGCACACAACCATGCTCTTGTCGACGCTTCCATCCTTTCGTTTTTTTTAAAAAAATTTCCCATCCACAGGCCAAGCAAAGCGGTCTCGTCAGCTTCTTCGTTCATGTTCACTGTGGTTTGTTGTTGTCGGAAGTCAAGAACGCTAGTTGGTGCTCCAGTATAATCGGTCCGTCGAAACTCATTCATTGAAAAACGTTCCGCGGTGCAAAAATAAGTGTGGTTAAAATTGTTATTTATTTTTTGCGTAATTCATCTTAATTAATGCGTTAAAGCCCCGTAATTAATTAACCTTCATTAACGCGTTAAAGTCCCGGCCCTACTAAAAACACTCAGTTCTTTCAAAAATATATGTGCTCATTAATGTATATTTACTTCTTTCAAGTAATAAAGTATTCTCGTAAGTTTATAATATGCCATTGAAAATGCATACGGGTAAGGGGTTCGAATGGGGGTCGCCATGTTGCCCCTCCATCTTGAAAGTACATTAGCCAAAGAGGGACATACCCGTAAATTCAAGCTTCGCCTTTCGCGTTTTAACACTCGATGGCACCGTGTCGATATAGCCTACAATGTAAACTTTGCCTTACGCAAGTGATGTCGTACAATATTCAGAATAACGATAGCACTGATAAAAGTTACTTCACTAAGATTAGCTTGCATTCGTCTGGGAACCTGATAGCTGATGTTAGCAATGAAATGGTAAATAAATTACGAAAACGTAAAACTATTATTCATTTTACATAGATGTCATAACCTACATGTTAACTGAAAAATTAAATAACTGCAAATTATAATAGTTTTCTAAAGTAACCTCATCACTTGAAGGAACACTAATGGACGAGGTGGAACTGGAAGCCATGTTAATCTTGGACTAAATCAGCCACCGTAGGAGTTCAAACGAAATCGGAATTGGGAGGAACAGAAACTAACATTTACTGGATGGTCATATACCTTTTCACCGCTAGATGGGGGAAAATATCACACAGTGTAGCTTTAAATATGACGTGTAATAAATTACAAACTGGATAAATGTGTTTGTTCAGGTGTCTGGTTAAAGAAATCGATGTTTTCAATAAATATATTTCTTTGTTCTACATGAAAAAGTCAAATGTTTAAATTTGTCCGTTGTGGTACAATGTTGCCTCGAGGCAACAAACTTTTAAAAAATAAATAAATACAAAAATTATGAAAATGTTTATTGCTATTGTTATAGTGTCCTATTTTAAGCAGGAAAAACACCACAAGTATTTTTTTCCTCATTGAAATCATATTGTGTACCATAGAGGGTAAAGGAACTAAAGCGCTCTCCCTTCCTCAGGTTTTCCTGAATTCACAGGAGGCCTGGAATAAACCCAAAGGGGCTCGACCCTTTTACTGCAGATAGCTTTTATAATAGGTCTTAATAATTCTTAAAGAGAAACAAAATCCATGATTGTCAAAGGATTTGTATGTCAATCAGACTGCAGTGTATCTGACCCACATTCATATTTAATCTCCTTTCCAAAGATTATATTTGATTTTGCGAAAAACCTTTAAATTATTTGAATCCCTCTTAAGCGATTCCTCTAAGTTTATCGTTTGAAGTCTTTCCGGCGTCTTTTGAAGATTGTGATTTGATGTTCCCGGTGTCATAGTTGTACAGTGCCCTCTCTCTGTTCAATCATCAATTCTTTAAAATCCTGTCAATCGTTCATTGGTCACAGGAATCGCTCATTCTGTGATCAGCTGTCATTCCAAACCTGTGTGAGGTCATTTCTCTCTGAAACACAAAAAAGATTTTAAATATTTTAAATAATTCACAGTATCGGTCACTCTTTTCCATGGAATTGCTATAAATGGGAAGTTAAGCTTTAATGGGAGGGGGAGGGGGGGGGGGGGGGGTCTAATGCTATTTCATGCATTCTGACGGGTTTCCACTGTTCAAGAGTTGATTCTCATGATAAACATGGACAACATTTCACAAAATTAGTGGGACGTATGACTGAGTATTTCTCCTTCAGGATTCAAACAAGTTTCGGAAAGTTTTTTCGAGTATGTCCCTGTATGACATCATAAAGGGTGGAATTCCTTATATGGGCACTTCTCCCGGATGAGCACACACACACACACACATATCACCCAGAGCGAGAGCAAGAGCGCGTCCATCATTCGTTCGGGTTACAGGAGTTTTTAGACACGAGATCAACACTAGCCGCGTTTCCATTACCCTTCAAATTGCTCAAATTGATATTGTGAATTGAAAATACGCCCAATGGAAACGTGTCAATTTCGCAAAAACTCCCATATATCGCAAAAAGGTTTTTACGCTCGCATGAGGTGGTTTTTCAGGCAATTCAAAAAAGGACATTTTCTCAAAACTGCAATGGAAACAGTTTTTTCGCATTTACAGGTCAGCTGGTACGGTCATGCATTGCTCTCACACAGGGCCTCCATATTATTTTCACTCAAGTATGTCTAATAATGAGATCTTATGTCGTTAAAACAACATATATTTTCTCCTAATAAGGAAAGTGGCGCAACTTTATAATGACGGACTCTGTGCAACCGCAAATATCATAACTATCTACAGGCCGACTGTAATTAAGACATATATTCAAGACATGTATTAAAACAGAAAGACACTAGTTTCAGCTGAGGAAACAGGCCAGCACGTCAATCCATTCCCGACGATCTTGGTTTGCTTCTTATTTATTAAATATACAGCCAAATAGTTGATTAAACATTGCTCAAAATTAAAATACAATTTATACAAAACAAAATTAATTTTAAATTAAGACTTTCTAGAAAACACAATTTAATGAAATGCTCAATCCATGTCCCCAGACATTTGCGCATCTGATTATGTGCCTTACTCATGCTGCTCACTTTTCATAATCAACATATGAAATTAAAAGATTATAATATTTAGACATAGCCTAACTATACAGATAGGCTAAGTGCAAGATATAATTATAAACAGTAAACGGTCTACTTTTATTTGTGTACACTCAATAACAGCAAAGGCCGTGGACTCTGCACGGATTATTTTGCACTCCACTCCAAACGCTGTCTTCATTTCAAAAATATTTTTTGTTCATTAAACGCAAAGTTTTTCATTTCAAAAGCATTTCTAAATTCAGTTTATATTTACAACAAACGAAATTCCGAGCCAAAATAACGAAGTGGTAAAAAACCTTTGAGTTACACCATGAAGATTCAAACATCTCGCTCGTCTCTGTGTGTGGCAATGCGTCACAATAACCTGGCGTATGTAAAAGTTGATCATTCTTTATAGATGATGGTATGTTTGGACAGAAGACGAGTTCTTTATTAAACTTATAAAAAACAATAGAATAAAAAATGCCGCAATTTATCATAACACCTCGTGTGCCGTACTGTCTACTGTCACTAAAGAAGTGTGTGTGTGAGGGAAATATTACCTTGTTCAGCTTCACAAATAACTAGGGATGCACCGATATGATTTTTTTGGGGCAGATACCGATTTTAACAAACAATTATTGGCCGATACCGATATTTGTCACTTGCCCTCTTATTTGAAATGTTGTCATTAAAATAGAGTGTTTTGATCATGTTTTAAATCTGTAAAGTAAAAAAAAAAAAAATATTACATTAACTTATAGCCTACTAGCTAGTTTATTGCACCATTATCAAATAATTTCTAATGAACATAGACTGGATCCTTTTAACATTCAGCAGGCCAACATATATATATATAACAGAAAATATGAAATAAACAGTGCTTTTAGGTATAATGTTAAATAACACTGCATATTCTTCTCTGTATAAATTAAATACATATATTACTATTACATTGAGACGTAGATAAATTCTACTGTACAACATTAATCCTGTCACAATTACTTTGTTAACCTGAACTTTTATTTTGACGGGTTGCTGTGAAGACCTTCGAGTTCCTGTGTGTGTGTTTATATGACGATAGATTTTGTCGAATGAAACGGTAAAATGCTCATGAAGTGACTGGAGATGCATTCTTGTCTTCATATTGAGGCGACAGAGGCTGAAAAACACAGCGAGTTTCAGTGTGTGTGTGTGTGTGTGTGTGTGTGAGAGAGAGAGAGAGAGAGAGAGAGAGAGAGAGAGAGGTAGGCTAAATTAAACTGTGTGTCTCCTCCATTCATTCACAGAGAGACACAGAAACATGCAGGATTCATATTTAAACAGTCTTTTTGCGGCTTAATGTTCACAGACACTACACTCTAAAAAATGCTGGGTTAAAAACAACCCAAGTTGGGTTGAAAATGGACAAACCCAGCGATTGGTTTGTTTTAAACAAACATTTAACCCAACCACTGGGTTAAAACCTGTTTTTAACCCAGCATATATATATATATATATATATATATATATATAACTTTATATAATCTTGGGTTATGCAGCAGACATACCGCTCAGTGCCTTCATGCAGTTCATTAATAAATGGTTGTAAATTGATAAATTTGGCAGATAAATATCGGTGGCCGATACATCGGTGCATCCCTACAAATAACCCAGCGTTAAGGGAACAGTGGATGCAGTTTGTGTTTCCGGAGTTCTGCAAGTGTGTGTGTCTGTTCCCGGTCATGAGTGGAAACCGCAGGCGGTGAGTGAAACTGCAGCAAATGTGTGTGTTTTGTTGGCAATCGGCGCGTAAGAGCATATAATGTGAACAACGCCAACGTATAGAGAATCAAGAGATCCAAGGATAATGCCATGATGTGTGTGTGTGTGTGTGTGTGTGTGTGTGTGTGTGTCTCTTTAGCTCCGCCCACTGCACGCCTCCACGAGCTCGGCTGTTTTCTGAAAGAATCGGTTCAGTGTATCTGTCTTTTATAAATATGATAAACTAAAGACTCTTGTGAAGTATGAAGGATCAACACTACTCTATAGAGACTCAAGATTAACACCAGAATGTGTGTTATGGACCCGTTAAAATTTCAAAAAGGACCATAAAAGTATCATACAGTCCATAAAATGCTTGATTTAAGCTGGAATTGAAGTCAGTGTTCACTAATAATCCTTCTCTCCAGTGAGCTGTTAATCTCCGCAATCAAGTATTTCAGACTCATTTTGTGAAAAGAACTCATTTGAAAAGGACTCGTTGACTTTTATTAATTGTAATTTTAAGAGCTTGACAGCCTCACTCACAGCAGAATATCATTCAGCATTTCTCCTTTTGTGTTCCACAGAAGAAAAGAGTCATTTTCAAACTATAAATCATGAGAGTTTTCATTTTAGGGTGAATTATGCCTTTAAACAGGGTTACCTTTGTGTTTCCATTGGCTTGTGCTCACAGCTCTATTGGTGTTGGTGGAGAATAAAGCATTTCCTTAGTTTTCCTCTGATTTCCACTGTTGGTTTTAGGGACATCAGCCAATAAATGCCTGTAGGATGCAGTGTCTGGAGAGTCAGCAGTTTACCTGAAATACATGCGCCGTTTCCAAAGAGACTCAAAGGGAGCTTTTAAAAACACTATTGTCTATTTACCATTGCAATACCGCATAGAAGTTAAACAGTGATATAAACACAAGTTTAGGGTCAGAAAGATTAAAAAAAGAAAATTAATACTTTTATTTAGCAAGGATGCATTTGATCAAAAGTGAAGATAAAGACATTTTATAATAAAATGTTTCTGTTTCAATTAAATGTTGTTATTTTGCATTTTCAAACGAAAACGTATTAGTGTGGACATGGCCTAAAACAATGTATCTTGATTTCCACAAAAACATTACTTCAACATTGAAAATAATGAGAACCATTATATTAAGTTGAGCTAACTTAAAATAATAAGGCAACTTATCGCATTCAACTTTTTGAGTTAACTCAACTTATCCACTCGTTAAAATCAAGTTAAATACTTATGTTCATCTAATGGGTACTAGGTAAAACTTCTTGTCAAGTACTCATTAGATGAACATAAGTATTTAACTTGATTTTAACTGGAGTGGATTAGTTGAGTTAACTCAAAAAGTTGAGTGTGATAAGTTGCCTTATTATTTTAAGTTAGAGCAACTTAATGTTTTACAGTGTGAGTACCAATAATGACTGAGTATCATATCCTCATATGAGAATGATTAGTGAAGGATCATGTGACACTGAAGACTGGAGTAATGATGATAAATTCAGCTTTGATCACAGAAATAAATTACATTTTACTATATATTAAAAACATCTGTTTTAAATGGTAATAATATTTCAAAATTTGTACTGTATTTTTAATTAAATAAATGCAGCCTTGATGAGCAGACAAGCTTTTAAAAACATAAAAACATTTTATATATATATATTATAGCTGCGAGCAGCATTACCGGGGCCAAGCGCATCAGAAGCAAACAAGGAAGCTAGTAGCAGACGAACTGAAAAAATTACATTTGAAGACAATTTTAAGCAAAAATGTTAAAACCCCACATTAAAACATTGAGTTGTATAGAGCCAATGTCATATTTTGTTTAATTATAGCGTCACCAAGAGGCACAATCCCACCATTTTTTATGTGTCCTTGGAGTGAGCCCATACATGTGTATGTCAATTTTGGTGAAAATGTCTAATTTCGTTTTGGAGTTATAGACATTTATATATATATATATTTAAAAAAAACACATAAAAAATGACTGACACCTGACTTTTATTCTGATTTTATTCCCCCTTACTATTAATATTTTGACATTTGGGCTTAAGTGTATGTCTATCGACCTATGTTTCCGAACTTCTGATGTCTCATTCAGAGTAGCTGTCTCGAAGATATCAGCTAACATTTTTTAAGCGCTAAATTACAATGCTGCACAAACCATACGCCGAAACCTGGCAAGTCTGGTATCGTTGGACTCAACAACGATTCAGGAGTCTAAAGAGAAATTAAGTGAAAATAAGTCAACCACACCCAAAGTTATAAGCATTTGAAAAAAGAAATTCTCTACTAGGTGGCGCTGTTTCGAAACTTCTTGGGCTCCTTCGGGGCATACATTTCATAACAATCCGTTCAAGAGTTCATAAAATACAGCATTTTAGCACATAATTCAAAATGGCCGACAGCCAAAATGTCCGATATGATAAAAATGAATAGCAGACAACTTGGCATGACGTCCTGAATCTAACAAGACAACTTAGGATTCAGAAGGACAAACGGTTCAGAAGTTATAAGCAAAAATAGCCATTTTTCATATCTCCGGACCAGTAGATGGCGCTGTGCCGAAACGCTGCATGTTGCCTCAGGTCATGCTTGTGATGACATGTACCAAGTTTGGTTTGAATACGATAAAGCGTTGCGGAGATATAGTCTTAAGTGTATTTTCGCAACCGCTACGTAAAATTTGTTTGCGCGTTTATCAAAAACGTTTTGACGAATCAACTTGAATTCCATAACTTTTTGTCAGCATGGTCTGGAGATGCTCTGGTTCAATTTTTGTGAAAAGCAAAGCAATGGCCTAGGAGGAGTTCGAAAAAGTAAGTTTTTTGGAAAATTCAAAAAGGCGGGAAAATGTTCATAATGGAAAATGACGTCAAATCGGATTGAGCCAAGGAATCAGATGAAACAATTTTGTTTCTATCCCTTATGGTTCAAAAGTTATTAGCATAAACATGAGTGAAAATTTGGACAGGTGGTGGCGCTAGAGGGATTGAGTTAGAGACTCCAAAATTGGTGTGATTAATGTTGGGCCAGTCCTCTATCTGTGTGCCAAATTTCTAGCCTGGATGCCAGACAAACTTAGCCCCGCCCACATTTTTTTTTTGCACGGGCAGTTCGGTCTGGACTTGATCCATAGAGAAGTAATTATGCCTGAACAGAAACTGTTCGGACCAATGAAATTGTCAGGGCGGGCTTTAGACGATGATGGACAGATGATCAACAGTAACGTAATCATCCACGTCATCAAAGGCGCTTGGGTTGAATTTGTTCTAATCCTAAACGGAGAACTTGTTCGTATATGCATTCATCTTTACTATTTCTCTCAGGAATGATGATGGTGTTGGTCAGTACTCTGTGTATCCTTAAATTCTTTTTTACAACACCGGCAAAGATCGTTTACACTCATCTTTTCTTCTAACGTGACTTATTCCAGCGTGTGTGCAGGGTTGCCAAGTTTTTACAGCAAAACTCGCCCAACTGCTACTCAAAACTAGCCAAAAACAAGCCCAATAGCTTTCCGGGTGGGGGGGGTTCTCCGGGAAAAATGGCATTTGGGGGTAAAATATGTGTTATTTTGGCACGGCTGCTAAATTTCGCATTCCTGGGTCTGTATATCACATAATTGGGGTCGCTTCAACCCGCGGACTTGGCAACACAGTGCAGTTGAGTTCTGTTGACATTTGACAACTAACGTTATGCGTCGCTCCGTTGCTCTGATTGGTTGTAGGTCTATCCAATTGAGGTCTTTCCTGGTTCGGTTTAAACACACCCCATAATCACAGCCCAACGGAGC
>CM042251.1:2237022-2337022 GCA_023566225.1 Romanogobio albipinnatus
TCAGTGATCACTGATCAGTCACGCACATTAAAGAGCATCAAAACGTCATTTATCGTTTGAATTTCGTGATAAAATGGACTGAATACTTAATATGTTTGTGGGGGAACTCGGATTGAAGTGTGTTCCGGGCTTACAACAAGCCGACTGTTAACTGTTAAAGATTACATTCATAACCGTTCAGTACACGCGTGCACCGACCCGAGAGCCCTGTACCCAAACGGTTCAATACGAATACATGTACCGTTACACCCCTAGTGGTCAGAGACTATTTCTGTGAGCTCATCTGAAGCTTTAACAGACGAGATTTAAAGAAGGGAAAAGGACACAAACACAACAGAGATGCAACAAATGCAACTGTACACTTGATACAACAGGAAAAATAAACCTCTTCACCTTCATATAAAATATAAAAGCAACAAAATACACAAAAAAAGAACAAAATAAGCAAGAAAGAGAATAGAAATAAAAATAAGCAACAAAATGAAGGTGAAGAGGTTTATTTTTCCTGTTGTATCAAGTGTACAGTTGCATTTGTTGCATCTCTGTTGTGTTTGTGTCCTTTTCCCTTCTTTAAATCTCGTCTGTTAAAGCTTCAGATGAGCTCACAGAAATAGTCTCTGACCACTACTAAATGTTTCATAACCACCTGAATTAATCATGAATTACAGTAGGAATAAAGCATTTATTAACACGTTGAGTAACTACTACTGCATGTCTAAATAATACGATGTATAAATGTGCATTTAAACAGTTTATTAATCATTTACTTACACTTTCTAAATGATCTGATGAAACACTGACCACTGGTTTGTAAATAATGTAATGCTTAGTTTACAAATGATAACTTGATCATTAATAAAGTATGAAAATGCAATTATTAAACACATTATAGATCAAGCTTATAAATCAAGAATAAAGCATTTATAGCTGTGTTATAAACTGCTTATTCATGTCTATTAATGCTTTATAAATGATGAATCAACTGTTTACTAAAGATTAACTAATGCTTCATAGCGTGAGTTATTATCAAGTGTTTTAAACTTATTATAAAGGTATTCTACTAACCCTAAGAGTCTACTAATACTCTAATGAGAGTTAGTTGATATGTATGCAATGTTACTCATAGTAGAATGTCGACATAAATTGTAAAAAATAGACTTTCATGAACTTAAGCAAAGCGTCTCAAACCAGCCGTTTATTCACACTACTTTTATTACATTTCTTTTTGTCCTAACAATAAACCAACAAGCATAGCAGATGAGTTTCATTAACCCTTTCATGCATGAATTATGGAAAACATTATCTAATTTTTTTTTAAAGATTCTTTTTATTACTTTAATATGATGCTAAAATTGAAATCCATAATTTTTTTTTTACAAAATTCAGCTTTATTTAAAAATTATTTAACTATACACGTAAAATGGGGAAAAAAGCTGCAGATGACAATATGGAATATAGTTTTTTTTATTATATCATTTTATGCTATGCATAACAGCTCAGATATAAAACATTAATATTAAGTCAAATCAAGTCAACTTTATTTATATAGCACTTTTAACAATGCAGATTGTTCCAAAGCAGCTTTACAGTGTTAAACAGGAAAATAATGCAGCATAATTTTATTCAGCCGTATAGCCATTCCAGAGAAAATGGTGATGTCATCAGTTAATTTCAATTATCATACAGTGACAGTGCGGGCTTTAGATCAGTAACTTAGTTTTATATGGTTCATTTAGTTTAATAATTAGATTTATTTCGATGTTTAGTTGAAAAATTGAGTGTCCCCAACTGAGCACGCCAAGCCAGAGGCAACAGTGGCAAGGAAACCAAAACCCCATCAGGAGCAGAATGGAGAAAAATATAACATAACAAATATATTACAATATAACACCGATAAAACACATAGTGTCAGAACTATAATGCTATTACATATATGTGGAAACCTAATAGCAAGATGGGCTGGGCTTTGCTGGCACACACTCCTCATCTGTGCGGTCTCTGTCACACACACTGTCCTCTGGGATATTCTCTGCTACTCTGGACTGAGTGCTTGACCTGTGCTGTCCCTGTTTGGTCGGCAAAATGCTAATTTGTCTCGGTATGCATGTGTAAAGTTGCCATTTAATGCCGTAATATGTGATTTTTAATGGTTATTTATGTTGATATATTTATTAAATGTCTGGTTTATTACAATATAAGACAATTCAAAACATATTTGCAAAAACAGAACAGATATACTAGCAGGTTAGAGAAATCAGACTTTATGCAATCTGACTCCACTGTTGCATGTTAGTTTTGGTGTATAAAAACTACATTTTACTCTAAATTACTCTAAACATACTCATCATACTTTACTGTACATACTAATGTTTTTTTTTTTTTTTTGGCTCAATTGACCTCCTCATGTAAAAGTTTTTCACAGATATGCCTGGGGCATTGGCACATGGCTATCGCTGTCAGCCATCTTGGATTTATGATGTCATCAAGCAATGAATATTTGGGATACAAGACAGTAGCCACTGTTACAATATTGCTGTCAATCTACTGACACTGCCCTCAAGTGGTCTGGAGAGAATTAACAAGATAAATGAACCCTCAGTGGAGTTAAATTAACTGTCCCCAAATGTGGACACCATGCATGAAAAGGTTAATAATTAATATATATATATTTTTTTTCTTCTTCTACAAATAAGCTTGCACTAAAAAGAAACAAGATTATATTTGGGGTTTAGACCCATTCCCACTTTTCCCCCAGCATGCACTGGGGCATGAATATCATCACATCTATAATAATAATCATTGTCACACTTTAGATTCAGGTCCAATTCTCACTGTTAACTAATTATTAACCTTGACTTTTGCCTCAATATCTCAAAATGACTGCGTATTAATAGAAAGTAAGGTCATTTTTGTAGTGTTTAAGTTTAGGTATGGGTTAGGATTAAGGGATGTAGAATATGGTCATGCAGAATAAGGCATTAATATGTGCTTTATAAGTAACAATAAACACACAATACGTGTGTAACTAATAAGCAACCAGTTAGTGAGAATTGAATCCTAAAGTAAAGTGCTACAAATAAATATGGGTACATTGTTGACTATAAAACTGAAGGAAGAGTTCATTGTGTGGGACTGTAAACCCTCCATCCCAGCCCTTATCATATACATTTGGGGTGTAACGGTACACAAAACGGACGGTTTTGAAGTCACGGTTCGGTACGGGTTCGGTACAGCAGTTTTACAAAATTGCTTTTTATTTATTTTTATTAAACAGTGGTTTACTGAAAAAAAAGTGTCTGTCCTTAAATGAATTAAATTACTAAAACTAAAAGTTTATTGAAGATATTGCTGGAAACTATAGGGAGCCCTTACTTGCACATTAATATTAAAGGTTAACAACAGAGCCCAAACTATTAGCATAAACCAATTTTTCTCCAATTCGTTGTTGAAATATAATCATTTATACACAGTGACTGTCATTTTCATGACAGGTTTACCTTCATGAAATAATCAAGACATCACTAACAGTAGAATATAATGAATATAACGGCTAATATAGTGCATATATTTAGTGAAAGAGTTGATTTCTCTAGTGAATATAATTATGTGGACACTGAACTACTGCCTGAGGTAAATGTGATGCTGACATTTAGTTTACAAGCCGTTATATTGGCGTCTTTCCGCCGTTGAAACACTGATTGAGCGATTACACCACATATGATACGGGACAGTGAGTTGTAATGTATCCTCAACACACCTTCAGATGTTCATTCATGTTTATTCTTTAGGAAGAGATGATCGATCGCGTTCACAGATGATTGCGTTCACGCGCGGGCGCTTGAACTGTGATCAGTCAAAACGGCATTTATCGTTTGAATTTCGTGATAAAATGGACTGAATACTTAATTGAAGTGTGAAGTGTGTTCCTCGCTTAAAACAAGCCGACTGTCAACTGTTAAAGATTGCATTCAGAAACCGTTCGGTACACACGGGCACCGAACCGAAAGCCCCGTACCGAAACCGTTCGGTATGAATACGTGTACCGTTACACCCCTAATATACACTGATGTTTCTCTCATTTATCCTGAAGGGCATCAACAGCAATCATTCATGACATTATGACACTTCTTTGTCAGGACACAAATGCATGTGTAATCACTAATCCAGCGTGGAAACAAATGGCCTTGTATTCCGATGAAAACGGTGACTGGGTTTGATTAGTGCTGTCACACAGATCCGTGCGCAGGTTTGAATAAAGGACCTCATCTTGCTGGCAATCTTCCGGTATTGTAGATCAGAGCTGCAGATGGCGGCGATGGCCGTTTGCTTGATTCTGGAGTGCAAAACATGCTCTGAAGGAGGAGGAAACACCTGCTGGTTCTGCTGGGGAGGATTCAGAGAGAGAGAGAGCGGCAGAACAGGCTTTAATTAAACTCAGAGACTCAGAGAACGGCTCCAACGGACGCTATATACCGTACATACATACACATATACACATCCTGGGCACTGGTCCAGTTGCCAGAATTAGGTTTACTGCTCGCTGTATGATTTTACTGGGAAAAAGGGTCAAACAGAGAGAGAGAGAGAGAGAGAGAGAGAGAGAGAGAGAGAGAGAGAGAGAGAGAGAGAGAGAGAGAGAGAGAGAGAGAGAGAGAGAGAGAGAGAGAGAGAGAGAGAGATGAGAGAGAGAGAGAGAGAGAGAGAGAGAGAGAGAGAGAGAGAGAGAGAGAGAGAGATGAGAGAGTTAATAATTGTGTGTCTGAGGAGCATTAGAGGTCTGTATTAAAATAGAACATATACTTTGATAAATAAAAGTACAAGACTAATATATATGGTTACAAAAAAACAAAACAATATTTGTTTTTATAAAGTGCAGTATATGGGTAAACCCAGCCCGATCTGCCGGCGATTTGATTTTGCCCTCCAGCTCAGGCTGGAAACCTGTATATATATATATATATATATATCCTGCTCCACATCTGCGGGGACCAATCACAAACAGGCTTATCCACCTGGCACGCAATCAGCGGGTTTAACCAGGGTTGCCAACTCTCACGCATTCTAAGCTTTTTTAATGCAAAATTCAAACAGTAAATAGCGTTTTGGCGCTAATGTGGCATAACAGTTAAAGCCAGAGGCGTTGAAAAACGGAGCTGCGACATGCTCTCATATCCCGGTGGCGCGCTCACGTGCTTCACGGTGTTGTAAATTAGCAGTTTTGCTATAACACTAAAAACAATGTATCTGGTTTGCCCAATGCTGTTGTTATGTCCATATCAAATAAATAAATAATAAATAAATACCTTTGAATGGCTGGATAACAGCTTCACTATACAGGTGTTTGCAGCTATTTTTAGTAAACAGTACAGCATAGTGTGCATTGATTATTACGTCAACCATATTTACAGGATCGTTTTATAATGGAGAGTGATGGAGATGCAACATTGTTAACATTAATGTTAATGTTTTTATTGTATTTAGCCCTCAGGTATTCCTTACTAATTGCTCACACTCATACTCATTGGTGGTCAAATGTGACCATACACCTTAACTATTTTTCAATAAATGTTCTATATTTTAGTTCAATAATATTAATTGAATATTTTGAGGAGATCTTTTGCTAAATACTATTTGTGCAATAATAATTGTCAATTAATGACAACATAAAATATTTTTCTTCTAATATTTGTATTATTATTTATATTACAATTAGTGTAGTAATTAACGTTAAAATAGAGAATTCCAAATCAAAGAGGCAAATTAGAGTCATTTTGTGGCTAGAAAAATAATAATTTCCATTTGTAATGCCATTACACAGTAGGTGCCTTTATGGCTCTTTAATCAATATACATGTATCTAATCTAGTTGCTCAAAAAAGTATTGCAGTTTTGCATTTGAATAAATATTTAGATATGATCACACACTAGATTTCTTTAAATGTGAAATTTTAAAATGTTAACTTACATCCTAATATGTTTAATGATCAGTGGCGTCGGACTGGGAGTAAAACCAATACTGATTACACCCCCCCCCCCCCCCCCCCTCCATAAAATTGTAAACAACACGCTTCAGTCGTGCCGCAAAAGTGGATCTGTACTGTCGGTTTTGCCGCGTTCATTTCATCAGGTGGAAAGCACTAATTGCTAATGGGGGTGTCTTCAGAACACCCCCTTGTTTTCACTTCTTTTGGATTAGCCCAACCCACTGGAGAAGAGAGACAGATTGAAGAAGGCTAGTTTGCTGTATATTATTTATTTAATTGTGAGTGTTTTTTCTGCTCTTGATCTGGCTTGTTTAATAAATATTCCTTTTTTATTAAAGTGGACGTGCCTTTTGTGTTTAAGAGTAAAAGTTTTAAGTTAATAGTCTATTCGTGTCTCAGCCGCGAAGCTGAGCTGATGTTCGAGCTGCACAGAGCGGCTGAAATGATAGTGTCTGTCAGTTAGTATAATACATATGACAAAAACAATTGTCTAAATTATGTTGCATATTCCTCAAAAGTTCTTGTGATGATATCACTAGTTGACAACATAGTACCATATTTTCGGAAATCATAGGCTATGATAGTGCACGTGATGCAGCGCTGTCAGACTCATTCCAGTGCAAAATAATCAGCTCAAAAACGATTTAATATACTGCAAATAACCTACTAGTTTTTTATGTTTATTTATAATTCATTTAGGCAGACAACAAGGCTACGAAGTACTGCACACAGTGTGCAGCTAATTCATTTAACGTTTTTTTCCCTAACATCTCGATTTTTATTCGAAAATTTCAGGACTTCAGTCGACCAAGATTTTCTTTGGTTGATTACAGCCCTACAAATAACCCAGAAATGGTTGTTTTTAACCCAACAATGTGCTCATGTCAAAAGTCACATGCGTCTTCTAACATCCCGTTTATGCTTCGCTTTACGACTACACGAGCGAATAGCAGTGCATGTGCAAGTTTAACAACTCATCCGGCAACATACTAGAAGCCAGTCCTGCCATCCGTCAGGCCCAAATCAATCCCCTCCGCCGTCTCCCACAGGAGTGAGAGTGAACCCTGTCCTAATGGAGGTCATCCCAGCTCGGAGATAATCAGCAGCGGTCACAGACACGCTCAAAGGGCGGCGGTCGAACGATCACAGAGAGCTTACTCAAGGCTAGCTGTTAACCGCACAACAATTAATCAAAACAATAGCACATGATGGCAGGCATTTATGCAGAGTGAAATTCGTAGTGAAACAACTAAGCAGGGATCAGATTATCACACACATGCAATAACGGGCATCAGGTTTATGAACCACTCTCTCTCGCTCTGCTTATAATGGTTTACTAATAATAAGATAGAGCCCTGAACAATGCCAGGATGAATTCCCCAGATGGCATTGATGGGGTTTCATTTGAACAGGCATCCACAATTGCATGCTTTTAATGCTGCTGTAAATCAAAACCTTGAAATCTGCCCGGCAGGCAGGATAAAGAATCGGAGAGGAAGAGACACAACCACAGTAAAACATTCTCATAATGTCATCTGCCAAAACTTATTCCCAAGCTGCATAATTACCTTTGCTATTTTGTACTGCCTGGCCTGTATTTAAATAAGAAATGGCAGGAAAGCAGATCATTAGCATCCCCTAATTACCAACTGATACATACATTAAATAAACAGATATGACAAGCAGTGGTCTCACCTACTCTTCTGCTGCTCGGGGCTAAAGTGTGTGCTTTTACCTCGCTATGGGTTAAATCAGAGCCGATCCTCCCTGTATGCAAACTACGCAGAGAGCCCGCTTGCTCATCACTATATAAAATAAACACGACGGTAATTTACCATATTGTGAATATTTCCTTTATAACGATCAGGCGTAACATTATGACCGGTGAAGTGAATAACACTGATGATCTCTTCATCGTCTGTTAGGGGGTGGGATATATTAGGCAGCAAGTGAACATCTTGTCCTCAGAGTTGATGTGTTAGAAGCAGGAAAAATGGGCAAGCGTGAGGATTTGAGCGAGTTTGACAAGGGCCAGATTGTGACGGCTAGACGACTGGGTCAGAGCATCTCCAGAACTGCAGCTCTTGTGGGGTGTTCCCGGTCTGCAGTGGTCAGTCTCTATCAAAAGTGAAGGACCAGTGGAGAACCGGCCGAGGTTCATTGATGCACGTGCTGTCATCAAACTACGCCTTTGTTTTGAACAGGCGACCTCAAGCGGATGGGAAAGTTACATAGTGCACCTTTAAGGAATAATTAGCTAATAATTTGCAACGGTAAATGTTATGACTTTATTTGTTGAGGCACAGCTACCTATTTTAAAGGGGTGGTTCCGTGGTTTTTTTCCAGTTTATGGGGCGCAGTATAACATGTCTTAAAGGTCCCGTTCTTCGTGTTTTTTTGAAGCTTTGATTGTGTTTACAGTGTGCAATATAACATGTGTTCATGCTTCGCATGATTGGACAGCAGCTTAGCGCACGTAACTTGCACGGAAAGGTCACGCCTCTTAACGGGAGATGTATGCGCTCAATGATCTCTACAGCGTCCCTGGGAAAGCCAAACAAAGGTGATTTGACTCCGGGATGAAAATAACAGCGTCTCGACGACATGGCGACAAACACACTCAAACGCAACACTTCCTTTTCTCCACGTGACACTTCCTCTTCTCCACGTGGGACAGCAACAAGACCACTCCCCCTTTTTTCGCGTATTCTTGTGGGCGGAGGTTAGTCTGTTCTACTGACGTCATTTATGAAGGAAGTACCAGGATGTAGTCCAAGCCGGCCGTTCGCTGTAGGCTTTGAAAGGGAACTTCTGTTAAATAAAATATCTCGCTTGGCATTGAACTTTGAGCTTTATAATTTTACAGGTATTATTTATGCTCTAACGGCAACATTACACACTAACTAAAGTTTGAACAGTGGGATCACGAAGAACGGGACCTTTAATACTTCTTTTTTTTTCAAAAACGCCGTATTTTATATAAGGTGGAATTTTTCGTTTGATCGTTTCATGAAAAGGTTTATTCCACCCCTCTCAAACCCATTACAATTTCATTCGGTTTGGGCATTTTTATTCCGATTGAGGTGTTTATATGGAGCACAGTAATTTTAAACCGATTACAGTGCTCCATGTAAATGCACTGACTCCAAGCAAGATGGTGAAGCGGTGCACCCACGCCGTTTGGAAATCGGACACTAGATACCCCGAGAGATAATATCTATATTTTGAATATATCCCTCCACTGCATACAATAACCCCTTTTGCCTCGATCTGGAGGTATTGCTCCAAAAAAGGTCACAGACACGCACGGGTATACCGCTTCCCGTCATGGCAATCATTCACGCTGGTCGTGTTTGACCATTTGTTTGTCGGACGTAGCAACAGTAACTAAGGGGGGCGGGTCTCGGCGAAAGGCTAATTCCATTAGTAAATCGAACATTTAGAAAGCCAATTCGTCTGTGTGTTATAGTTTTTCTGACAGCTAGATGGCGCCTAGAGAGCATTACCATTGAAAACATACAAAACAATTAGGTTTTAATTTTACTTACTGCCAATTCAACGGGTTTTAACAGGTTTCCCTTTACTTATTTATACAATTTTCACAACTTGCTTTTCATAACATTTAATTCCTTTAGCCTATAGAAAACTGTCAGTGCACCTTGCATACTCAAACCATTGTAATTATGAAGTTTATTTAAAGTTTGGGTTGACAGGGGCCCTAAGTTTAGCTTCGGGAAGTGTAGGACCAGCACTGGCTTCAGTCGAATCTTATTTAGAGCAGAAACTGGTGTGCATCCATTCTGTACGTGTTGTGCATTGGCTTTACATTGGAGGAGAGCAGCAGGTCAATACAGCATACATAGCCTGGATCAAAGGCTCTCGCTCTCCGGGGCTTTTAATGTAGTTTTCTTCATAAAATTGTAAATTCAGCTCTCACTTGAGGTTCTTCCACTAACGCTGCTTTTAGGTTTCGGGCATACCTGAGATTTACAAGGATGCTTTCCACTTAAATGTTGTAGTGCTGAGAAACGGCCCAAGCTGACTGAACTGGTTTCTGCCTGACTGATAGACCCGAGTCTGCCGTACATGTGCTTACAATGAAACCAAATCCATTCATCAAGCCGGCTTCTCAAGGTTGATCAAGCTTCGCATGAGGTCATGAGAGCTGGGACCTTGGTTTAGGCTCATTAGTCTAGGAATATTAAATATAAGGTAGAAAGATATTTCACCATAAGCATTCGGGACTGACTTTTAGTATTGGATTCAAGGTTTCCCTCATTAAAAAAAAATATGTTTATTAAAAACGTTCCCTTTATCTCAGTGTCATGACATTTTGAGACGTTTGTTACATTATCTGTCTAAACACACACACACAAATGGGTTTGATTTGGTTGTTCTGAAGGTATGTAAAAAAAGAAAAGATAAAGCTCACACTCCAAACGGACCTCACACTGAAAATGAATGCGAAAGTTGAAAATAATCGGAGTTTATTATGTTTAATTTTTCAATAAAATCAATTAATCCCACGTCCCTAAATTGACACAGAAATGAAGGCCTGGGACACCACACATGCAATGTGTAACAAACATACTCACACACACACACACACACACACACACACACACACACACACACACACACACACACACACACACACACACACACACACACACACACACACACACACACACACACACACACACGTTGGGTTTTCATGTTTTATGGGGACTTTCCATAGGCGTAATGGTTTTTATACTGTATAAACTGTATATTCTATCCCCCTACACTGCCCCTGCCCCTAAACCTGCCCATCACACACACACACACACACACACACACACACACACACACACACACACACACACACACACACACACACACACACACACACACACACACACACACACACACACACACACACACACACACACACACACACACACACACACACACACACACACACACACACACACACACACACACACACACACACACACACACACACACACACACACACACACTCTCTCTCTCTCTTAGTGGCAACTTATGAGGCATTTTTGCTCATTTATACAACATTACTGCAAAAAATACTGTTCAAAAGACTTTAAATAAATTACAAACTTTGTCAAAACACTCATTTTAATGTATTTTACAATCTCCAAAAATACCACAAAAGTTAGGCACAGAGCATTTGGTCACTTTTCTATGTCTGGACATATGATCTTTACATTTTTATTCTATAGCTGCAATCCACAGATGTCGAGATTATGTCTCGAACACCTAGATCAATATCCAGAAACAATTTATATTTAGTTTAGATTATCATTAAAGGTTTTTTTCCCATTAAAAATATGTAGGGTTATGGCGTAGTCGAGTAATTATGTGGTATATGTAATAAAGTACCACACATCCCCCAAAAAACACAGCATAAACGTATCGTTGAGAAGTAAACAAACATATAGAAAATGTATATTTTTTACACAATAGCTCAGTAAATATCTGAACGGACCCCAAAGGTATGAGGGTTAAACATGAGACTCTTTTGTGCTGTAACAAGGTTTTTTTCATTATGTTGAGAAATGCAAAGCTATTTTTTTCTCCAGACGTGGCATTTCCCTAAATAAGAGTCATGGTCCGACTGAGAACCAGCGGAAGCTCGTCACACATGACACAACAGCTGCTCAGGAAACTTGAAGGCAGGATAGAATAAACTTCACTGGGATGAACTTCCTTTCGCGTTTGTTTAAAGCTGTTATCAATGTGTATCGAAATCCAATGTTTCAGTCGTCGGTGTCATTAGCAAAGATTGATTCTGACAGTGTCGCTGTGTGTGAGGTGTCCTTGAGAAAAATCTATCCTTCTCTTAAGTGTTTGATTTATGAGGTGAGTCTTGGCAGTGACGTTTGGAACGAGCGTACGCCGGATCAGGATCACAGTTCAGAACGCAAGCCCTGTGAAATACACATTTGAGACTATATTTTCTCTTTTGTTTAAAATAATGACAATTGTGGTTCATTGGAAATCTGGTTACACTTTATTTTAAGGTGTCATTGTTCCAGTGAAATATTAATTAACAACATGTACTTACTTTAGGGGAACGAAACAAGGGACTAGGGTTTAGGTGAGTCTTTGGATTCATTTACTTTACCAAAAAAACTGTTTTATTTAGGCCTGTCGCGATTGGTCGAAACAATCGACTGCGTCAACGCTGTTAATTAGTCGACGTCAATATTTTTAGTCGACTGGGTAAGTTGGGTACGATATGAAATTGTATAAGTAAAAATGACAGCACTCTAATAAGAGCAGTATTTCTTAATGTGCCTCTGTGTTGACGTGTGTGTGAGCTCCGCTTCCACCGTTCACTAAACAATGGAAGCAGAGCAGTCAAATATATATGCGCAGCTCAGGACAAAGAAAGCAACAGAAAGTGCGACGCGGCGGGACGTGCTCGCGCTGTCGGACTCTGACCTCTGAGCTTTCACTCAGACAGATCGCAACGCCAGTTTCGCGGATTATTGGCTTTGAATAGTAAAAAATATGTAAAAATGCACGTCCTGGCGAGTATTCGGGTAAACGCAGTCGGATATGTCTTTAGTGAACGTATACAGAGTTGAGTGAGAAATCGGGTGTTACAATGAATTTGGTCCGTGCAGCTCTTAAAGGGCCGGACCTCATATTCTGTGTTTAACCCTAAAACAATGATAAAACAATGAATAGTAAGTTCTGTCATATTATTCAATTACTTTTACAGTTTTTTGCCATGGTATGGATTCAGTATCGGTATTGAGGTATTTTAGTCTGGTATCGTATCGAAGTTAAATTTTAGCATCCGTACAACACTATTCTATATAAAAAGTATTTGCAGATATTCTCTTTTTTTGTTATGTTGGTTTACAAATGTGTACCTTTTTACATTTTTACTCGTTTAGTTTTACATTTTGTCAAGGGCTTGTTTACATTTATACTTTTTTTATAGTACACTACCGAATGCCAACGTTTCAAGTTAAATTAAATGATTTTAAGTAAAATTGGTGAAAATTATTGTGATAAATTAGTCAATAGATTAATCGATTAATCGGTAAATTAGTCAATAGATCAACTGACTAATCGATAAATGGGACGATATATTAATTGATAAGCTAGTCAATATATTAATCGATTAATCGATAAATTAGTCAATAGATTAACTGACTAAGCAATACATTTGACGATAGATTAATCGATAAGCTAGTCAATGGATTAATCGATTAATCAATAAATGAGTCAATAGATCAACAGACTAATCGATAAATTTGACGATATATTAATCGATAAGCTAGTCAATATATTAATCGATTAATTGATAAATTAGTCAATAGGTTAACTGACTAAGCAATACATTTGACGATAGATTAATCGATAAGCTAGTCAATGGATTAATCGATTAATCAATAAAGGAGTCAATAGATCAACAGACTAATCGATAAATTTGACGATATATTAATCGATAAGCTAGTCAATACATTAATCGATTAATTGATAAATTTGTCAGTAGATCAACTGACTAATCGATAAATGTGACGATATATTAATTGATAAGCTAGTCAATATATCAATCAATTAATTGATAAATTAGTCAATAGGTTAACTGACTAAGCAATACATTTGACGATAGATTAATCGATAAGCTAGTCAATGGATTAATCGATTAATCAATAAATGAGTCAATAGATCAACAGACTAATCGATAAATTTGACGATATATTAATCGATAAGCTAGTCAATACATTAATCGATTAATCGATAAATGAGTCAATAGATTAACTGACTAAGCAATACATTTGACGATATATTAATCGATAAGCTAGTCAATAGATCTATCGATTAACCGATAAATTAGTCGATAGATCAACTGACTAATCGATAAATTAGACGATAGATTAACCGATAAAATAGTCAATAGATTAATAGATTAATCGATAAATTAGTTGATAGATTAAATGATTAATCGATAAATTAGTCGATAGATTAATCAATATAAAAATAGTTGTTAGTGGCAGCCCTAGTTTTATTCTGTAACAAAACAAGTGACCGCCTTTATGAATGAAGCATTGAATCATTTACTCAACTGATTTATTCAAACACACTGAATCATGCAGGATCAAAACGAATAGCTCCTGTCTGTGTTTTAACTGCTGTGGCTTCTGAAGGTGATGTTGAGTATAAAATGTAAAACCTCTTGTTTTTTGAACTATTGTAGAAAAGCAATATCACACAATTGTGGTTCCTTTTTGCTACTCCAATAACATTTTGTTTTTGAGAAAGAAATGGTTTCTTGTTGCTATAAAATTAAGGGAAATGCTTTTTAATTATGCAGGGGAACATTTGTGTGTGAACTGCAGCGGTGCATAATTCATCATATCATGAATAAATGTATCATCTCATCATCAAGATGAACGATTATGAATGCATGCATGAATCAGACTCACTCCGAATGTGTAATGTTTGGCCTACATGAGCTCAAGTCTCACTGGTGGCACCAAATTGGTGAGTTGTGAGTTTTGGTCACATGTCACTGAATGGCGAGTTCAGACTGCACGGTTTTCAAACGGGTCGGATCACTGCTCTTTACACACTTCATGACTATCTGGGGTAGCGTTCAGTGTCTGCTGTGTTCACACTGACCGATGGATCTGCGACAGGAGGTTTCACACCGCATGACTGTACAAGAGGAAGAATCGCAGACAGCTCTGTCCCGTCCGCAAACTACGGTTCACTGAAACTGAGGGCATATATACTGTATTTTCCGGACTATAAGTCGTATTATACTGGACTATAACGCCGGCTTCACACCGCACATGTAAGCGTTGGCAGGGCAGAAGCAGTGCGGAGAGCGGGAGCCGCTGTGCATTCACACTGGCAGTGTTTGTCTGAGCCTCTCCTGCTGAGCCTCTCCCGGCATAGCGCTGTTCAAGCACCATCTGTGGACTCGTTCCTCCAGCTCTGGTCATCTTGCTTTCAGTCCGCGATTCGCTTTCTTTTTTCTCTTCATTACAGTTAACCCTCTGTTGCTCTTTGTTTAGGGGTTGCATTGGTTGTCTTCCCGGTCATAAGTGACCGGACACCTAAAAATGAAACTTCCTCCACCCCAGTAAAACCAATGCAATTTATTTCTCTTCAATAATATTTTTACTTTTTCATTTTGTATTTTGAGATGATTTGATGGTATTTTTTTAATATTTATGCAATAATTATTGTCTATTTTTGCCATTGAAAATTATAAAAAAAATAAAAAATAAAATTATTGCAGTATTTCAGGTTAAAATAGAGACTAGGCCTTCAAAATATTTTTTTTTGAAGGCAGATTAGCCCCTCTTTTGGAACTATTTAAGAAATCATGCAACCATGGGTGTAACCACTAGAGGTCTCTATGGAGAGGCTTGAGAATTCCCCAGTTCTCTTTTGAACACATTTAATGATTTTTTTTTTGTTGTTGATGGATTTGAATATATATTAAACAAATCTCAAAGTCTATTTATTATAAAGTTTTAGATTTTTTGTTGTTTTTTTGTTTTGTTAGAAATATAGATTTGTTCTGTGAATTTTTGTTTTTGCAGATTTCCCTTTCATTTCCTATGGTGTCATTTTTGACCGAAGAGCACAAGTGGGAGTTTTTTTACGACCATTTACCATGCTCGAATTGCCCTCAATTTTTGTGAGTTCACAGTCCTTATACAATAAAAGTCACCAAGTGTCATATCATTCTGAAGAAGCTGTGATTTTAAAAAATTCAAAAAGTGGTTCATAGGTTCAGTAGTTCATAGGTGTTTAAGTGTGCGTGTGTGTGTGAGTGGATGTGTCAATATCACACTCTTGTTGTTTTAGAGCGTCACCCCTTCGCTGCTGTGTACTTTTTTCAGCATTTGTGGCCGATTCGTAGATTGTACACACAAATATTCTGGGAATTGTTGTGTTTTTGCTGATTTCCCATTCATTTCCTATGGTCGGTCATTTATGACCGAAGACAATGAACGATGCTTCTTTTTTTACGACCAATTAGCATGCTCGAATTTTTGTGTGTGTTTACATTCATAATGCTAGAAAAGTCACCAAGTTTCATATCATTCCGGTGAAGCAGTGATTTTTAAAATTTCAAAACAGAACATTTTCCAGTCAGAAATGACCGAAGAGCACCAGAGGGCTAAAGTAACCTTTGCTTTTCGCCAGTCCCTCACAAGTTTCTCACTCACTCCAAACTCTCTTTCTGCTGCTCGATTACCGTTTTCAGCTGCATATTTTACTAACGTTACCTGCGGTTTGTAATTTGCAGAATAGGATTTTCTTTTTGGGGGGCATTTTGTTTGTGTCCAGTCTTTCTCAGTTGTCTTTAAGTTAATATTTCAGTTAACAGGTTTTCAGTTGTTTTCAGTGAATTTTTTTTCAGGGGTGGGCTACAGGAGCAGCATTAAGCGCCCTCTCGCGGCTGTAGACATAGCTAAATGTTTATTGTTGTCAGTCGGTATGAAAGGACAATGCCAAGCGCCAGATTCAGTGGTGTAAAGCACACCACCACTGGACTCTGGAGCAGTGAAAACTTGATCTGTGGAGTAATGAACCGCACTGTTGGGCGAGTCTGGGATTGGTGGATGCCAGGAGACCATTCCCTTCCTTCAGATGAGACCTTAAACCGAGGTCCTGACTCTGTGGTCATTAAAAATCCCAGAATGTCCTTCAGAAAAAGAGCCTTCCTGGCCAAATTTACCCATTGGCCTCTGTCCATCATGGCCTTATTCCATTATACTAATTGGCTTCATCACTCTGTCTCCTCTCCCCCAATGAGCCGGTGTGTGGAGCAGTTTGAGCTCCAGTAGCTCGTCTGTTTGATCGGACCACACGGGCCAGCCTTCGCTCCACACGTGCATCAATGAGCCTCGGCCGCCCATGACCCTGTGGCCGGTTCTCCACTGGTCCTTCCTTGGAGCACTTTTGATAGAGACTGACCACTGCAGACCGGGAACACCCCACAAGAGCTGCAGTTCTGGAGATGCTCTGACCCAGCCGTCTAGCCGTCACAACCTGGCCCTCAAATCCTTACGCTTGCCCATTTTTCCTGCTTCTAACACATCAACTCTGAGGACAAGATGTTCACTTGCTGCCTAATATATCCCTACACAGACAAAAGAAAAGTCACATGTGAAGAAAGTTGATTATATGTAATGCCAGCTAACATCCAATCATCATTAGATAGAGCAGTCTGCTCATGGTCATTGGGTCATTAGCTCTGATCCATCAGAATTTCACTGCAACAAATGCTTCCCTGCACTCCAAGGACAGTCTTTGTAACCTTTACACTTACATCTCACACCAGAGCTAATGCTCTATATGCATAGTGACAGGAGGTAACCAGCCACATCTCCCCAGAGGAGGAGAAGACAGAATAATTAAAGAGCTACAGATCAAGTTGCTAGAACTGTCTCGGCCACTCTTAAAGAATCGCATAGCGACTCGGCGAAAGTCACAACCCGGAGAGAACAACTGGAACAATTGGCCAGGTCTCAGCTTTACGCAGTTTAATGGGTCCTTGTGAGGTTATGACAGGTAGATCCATCACGTTGCTCTGCACCATCTGTCAAAGATCAGACATTCTTCTCTCATGTTCAGACGAGACTCGAGGCAAAGGAAACTCAGAAAAGGATGGCTGGACCCTCTGTAGATGATGACCAAAGAAGGGCCAAGCAAAGAGACAGAAGTCAAGTGAATGACGAATGAGGTGGAAATGATTCATTCTACTAAGTGTGCAAATTAAACAATGACTTTCAGTGGGGTCGATGTCTTGAAGGAACTGCTATAAGATCTTTTGAAGGCACAATTTGTTGAGGTTCATTTTGCACAGTCCAATAAATTATTATTATTATTTATTTTGGGGGGAACGAACACGTCACAATGTTCCTCATTTAAATATTAATACATATAATAAAGGGGCGGGGCATGGTTGAGTTAGTTAGTCGTGTGTTGAAACTGCCAGTTATGGTAAGGGGCGGGGCATTTCCCAAACACAAATCACAACACACCGCTCCAGCCGACCAATCAGAGCACAGTGTGCTTTTCAGAAGGAGGGGCTTCATAGAGACAGACTGGGAAGAGAGGAGCCGCAACACTGGAGAATATGAGGGAATAGTCAACATTCAAGCAGGAAAACCTGCTCTAGGGCAGAATAGGTCCTCCTCTTTAATAAACAAATAATAATTAAATGTGTTAGAGCGATCTGCTTTTTGCTGTGAGGTGAAAATATGCAAGGCTTGATATATTATTCATATTAAAGAACGAGAAAATAGGAATGATAACCATATTTTACATTTCTGACCATCCCTTGCCTAATAATATAGTCTTTTCCAGGAGAGCTGGGTATTTAGTTAATGAGAGCCACCTTCTGAGGATCCTTCCTGTCTGTGCTTTAACTCCCATTAATATTTAATAAACTAGGATGGAAGAATTGTACAGAATAATAATTAGGTTTGTTAGAAACTTTATGCAATTTTTTTGCCCCTTACATGCTCTAGATATTCCTCCAGGTGCGTTGTCGATTTAAAGATCATCATTAGCACACACGTGAACGCCCGTGTTTGTTTGCAAGTGTTTTAATTAGAAACGCTATCGGTTTATTATTCAGTCTAATGCCGATCTGTGCATGCTTTGGTTTTTAATTCCATTGTTCGCTGCTATGCCTTTTGAAGTGTCTCTAATGTTATTATAAATTCAGAGAAGAATTAATCTATACAAAATTAATCCCAACACAGCAGACTGCTAGCGGCGTTCCCTATCGAAGACCTCAGATCTTGGCTTCCTAAATAAGTTTAATAAATAGAATACACAAACTTCATTGAGTGTGCAGTCTGGTATGTAATGGTAATTGACACTCTCTTTGCTGTTGGCGTGCATTTGCAATGCACTGTATAAAAGAATAGCAAATTGATTGTAATGACAAACAGGAATCTTCTTTTCCATTCCAAAAATGCGAATGTTAAACAAATGTGAAAAATATAATCCAACAATCCTTGACATTAACGCTTGTCCGGGAAAAGCAAATGAATGAATTTTACTTGCCCGACCGGACAAGTAGCCTTATTGAACGGTCAAAAAAAAGAAAGAAAGGGAATTACCAAAACGCGAGAGTGACTCTTTTAGTGTAAGTGCCGATTGATAGTGGATAATAATTTATAGGCGAATGTATACTACTGACAGTAACAAGGTTGTGCTGTTGAGTCTTGAGAGAATTCGTCTGTTTAAACGCAAGACTGAAAAGAGAACTCAATATTCATGCTATCTGCAACACGCCGTGTGTGTGCTTCAGATGAGTGCACACACACACACATCTCCTCTCAGCGTGCACAAGTTTTCTTTCTCAAAATAGTTCTCAAATATCAGCGTGTGGTGATGGCGGTGTAAAGACTGGTCATGTTCAAGCTAACAAGAGTGACTGTTTCGTCCACGCTTTTTGATCATCGCTGTTGTAATGTATTGGGAAGCCAGAATGTGTATCCATCGACAGACACATACATTAGCCTACTTAGTCCCACTGTTCGCTTCCGGGAAAACTAACGTGAGTCTGTGAGGATAAAAAAAATGATGGCTTACTCGCACAGCACTCTTGTGCAGGGTGTATTTTATTTACAATGCCAATGAATAAGACAGTCCACGGTAAAGTATTCACAGGGGCACACAAATCCCAGAGTGTGGAAAAACATGTGTATATATAAAAATAAAGAAATAAAACCTATAACCACAATGTAACTGCACTCTACAAAGGGTTGAGGGTTTGGTCGAGGTACCACTGCTACACTCTTGCCGACTTGTTTAACAAGTCCCGATTGAGAGTCTGGCTCTCCTTTTAATAGGCCAGACTCCGCCCTTCTCTGGCATCACATATTGTCAGGTAAGTATTGTGACCCTTTTTATACTTTCCATATTATTCACCCTTCAAACAATCATTAACCAATTTTAACCAGTGACTAATCACTGTTAATTATCAAATACATATATTCATTACCACTAATAACACAAAACATAAATAAATATTCAACACATAATCCAGGAACAACCCCCACTACACAAAACAATGGTTTCACCGACTTCTGCTGCATCGCACATGCGTGACTCAACTGTGGCCAGTGTTGGGCACGTTACTTTAAAAAAGTAATTAGTTATAGTTACTAGTTACTTCTTACAAATAGTAACTGAGTTACATCATTATAAAAGTAACTAATTACCAGGGAAAGTAACTACTGAGTTACTTTATTTCAAAACTTGGATGCCCCCAATATTACATATGTTAAATGAATTAATTGGACACTAAATAGAATACATTATTATTATAAAATATTGTACATTAATGTACACTAGGGCTGGGTATTGACACAAATTTCACAATTCGATTCGATTTTGATTCACAAACTTTCGATTATTTTCGATTCAATTCAATATCGATTATTTTGGATATGTATATCAGGTATAATACATGGAAAATTTTCTCAAGGAAAACTAATTTCTGAACTAATGTTGTAAACTATGGGAGTCAGTTGATACTATATTAGCCTACTAATATTGAAGGTAAAAATTAACTGATTTGTATACAAACACTTAAATGTACGGAGCCCCTAAAGGGACCTTTGCAAAAAAAAAAAAAAAAAAAATATATATATATATACAGACTTTCGCATGCGCACATATTGCTTGCGCACGGGAAACTTTTTGCATGCGCATGAGAAACTTATCTGCCTTATAATTTCCGGGTTGGCGTACAATTTGACACAGGAGACCTACACCTGTGCAAGACAGAATGCACCTTTCGATCGTCTATGCCATGTGACAGTGATGTCCCTTGATCGTTTGTGTTTTTTTAAAATCATTTTTCAATCAACCCTGTCGAGTCCTCCGTTACCCTCGGCAGTCGGATGTGGTGGAGCGTCCGACGCCAGGTCTAACACTCGTATGCATTGGGGGCTGGGTTCCATATGTTGTGACCCCCACGGCGGTCCCATGTGTGTATTCTTCCACGGTACCGCTCCCTACGGCGAGCCCGTGTCTTTCCCTCGGCAGAGTCCGCTCTGCCGTCTCAGGAAGGTGTAGTCCCCCGCCTCTAATTCACCGGGGCCACCCCTGGGACTTCCGTATGTTGTACTGCCCACGGCCAGCCCATACGTGTATTCTCCACATGTTAACTCCCTCCGGGCATGATGTGGCTTCCGCAGCGGCCTCCACGGGCACGCTTTCCCAGCGTTATCCAATAAATTCAGCTGTATGGGTCTTGCGGAACAGCAGCTTTTTTGACTCTCCCTGCGTGAATTTCCCCGCCCGCATCAGATCGGGGTCTGAGGGGCTCATCACTGGGCGCTGGAAGTGGTAGTAACTATGGCGTTTTCCAAAGGGATCCCAATTCGTCGGTGACGTCCGACATATGTCGGACGTCAAAAAAGTGTAAATCCCGATGGTTCAGAAAGGCCTCCATTGGCACAATGCACTTTACACTCTCAAGACCCATAAAAGGCACTAAAGACGTCGTTCAGAGTCCATCTCACTACAGTGGTTCTACAATAACTAATAGTTTATGTGCGCAAAAAAAACCCTAAATAACGACTTATATAGTGATGACCGATTTCAAAACACGGCATCATGAAGCTTCGAAGCGTTATGAATCAGCGAGTCGATTCAGCGGTTTGGATCGCATGTCAAACAGCCAAACTGCTAAAATCACGTGACTTTGGCGATCCAAACTGCTGATTCGACTCACTGATTCATAACGCTTCGAAGCTTCATGATGCCGTGTTTTGAAATCGGTCATCACTATAGAAGTCGTTATTTAGGGTTTTTTTTGCGCACATAAACTATTAGTTATTGTAGAACCACTGCAGTGAGATGGACTTTGTAACGACGTCTTTAGTGCCTTTTATGGGTCTTGAGAGTGTAAAGAGCATTGTGCCAATCGAGGCCTTTCTGAGCCATCGGATTTTAACTAAAATATCTTCATTTGTATCTGAAGATGAACGAGTGTCGAACGGCATGAAGGTAAGTAATTAATGACAGCATTTTCATTTTTGGGTGAACTAACCCTTTAACTGCTGCGATGTGTGCTATAATGGTTGCGTCCGGTGTAAACACTGTGTAAGGGGGTTAACGACGCTGTTATAAATTCACTGTAAACCACGGCTTCTTGGGGCTTTATTCTTTCACACAAGCAACTTTTTAACTCTGGCAAGTGAATGAGGAGGACATACACATGAGAAGGGTAAATGCCGAGCCCTGCAAGTGTCTCAAGAAATTCAAAAGCAATACAAACCAGTTTCATCATATAAACACTAGAGGACGATGCAGGAACTCAGAATTGATTCAACTGAATGAATTCCCCCTAAACAGCGTCTGATGTTAGCGTTGCTTTTCAACCACTTATTTATGAGCTGAAGGCAATAGGCTGCTGTGTATAATTCTGGACACATCACAGATCAGTAGCCCAGTCCGGTTCCATCGACGCTGTGTCCACATTGATGTATTTCAGTATATTGCGTAAGACACCGGCATTTGCTGCATCTCATTAATGTATTGGCTCGGCCAACAAGAAAAGACATTTCGGTCCAGAATCTGACTGTTGGGTTCAGGATCAGATGATGATCCAACATGAGTCACCAACACAACGAAAGCTACTTTTATAACAGCTTATTTCAACCCATTTCACACTTTGAGACAGATTCTGTGCCAGTTTGATTGTGCCTGCACAAATAATCATGAATAAAAATACTCAACAATGGCAAGAGCAACCCTCTCTGAATACATGCATGCTGTCTATTTCAGATCCCCGCTTCGAATGCACAAGCAGTTATTTATCGCTCTCTGTGGATTTACACGCTGACATCTTAATCCTACAAATATGCTGTAGTTGAACCTGCCCAGAGGCTCTGAGAGTCTGTCCCGATGCTTTGTATCTGCCAGCATTCAGGTCACCTTCATAAATCCTTCAATATTGTCTGAGATAATCAAGTCTCATGTGGGACTCTGAGAGGTGTGTTTTAATAAGTAGCCGACCATAGTCTCCGTAATAGCTGAGTGAATACGGGTTCGTCCAGATGGCGGAGCCGAGCGTTTCCACCTCAGGCCAGCTGTATCACTGCGCTTGTAGATGCAATATTAAATGGCAGATTATGTTTAACCCAACGGGAATATGAATAGCGTGTGGAATAAGAATCATGCTGATGACGTGATACTTAAACCAAACTTAAAACAATAGTTCAAACTTTTTTGAAAGGTTACATAACACACACAGTTTCTGCCAGTCTGGTGTTAATCTTGAGTCTCTATAGGGTAGTGTTGATCCTTCATATCTCCCAAGAGTCTTTAGTTTATCATATTTATAGACAGATACACTGTACCGATTCTTTCAGAAAACAGCCGAGTCCGTGGAGGCGTGAAGTGGGCGGAGCTAAAGACACACACACACACACCGACACACACTCACACTCACACTCACACACACACACTGTATAACTCTGGATTCACTATACGTTAGTGTTGCTCTAACATGCCGATTGCTAACAAAACACACATTTGCACACATTTCCACTCATTACCAAACACACACTTGCAGAACTCCAGAAACACAAACTGCATCCACTGTTCCCTTCACGCTGGGTTATTTGTGAAGCTGAACAAGGTGATCTTTCCCTCACACACACACACACACACTCACACTCACACACACACACACTTCTTTAGTGACATTGTTGATCTCTTGTCTAAAAACACAACGCCAGCGCCGCCGATGGCTCCCGTAACCCGAACAAAGCTCGATGATGGACGCACTCTCGCTCTATATGAAGTTATATTAAAAATGTTCTGGCTAATCCAAGCTTTATAATAGCAGTAATAGTTGCTCTTTTTTTGAAGTCCATAAAAAATGCATCTGTCTGTCAAATAACTGCTCCACGCGGCTCCGGGGTGTTAATAAAGGCCTTCTGAAGCGAATCGATGCGTTTGTGTAAGAAAAATATCCATATTTAAACATTTATTTAATTAAATACTTATTTATTTAATTTTATTAAATACCGGCGCGATCATAGATATATACAGATTCCTCATTAGTGCCTGCGCGGATCGGTCGAATGAGGCATCTACATTATTTATATATATATATATATATATATATCTTTGATCGCGGCAGTATTTTGACCTTATTCGCCGGAAGTTATGGCGCTGGGAATACTAGATGACATTCGTCTGATAAGAGGTATAAAAATAACATAAATACTGTTGGGTTTCTCAAAGAAACCGATGGTTTCGTGTCTTAAGACATCAATGTGTCGAGCTGCATGGTTTAATGAGGATTCGTATGTCTGTGTGTTTTTACTCTCATTGCTCTCATACTCTAAAATATCCCCGTTGACATCATTATACGACTATCACACTGCAACGGCTGGAGTTAAACATCTTCATTTGTGTTCTACTGAAGAAACAAACACACTTGCATCTCGGATCCCCTGGGGGTAAGCAGATAAACATAAACATTCGTTTTTGGGTGAACTATCCCTTTCGTTTCCCATCATGCTTTTGGTCAGCGCAGTCGACTCTACACTCACCTAAAGGATTATTAGGAACACCATACTAATACTGTGTTTGACCCCCTTTCACCTTCAGAACTGCCTTAATTCTACGTGGCATTGATTCAACAAGGAGCTGAAAGCATTCTTTAGAAATGTTGGCCCATATTGATAGGATAGCATCTTGCAGTTGATGAAGATTTGTGGGATGCACATCCAGGGCACAAAGCTCCCGTTCCACCACATCCCAAAGATGCTCTATTGGGTTGAGATCTGGTGACTGTGGGGGCCATTTTAGTCCAGTTAACTCATTGTCATGTTCAAGAAACCAATTTGAAATGATTTGAGCTTTGTGACATGGGGCATTATCCTGCTGGAAGTAGCCATCAGAGGATGGGCACATGGTGGTCATAAAGGGATGGACATGGTCAGAAACAATGCTCAGGTCAGCCGTGGCATTTAAACGATGACCAATTGGCACTAAGCGGCCTAAAGTGTGCCAAGAAAACATCCCCCACACCATTACACCACCACCACCAGCCTGCACAGTGGTAACAAGGCATGATGGATCCATGTTCTCATTCGGTTTACGCCAAATTCTGACTCTACCATCTGAATGTCTCAACAGAAATCCAGACTCATCAGACCAGGCAACATTTTTCCAGTCTTCAACTGTCCAATTTTGGTGAGCTGGTGCAAATTGTAGCCTCTTTTTCCTATTTGTAGTGGAGATGAGTGGTACCCAGTGGGGAATTCTGCTGTTGTAGCCCATCCGCCTCAAGGTTGTGTGTGTTGTGGCTTCACAAATGCTTTGCTGCATACCTCGGTTGTAACGAGTGGTTATTTCAGTCAAAGTTGCTCTTCTATCAGCTTGAATCAGTCGGCCCATTCTCCTCTGACCTCTAGCATCAACAAGGCATTTTGGCCCACAGGACTGCCGCATACTGGATGCTTTTCCCTTTTCACGCCATTCATTGTAAACTCTAGAAATAGTTGTGCGTGAAAATCCCAGTAACTGAGCAGATTGTGAAATACTCAGACCGGCCCGTCTGGCACCAACAACCATGCCACGCTCAAAATTGCTTAAATCCCCTTTCTTTCCCATTCTGACATTCAGTTTGGAGTTCAGGAGATTGTCTTGACCAGGACCACACCCCTAAATGCATTGAAGCAACTGCCATGTGATTGGTTGATTAGATAATTGCATTAATGAGAAATTGAACAGGTGTTCCTAATAATCCTTTAGGTGAGTGTACATCAACACTGAACATGTGACCACTCTCATTTCCCAGCAGTCACTGTTGGATGTTCACAACATAATTGGGAACCTTTGTTTACTAATTTGGAGGATGTGATTATTAGTGGAAATTTGCTTCAGCTATCAGCCAATTTTCTCATTTCAGACTCCATTCATCAGTGTTTAATATTCTTAAGAGGCAGGAACATGACTATCAAATGTCGGTCTCATAATGCAATTACTAAAATGTGAAGACGGAGAGGTTTTATTTCAAAGCCTTGTTATATTGTAGCACTTTGACAGGCCTAATTCATCACATGGACAGGAAAGCTGACATTATCTGGTTACTTCATTATCGAGGGCATCCAGACTCTGCACTGCTACGCATGATTAGCACATGAAGAGCATGCTACTTGAGCTAATGTGCTTTAAGGTTTGATAGATCTTTCCATCTACATTATTTAGCAGGCACTTTTATCCGAGGTGACTTACAAACGAGGAATGCAACAACATACACTAAGCCATTCAGGAAATAAAATATACTTACCTGATCATTGTAAGGAACAGGCAAAGTCGAGGGATACCTGGGGTCCTCGTAGCACCTGTTAGCTGTTTGGCTAGTGGTTTCAAGGTAGGCAAATACCTCTATGTAGTTTGATGCACATGAAACATGTTAAAGCAAAATTGGCAAAGGCCATAGCAATATTGATTAAGTCCAAACGTAATATATGGATAATAAATGAATGTATATTCTGAATAATTCACTTAGACTACCATATTTGAGTTACTGTGTGGAAATCTGGGGAAACAACTACAAAACCAACCTAAAGCTGTTATGCACATTATGAAAGAGCAATCAGAATCATTAATAACGCTGGATATCTGGAACAGACAGATGTATTATTCTTATGTGGCGTTCACACCGGACACGATTGACGCGATTTGCGCGAGTGATTTACATTACAAGTCAATGCAGAGACGCGAAATGGCAGTCTGCGGTGCGATTCGCACGAATAAGGCGGCGCGAATGGCGCGAATGAGGCGGCGCGAATGCCGCGAATTGAGTGTTTTGAACGTGTGATTCGCGCGAATCGCTCAATGACATGAAACACAACCCAGTCTCTTTTTGTTAAATGCAAGTTTATGTTTGATCTATAATGCAAAAGTATAAGTAAAAGGTATAATAAGCTATACATGAAATAAAGCAAACAATTCAGTCAAACATTCAAAGTCAGTGCTAGTCGGCTACAACGGTAACGTAAAGTTAAATAGCCTAAAACTAGAAAAAGTAATGAAACTTCACTTTGCCCTCAGCTTAAACAATTTGCCAGGGAACAAATTATAGATCCATGAGACCAAAGATCGGCCGTTAAAAGACGAATTATAGCTGGAGATGCCACAGAGACATCAGAGCCAGCGGCTGAAGGACTGGCTGAGGAAAGGCTGCTCTCGCCGGCGTTGACAAACGCTGAGCGCCGCTGATCCACTGGAGCTCACAACTCCGAAAACGCCAGATAACATGTACAAATAGGCACTCTTTATATAAATAAACCATAGATTTGAGCTTTAAACAACTACATTATCGACTGAAAAAGTCTTAAAACTACATTTTGTCACACATTAACAGTAGATTTTAACAAAAAAAGACGTGTAAACACAGCCGATGTCAGCCATTTCTGAACGAGACGAGCCGCTGGCAGAAGCCCCGCCCATGACACGAATTCGCGTCTGTTGTGAAGGGAATGTCACGTGTGAATGAAGAGAGTAAACTCAAAATGTTCAAGCGTCCACCTTCACGCGAATAGCGCGATTAATTTGCGTCAATCGCGTCCGGTGTGAACGCCACATAAAAGTCACATATATTGAACTTTATTGATTTGGTTAAATATAATACAAGTCATGTTCAAAGCAAGAAATAATCTACTTCTGGGAAAGTTAAACAAAATGTTTATGGAAAGGCAGGGTGAGAATAATTAAACTTTTAAAAGCTTACAACAAGAACAACTGTTTGTGTGGTGAGGTTGTGGAACGGTTTGGGCCTGGGGTTAAAACATGCAAACATTACACAGTTTAAAAAGTGTTGATTTAAAGGGATATAAAGAGGTGATGGTGATGGTGAGTGGGTTAAAATATTGATTGCATTGTGATATGTAAATATCGGGTGAAGTGATGTTTGGTGCAAAATGTACAGTAAAAGTCTGGTTGGTGTTTAAAATTATTGTATATTTGTTGTCTTGCTAAGAATATAAAACGATATAGATATAAAAAATATTATATATACACTCACCTGAATGCTGGGTTAAAAACAACCCAAGTTGGGTTGAAAATGGACTAACCCAGCGATTGGGTTGTTTTAAGCAAACATTTGACCCAACCGTTGGGTTAAAACAACCCAACCCAATTGGGTTGTTTTTAACCCAGCATTCAGGTGAGTGTATATATTGGAATTATGTAGAGTTATATGCACTGTAAAAAAAAATTGGGGGGAAAAATTTTGAAAATTGATCATTAGATATTGGCCCAATAAATGACTTCCAAATAATTATCCCCATGCAAAAAGATGCATTGTACTAATCATAGCTTAAGGTCTTCACTCAAAATTAAAATTGTATATTCAACGAACATATTTAATTGTGCTCAGTCAATCTATGAAGTCGAAGTGAAAAATCCATGTTGGCTGAACAAGTCCTACATCCGAAAGACGGTATACGCAAAATGCGCTTGAGAAAACTGTACGTGTGGAGATCTCAAATGCGGAGCCGAAGGAGCAGGAGCTGAAGACCGAAACAGACATTCCCAAGAGAAGAGAGATATTCATCTCACAAAGACGTTGGTGAGTATTTAGCACTGAAATTATTCTCCAGAGTTTTGCTTTATGACCCGGTATGAAGTTTAAAAGACATTTTGTAGAATCACGAGTTCCTGCATTCATTGGTTTCATGCGTGTGTTCTCGTTTACCTCGTTTACTCGAATGGTAGCCAATAGTTTTATTTTCCTCATGTCTTATATGTCTAAAACAATAGGTAATAAGTAAATGAAGTCATTTGTGTGATATGTGTGCCATGCGACCCGGTGCATTTGGAGTCGGCCTCTTTCAGGGCTTGAGTTATTGCCTTTTAATATCAAACACGTCCAGCTCGTGATTTTCTTATTCATCCATTCATTCGTCTCATCCTCATTATATAATGAAGAACTTCTGTTCTGCCAGATGTGATGCAGGGGAACTTTGTCATTAAAGTTAGTTTTTATTTTTATTTGCAGGGTTTTAGCCTCTGCAGTGCCGCGTTTTCTTCACCACAAGACATCCTGTTATGCAGAAGACTTCTTGAATGTATTCAGAGTTTTTCCTTATTGAAATTAAGCTATTTTCACCAAATATCCTGTGTTGGAATTTACTTGTTAATAAAGTAATGTGATAAAATGTCAACTCTGTTGTCTGTGTTCTGTATTTTGCATGTTTTTAGTCAGTTTTGTCTTTTGGGACAGTGAGAAATAAACAATTGTGACTACAATTTAAAACATTTAATTGGACCAATCTCACAGTTTCACTGTAAAACATTTCTCCAATTCAAACATTTCTAGTGAGCGATCACATCTACATTTTTTAGTTGGCCAAATAATTGCATTTCTGTGAATTAAATTTGATCAATTCACAGAAATTCAATTTGGCCAACTGAAAAATGTAGATGTGATCGCTCACTAGAAAATGTTAAATTGGAGAGGCCTGACATTTTTTACAGTGTTGGTAAATTACATTTTTCCATTGGCTCAACATATTATTTCTAATTGAGCCCATGTTAACAGACTGTTGCCACAATGGATACAATTCAATTCACAGAAACTCAATTTGGCCAATTGAAAAATTTAGATGTGATCGCTCACTAGAAAAGTTTGAATTGGAGAGGCCTGACATTTTTTACAGTGTAAGGGATGGGGAAAAAGCTTCTGCTTCATCCCGCTCCTTTTTGAACAAAGTGTAATTATTGTTATAATACATTATAAATATAGTTTTTTTTCCCCTTCGGTATGGTACAGAATATGGATTGTATTTTTTTGTTGTTGTTCGAAATACAAATAAATAAATAAAGAAAGAAATAAAGAGTTTTTTATGTAAAAGCTTAAGAATGCTTTGATCTGTGAGTGTGTATGTACACTCTAAAAAATGCTGGGTTAAAAATAACCCAAGTTGGGTTGAAAATGGACTAACCCAGCATTTGGGTTGTTTTACCCCAGCGGTTGGGTTAAATGTTTGCTTAAAACAGCCCAATTGCTGGGTTAAAACAACCCAATTGCTGGGTTAGTCCATTTTCAACCCAACTTGGGTTATTTTTAACCCAGCATTTTTTAGAGTGTAGTAGTGTAATGTATGTGTTAGCTGTGTTTTGCTCTGTGAGTGTGTATGTAGTAGTGTAATGTTTAATGTATGCGTTAGCTGTGTTTTGCTCTGTGAGTGTGTATGTAGTAGTGTAATGTTTAATGTATGCGTTAGCTGTGTTTTGCTCTGTGAGTGTGTATGTAGTAGTGTAATGTTTAATGTATGCGTTAGCTGTGTTTTGCTCTGTGAGTGTGTATGTAGTAGTGTAATGTATGCGTTAGCTGTGTTTTGCTCTGTGAGTGTGTATGTAGTAGTGTAATGTTTAATGTATGCGTTAGCTGTGTTTTGCTCTGTGAGTGTGTATGTAGTAGTGTAATGTTTAATGTATGCGTTAGCTGTGTTTTGCTCTGTGAGTGTGTATGTAGTAGTGTAATGTTTAATGTATGCGTTAGCTGTGTTTTGCTCTGTGAGTGTGTATGTAGTAGTGTAATGTATGCGTTAGCTGTGTTTTGCTCTGTGAGTGTGTATGTAGTAGTGTAATGTTTAATGTATGTGTTAGCTGTGTTTTGCTCTGTGAGTGTGTATGTAGTAGTGTAATGTTTAATGTATGCGTTAGCTGTGTTTTGCTCTGTGAGTGTGTATGTAGTAGTGTAATGTATGCGTTAGCTGTGTTTTGCTCTGTGAGTGTGTATGTAGTAGTGTAATGTGTGTGTTAGCTGTGTTTTGCTCTGTGAGTGTGTATGTAGTAGTGTAATGTTTTGAAGTCTGGTGTGTTTGATTGCACTCAGATTAAATTGTCTTCTTTAATTATTTGTATTGATGCAGTTTGATTGCACTTACATAATGATTTTAAATGCCTGCTGTATTTGAATAATTCCATGCCGCTTTTTGTCATTAATGTTTTTTAAGCATACTGAGGATGTTAATATGAATTTTGCATGTTGATTGTAGTGTAATCGTGCATTGGATTGGCACATTTCCACAATATTAGTCGAGCTGTTGTGTGATGCTCAGACGCCTGAGCTGCAGGACATGCAGTTGTTTTTGTCTGATTGATGTGGTCACAATTCATAGTTTTCACATGAACGCCATCTGGCCTAGGGTGACCAGACGTCCCTGGTTTTTTTGGTGTTTTGTCCCTGGAAATGTCCCCGTTTTACAGCTCGTTCAAAACAAGCCGCAGATACATTGCAAAAATCCCAACATTTACACAGCCTGCTGGTCATAGGAGCATTGTGTAGTGACTATTTTCACCAGCAGATGGCGCTGTGAGATGCGCTGACTATACTTGGTCGCGCGCACGCCGCCACTACTACTTCATGAAGAAAACCGCGAGCAGAGCGCCAAAAGAAACATCGTTATCGCTTTTCGTTATCACTTTTTGTCCCCAAAAGTTCCGCAGTCACAACGCAGTGATTACCACACATCTGGGGCCCGTTCTTCATACCTCGCTAACTCAGTTAGCTGCTGGATTTGATTGTTGACGATTTGGCGTGATCTTGGATTGTTTGGTTCTTCGACTCATCCTGGACTTGCTGTCATAGCAACAGCTCCAGAAGCTTAAACCTGCTCGAGCGGCTTATTTCATGTAAACAGGATTAGATCGCATCTTGAGGTGATGCTTAAAATCTGTCCCAGCCACTGCTACTTTATTACAAGAGTTCATTACTGAACCAGGGGCAATAATAATCATTTTAAATAATAATAATAATATACAAATTTTATATTGTATATGTATATGAGAATGTATATAATGTTGTGTATAATACTATAGACACAGCCACTTGATTTAACAATTTATTTGTGATGGAATAATTACTTTATAATTTTATTGGAGGTTTACACACATGTTGTAGAGTTAATCTGAGCCGTGCATTCATTTAAGTGATGAGGGATATTATGGGATGTGGGATGGCTTGATGCAGCGCAGGAGATGCAGAGAATTTGATCTTGACCCTTAAGAAACTTTAATACTGTCACGTTACAAATCTGCTTCAAATTGAATTACAACATTGAAATAAAAATGTAAAGGGTGTACAAATACTGTATAAAATCGTGAATATAAATAATTGGTAATCATGTAAAAAAAAAAAAAAACATTTATCATTGATCTATTATAACTTTTATGTTGGTTTGGTGGTTTAGCTGTTTCCTTATAAAGCTCCAGATATTCGTGGGGTTTTTGTGTAATTTGCCAAGTTTTTTGCCAGGTGGCTTTTTTAATTATATGATGTCACGTTGCTGTCTTGACGCCAGCCAATCGCTGCATTGCTGATCATGGTTTCGAGTATCGATGCGTCTGCCCTCTTCAGGGAACACAAGAACGCGCAGTGATCTTAGATCATTTAATCCAGATATTTAAATCCAATCCGCAAATTCGTTTGAAGAACCAAATTAGCCAGAGATCATTTATCATGATTAAAAGATCTGGGATCAGTCAAATCATCTCAGATGTATTAAGTGAGGTACGAAGAACGGACCCCTGAACTATAAAAAAACTAAACAATTACACTTGCAACAAATACATTTGCAGAATACACATGCATGCGTAATGTGTATTAACACTTGCTTAAAATAAGCCTAAAATAACTAGACCAATTAAAGATGGTAACGTTAGCTAATTATTTTCAAGCACAAACGTAACAACATTTGACGTAAAAAAAAAGTAATTTATCCAGTATAAACTTGTGAAAATGAAAGTATTAAATAGCTTTATTCATTATCATATTTGTTGTTTTATTTTTGTAATGTGTTTTTGTAAATTCATGTTATAATATTGGTTTGAACGGCTTGTGATTTACAATGGTTAACTGTATTCATTGTTTGTGTATTTTTTAGTTGTGTTTTTGCGGGTGCGGTGAATTGTATTAAAACCAGACCAAAAAATAAACAAACTAAATCATAATAATTAATGTTAATAATAATATAGGGAGCCCACAACAACGACGACAATTTTTTTTTTTCAAAAATATATTGTCCCTGTTTTTGAATAATAGATAATAAGTAAAGAGATTTTAGTGATATGTTTCCTTTTCAGAAATCTGATCACCTTAATCTGGCCAACAGTCATTTGTACCATACTAAGTGATAACAGTGATATTAAAATATCAAATTCAGTAGTTATGCCATGCAGATTGTTCCTAATCAGATTTTGAGTCGTGCGCAAATAACTTTTGACGTGTTTTTTTGGCTTTAAAAAGAGTTTGCTTTTACAATTGTGAGTAAAATATGACTTTTCGACGTTTATGCGAGAGATGGACTTTAAAACATAAACTCACCCGTGTACAGTAGCTTCTATTGCTGTGTGTGAATAAGATCTGTTTCACAATCATCATCCTTGATTTGTTCCTCGAACAACATCTGGTTACACTTTATGTGAAGCCTTTATATATAATGCATTTTAAAAGTATTATTAATTATGCTTGTAATGCATTGTATGATCATGAATAATTGTAGCTCATTAATAATATATTATGGTACTTTGTTTCACCTTTACAAAGTATAATGCATTAAAACACATGACAAAACAACCAGGAGGTATTTGCAAATATTTAAATTGAATTCTAACTTTGGTTTCAATTATTTATGAAAAGAGGCAATGCATTATAACATACATTATGAACACTTTTATATTGCATTATACATAAAGGCTTCAAGTAAAGTGTTAGCCAACATTCCAATCAAACAGATGTGGGTTTTACGAGGACTGTGATTGGTTGACTGAATTTCCTGCTCTCAAGTGTGTGTTTTCAGCAGGCAATTTTAAATCTGCACGCTGAGCCATGACATAATGCTCTAAATTAATTCCCCATTATTCTATTTTCAAAAGCATGAAGTTAAATATGATTCACAGGGCTTTCATTTATGAACAGCGGTCACTGAACTGCTTAGCCAAGGTAATGTATTGCATTTGTTCTGGGGAAAAGCCGAGGTGGGCTCCTCTCAGCCAAAGTATAACGCCGTGTGGGCTCATGGTGTAAGTAGGGGTTTTAGAAAATAAAACACAGCAATTTCTTCCCAGCTGTGAAGATTAGCTCCAGACACCGATTTCTAGGCAGGCTAGCCTCAGGAAAGCAAATCAGAACGAATTTTAGAAGAACATCATGTTGTGACCATGTATACAAATCCTCTAAAATGGTTTTCTCTGACCATTCTGGTATGAGATCTGGATAAATGTTATGAATTAAGCTGCTGTCCATTAATAGAACTGTATTGTTCAAACACAAGGAAACTTGTAAACAACAACAAGTTGAGATTTCATTAGTTATGATCAGTTTTGATATCACAGTTTTTAATGTTTTGTTGAATGTTTGCTTGATCTGAATCTGTGGTTTACTATGATTTAACCCTGTAAAGCCTGCACATATGAAATGATAGTCAGAAAAATCCAATTTATTGAAATGGAACAGGTTCAACAGCTCAAATCCAAGAGGAAAAACAGCTCAATTTTATTCAGAGGCTCAAACAGAGCGCATGATATTTATATGGACAAAAGTATGATGTAAGTCTGCAGCTTGTAATGTAAATCAATGCGTTTTTATAACAGGATAGCAGATACAAAATTTAATGTTATTCCGTGTCAACTCAACCAGATGTCCCTGGCTCAAATTTGAGATTTCGTTAATATTTTTTTCTGTAGAAAGACAAAATAAATAGCGATGAATGCCTATAATCCACTTGTAATCCACTGTTTTGTCGAGGGGGTCAACTGGAGCTAAATTACAGGCGTGTAAAATGACTTTAGAAAGATGGCAGCATAATTATTTTATTTTCACACAGAGATTGGTAGATCTATTAGTGAAATCTGTTGACTTTAGCTATCTTTGTTCCATTATATGCCAACGGTGACCGTTCAAAATAGGAAAAAAGCAGTTCTTGTGTGTTTTTGCCTCACGTTTGCTTGCCTGTAACTCAAGAAGTATTAAATATATATTAATATCCTTTCAGATTCTGGTTCTTAACAAACTTTTCTTTTGGTATTTTCATTTTAAAGGCCCTCAATGGTTCAATCCCAGAGAAATGGAGATCTTAATTCGGCTCCATGAGTAAACTGATAAATTGTACACATGTTCAGTGGTCGAAAAGCAAATGTGGGTCACTTTACACACAGCTGAACCTTTTTTTCTTTTAAAAATGAATATCTGAAGAGCAAATAATGTTGAACCTAGAAATGTATCTTGTGTTTTTCTTAGAAAAAAAAGTATCAGCCTAATGCAAATTGACCCACATTTGGTTTTCGACCACTGAACTTTATCAGTTTACTCATGGAGCCGCATTAAGATCTCCATATCTCTGGGACCGAACCATCGAGGGCCTTTAAAATAGAGATAGCAAAAGAACAATCTGCTAAGAACCAGAATCTGAAAGGATATTAAAATATCTTTAATACTTCTTGAGTTACAGGCATGCAAACTTGAGGCAAAAACACACAAGAACTGGTAAATTGTACACATTTTCAGTGGCAGAAAACCAAATGTGTGTCACTTTGCACACAGATGATATGTTTTCCTTTTAAAGAGGAATATCTGAAGAACAAATAATGTTGAACCTAGAAATGTGTCTTGTGTTTTTCTTAGATATTCCTCTTTAAAAGAAAAAAAGTATCAGCCGTAAGTGACCCACATTTGGTTTTCGACCACTGAACTTTATCAGTTTACTCATTGAGCCGCATTAAGATCTCCATTTCTCTGGGATTGAACCATCGAGGGCCTTTAACATTAAAAACACCAAAAGAAAAGTTTGTAAAGAACCAGAATCTGAAAGGATATTAATATATCTTTAATACTACTTGAGTTACAGGCAAGCAAACATGAGGCAAAAAAGCACAAGAAGTGCTTATTTCCCATATTTGAACGGTCACCGTTGGTATATAATGCAACAAAGATAGCTAAAGTTAACAGATTTCACTAATAGATCTACCAATCTCTGTGTGAAAATAAAATAATGATGCTGCCATCTTTCTAAAGTCATTTTTACACGGCTGTAATTTGGCTCCAGATCTCAGGTGAAAACTGTCATTTTGACCCCCTCGGCAAAACAGTGATTACTCAGTCGATATACATCTGTGACATTTAATATTTTGGTTTTCATCACTACTTATGTTTGTCTTCGTACAGAAAAGAATATTAACAAATCTAAAATTTGAGCCAGGGAAGTTTCTGAAAATTGGTTGATTTTAGACGGAATGACCCTAGGGAATGCAATACAATGATGATTGAGAGATGAAGCTTCCTCCACCTGATGATCATTTGATACTCGTGATTTTTCTAAAAAAGAAATATATGGATTATCAAATAAACCTACGCTGCATCTTGAAATATTACTAACAATATGAAAGTGATACTGTAAACCAGTAAAGATTTTACAGCAGAAAGACACGTGAAGCATGAGCTGTACAATTATACTAAAAGGCCTTTTACTTACTAAACATGTGCTGTTTGTGTAATGCTACTCGTAGAACTGCTTTGTTTTCATTGTCATGCGGCGTCTCTGATGTAGGTCAGGTATACGGAGGTTTGTATTAGCACTCGGCGAGTCCGTACAGTGGAGCTGATGGGATGTTCTGAGACATTCATCATACAGCACGGCCGCGAGTGCCAGCTTCACAGTGAAAAATATACTTGTCACAGTTGCTACAAAGAGTCCTGTCAAACTCTCAACTACTCTTTTTCTTTCTGTCTTTTTTCTCCCACACTGTCATCTGTCCTTTCTCTCTCTTGTTGGTCACAATCCCATAGTGAGGCACAAGCTGCTTCCTCGTCTTTCATAAGCCAACACATATTCTGTCCTCCGCCTTTTGAAATACAAAAATGAAAACTGCTAAGGATGTGTTGCATTCGTGCAATTACGATAGGAATGGATTCTAATGCTTTTGCACAGCATCTTCACAGAATCTTTTCTTCATAAATGAATCATTTTATCCCATTCAAACCCCATCAGTTTATAGTCTATCAATTAATTATCAATCAAATCTATTTTATGGGCAGTTTTACTCCTTACTGGGAAGTGAACGATCTTCTGAATGCATTTGCAGAACCTCTCAAGAAAGAACCAAGCAAAAGTTCAATCCGACTTGACCAGTTCCCAAAGCCAACAGAACTGAATGTGGGACTACATCAACTCCTGAAGGCGTTTCTGCTAGAGTACAAATACCTGCACAACATGATACATAGACTATGACTGGTTACTCTTAAAGGAATAGTTCACCCAACACGCAAACACACCTGGATCATTGAATCAGTAATTGAACTCAATAATTGTATCTGTCTAATTCAAAAGCGACTCATTCAAGGTCTCCTGCAATAAACACTGAATGTTCTCATAATCTTCACTGCAGCATCAGCTCTTTTCTCTCAGTGTCGGTTCATTCAAAGATTCTGTCTCTCTAAACCCCGCCTTTCTGAGAGCCTGCTCTGCTCTGATTGGTCAGATGGCCCAGTCTGCTGTGATTGGTCGGAAACCAAACACTCATTATCATATCTGAATCTCAGCACTTGATTCACAGTGATATGAACAGTAACGATGGCATCGTTTGTACTGTATCAATCTCACCAAAGTGGATTTGCTTTGGCAGCAGAAGGTTTTTTCATTATGCATTAAGGTCTGAAGAAATGCTCTCCTAAGTAACTTTTCTTTTTTTTTTTTTTACCTTTTTGTATATATTAAATTTAGTAGTGAAAAATAGTGTAGGGGCAACTATGTCTAAATATTATGAAATTCTGAATGAGACCAAAATGAAAAATCTTTATGATGAAAAACATAATGGTGAGTTAATGATGCTATGTGTATTTGTGTATGTATGTGTGTGTGTGCGCGTGGACTGGCCACTAGAATCTCATTGAGCTCATGTTAAAATGCCCAACTCTACAGCAGAAGAACACATGTTTACAGTCTGGGACAAATTGTGCTTTTGGTCTGTACGGCTAATGTTGCCCTTCATGACGACTGTGAGGGGGGGGGGGGGGGGGGGGGTGTTTTTATAACTCATTCATTTACATTATATAAAGCATTAAAGTTCTGCATACACTCTAAAAAATGCTGGGTTAAAAATAACCCAAGTTGGGTTGAAAATGGACTAACCCAGCAACAGGTTGTTTTAGGTTAAATGTTTGCTTAAAACAACCCAGAGCCAGCCCATGGCATAAGCGAACGAAGCGGCTGCTTAGGGCCCCCTTTGCCACCTGGGGGCCCCCAAGAGCACATGAAATGACTTTTTGCAGTGTTATTTCCCAGTCTATGGTTATTTCATGATGATTGAAATCGCGAAATGGCCTTAAACAATTACTAAATAAACTGCAAAATGTTACGTTTTCTGATATATTCACGGATTGATTCTGACAGCACTGCACGAGCTCGCGCCGCCATCGGCCAGACGCTATTCGCTTCACTGGAAAAAATGCTGTGCCCGTTTTACTCAATACAATTGAGGCAACTATTTGCATCAGCTTTTTGAGTATTTTAAACTCATTTCATTTGTGTTTATCCTTGGTGTTTATTAACTTGGACTCTTAAGTAATAGCAACTCAATTTTATCAGTTTAGAAAATTCTAGTTTTAAGTTTATCCAATATAATCTTTTAAGTAATGTTTACAAATGTCTCCACACATTAAGTTACTTTTTTCCAAGCTACTTTTTTTTTATATAAATTTAATTATTTTCTCTATTTTTTTTAGGACCATGAAACAGTAAACCAGCATCTCAATACAAAACATTTAATCACTTTAAAAAATGCAACAGTGCAAAACACAGTACTTTATTTGTTCACCTTTACATAAAGCTGACTTCAAGTAAAAAAAAAAAAAACCTTATGTACTACAAGAGGTAGCAACAGTATTTCATTTTCATATAACAGTTTTTCCATTTTTCATTTTGCATTGGTCTCTATAACCCACTGAGAACAATAATTCAGTCATCTAATTAAAACAATGTTTCGAACAATGTTAAAAACATAAAATTCAAATACATCATAATTATTACATCAGCTGATAAAAAAATAGTAATTCCTCACCCTCATGTCGTTCCAAACCTTCGTTCATCTTCAGACACAAATTTCTGATGAAATCCTAGAGCTCTCTGATCCCTCCATAGACAACAATGTGATGAACACTTTCAAGGCCCTAAAGCAGGGTTTCCCAAACTACGTCCCGCGGGCCGAATACGGCCCACCCCCACATTTGGACCGGCCCTCTGAACCAGAGTCCTGCACAAAAAAACATCCTAACTGTGTCAGATACGGGTGCGGGTCGGACAAGGGACAAACACGGATCTAAACACGGGTTTTAAACAGTCACGTGCTAACGAATATATATATAAAAATATATGCATGTATATTGTAGATGTGTTCCTAAAAAAAGTATGCATATTTTTAGGAACACATCTACAAAAATATGCCTTGCCTGTATTTCAAGTTGATAAAATAATTTCAAATCCATATTAGTTTATTTGTGGCCGTGCGGCGCACGCGTGCATACAATCTATGTATGTATGCATTTATGTATGTATGTATGTATGAATCTATGTATGCATGCATTTATGTATGTATGAATCTATGTATGTATGAATCTATGTATGTATGCAATTATTTATTTATGTATGTATGAATCTATGTATGTATGAATCTATGTATGTATGCAATTATTTATTTATGTATGTATGTATGTATGTTTGAATCTATGTATGCATGCATTTATGTATGTATGAATCTATGTATGTATGAATCTATGTATGTATGTATGCATGTATGTTTGAATTTATGTATGCATGCATTTATGTATGTATGCATTTATGTATGTATGTATGTATATATGTATGTATGTATGTATGTATATATGTATGTATGTATGTATGTATGTATGTATGTATGTATGTATGTATGTATGTATGTATGTATGTATGTATGTATGTATGTATGTATGTATGTATGTATGTATGTATGTATGTATGTATGTATGTTTGTATGCATGTATGTATGTATGTATGTATGTATGTATGAATCTATGTATGTATGAATCTATGTATGTATGAATCTATGTATGTATGCATTTACGTATGTATGAATCTATGTATGTATGCATGTGTGCTTGCAGGTATGCATCTGTGTATGAATGTATCTATGTATGTATATCTATGTATACATGTATGTGCAGGTATGCATGTATGTGGTGTGTGTCACAGCTCCTTGATCTGTTCAAATGCAGCATAGCCCGATTTTCTCTCCTGTATATAATTTCTTCCATGGATGTTTTGCCTTGAGTCAATATGTGAGGCAGCAGTTGAGGGTGTGAAGAGCAGCTGTTGGAGCCACAAGCCTGAACGCTCACCTTTACCCCACCAGCAGGCAAACGCACCTGATTCAGTCTCTCCAAACCCCACAGGAGCAGCGGAGAGGTCAGAAGTAAAGAGGCTCATGCATAATGTGCAGTTTAAGTGTTCTGCATTAGCCATTCTGTTCAGGAAGAGGGATGCCAGCTCTTTATATATGTATCTGGGCCTGATTTACTCATCTAGGAGATCCCTGTCCTGTGCATAGTCCTTTACACAGTATGTGTACTACAATAAATTACCATAAAGTAATTTAAAAGAAAAATAGGGTTATGGACAGGTGTGGTGGTTTGGGTAAGTTTAATGGTAGGGTTAAGATGTAATTACAGTTATTTTTATAAATGTAAGAATAATGTAAACACATGTATGTACACAATAAGTGCATTGTATCAAATAATTAAGACCACCTAATATAAAGTGGGTCCATCAAAATAATCAAATGGCAGGATGTCATTGCTATGCTCTACTGTCTACATGTAATATATACATATGGAGTAAAAACATAGAGGATGAAATGTAGAAATGTGTCATTAAATTGAAATTCATAAGTAGCTTATAACTCAGATGATTAGACAAAGTCATCCAAAAGGCCTTTATCTCTGAGACTCCAAACTGAGCATTGAAGCAGGCCTAGTTAAAACGTCTCTGCATCTCTGAAACTTTTTTGCTTAGCTAAGCTGATTGTTGTGCTAAGCCTCGGCTTTCAAGAGAACCTTTTAATGACTCACTTTGAGGGATGCTTAACTTCTGAACCACATTAGTGTGCAGTGGTTTGTTGCAAACGTTTTATGTCCATTTGTGCGAAATAAAAGCCACTTTATCCTTTCTATCATTGGATATGACGTGGATCATCACCGTAATGTCCTGATCACTGATATGCTGTTATATGTTTTCTACTTTCCCGCTCCTTTTCCACAATAGAGTTTTGTTCATGTTCCCGTGCTTGTCTCGGCACGTACACCACTAACAAGATAAGTTACCGTTTACCACTGAGAGCATGGGAAAGTTTAATCTTCCTTAATTTGGTAACAGAAGTCGAAAATGAAATTGCATTTGCTAAATTCTTATGATTAATGGAGCAAATAATGAAATGACTCTGGAAAACAATTCACTCACTGACTTAATATGCAGTTTGCCGTGGTAAAGATCATTAATACGTTGCTCTCCTGTGGGTGACGTCTGAGGCATACTCGAATGGGTGTCGTAATGGAGCAGAGTTCAAGTACTGTGCACCGTCTTGAAAGAAAGCCCCGGAGAAATGCACACACATGTGAGGCTCGCTATCTGCGTGAGCGCTCAATAGTTTGTGAATCGATACAAAGCAGATGGCTTGGAGGACAAAGATATGAGTGAAGATTCTGATTGACAGCCCACGGCCTTAGTGATTTTACCACTGGTGCAATATAAAACACAGTGACTGATGGGAAGAGACAGTAAAAATACAATAATACTAATTCATTAATCATTTAAAAACAGTAGACGTGGTTGCCAGAACTTTCCTGTTAAAAAATGTACACCAATCAGGCATACCATTATGGCACCTGTTAGTGGGTGGGATATATTAGGCAGCAAGTGAACATCTTGTCCTCAGTGTTGATGTGTTGAAAAAAATGGGCAAGAGTAAGGATTTGAGGGCCAGATTGTGACAGCTAGACGACTGGGTCAGAGCATCTCCAAAACTGCAGCTCTTGTGGGGTGTTCCCGGTCTGCAGTGGTCAGTCTCTATCAAAAGTGCTCCAAGGAAGGAACAGTGGAGAACCGGCCACAGGGTCATGGGCGGCCGAGGCTCATTGATGCACGTGGGGAGCGAAGGCTGGCCCGTGTGGTCCGATCAAACAGACGAGCTACTGGAGCTCAAACTGCTCAAGAAGTTAATGCTGGTTCTGTTCAAACAGTGGCACATGAGCATCAGAACTGGACCACGGAGCAATGGAAGAAGGTGGCCTGGTCTGATGATCACGTGTTCTTCTGCATCACGTGGATGGCCGGGTGCGTGTGTGTGGCTTACCTGGGGAACACATGGCACCAGGTGCACTATGGGAAGAAGGCGTGGCTTACCTGGGGAACACATGGCACCAGGTGCACTATGGGAAGAAGGCGTGGCAGCGGAGGCAGTGATGCTTTGGGCAATGTTCTGCTGGGAAACCTTGGGTCCTCAATCCATGTGGATGTTACTTTGACACGTCCCACCTACCTAAGCATTTTATGCATTTGGCAGACGCTTTTATCCAAAGGGACATACAGTGCACTTATTACAGGGACAATCCCCTTGGAGCAACATGGAGTAAAGTGCCTTGCTCAAGGACACACTGGTGGTGACCACTGGGATCGAACCAGCAACCTTCTGCGCAGAGGTGGACAGTAACTAAGTACATTTACTTGAGTACTGTACTTAAGTACACTTTTTGAGTATCTGTACTTTACTGGAGTATTATTTTTTAGGGATACTTTTACTTTAACTTCACTACATTTTAAAGACAAATATCGTACTTTTTACTCCATTACATTTCTATTCTATTTCTCAAAGTCTTAAGTCGTTTCTGTAGCAGCTTTAAAAGTCAATGGATGATATTTTTCTTCTTTAAAAGTTTTTTTGTTGTTGTTTTTTTGCAGACAGCCTATAAGTAATCACTCTTGTATAGGGTCATGTGAAGTTTCCCAACATTTTTTGAACACTGATCAGTTTATAGCAAAATGGAAGAAGACAGTTCCTTGGCACAGTGTGTGCACCCATGGCTATACTTAAAAAGTATGTTTCAGTTTTCTCAAAAGATTAAAGATTAGTTTAGTTGGCATACACTTTGATGCCTGTCTCATAAAATGTTCAAAAATGTAAATGTCTGGGAGAAAGAGAAGAGTAAACAGTTGGGAGAATATCGGATGCGTATCAGAGTATAGGGTCCATGTATTCAGCCTTAAAGTGACAGCAGCTTTGTAAAGAGCTTTATAACTTTTATACAAGAAATTGAAACTTTCAATACTTCTATAAAAGTTACAACACTCTATACAAATGTAAAGAAATTAGTTTAAGGCAGTCGTATGCTAGCATGTCGGATGGAGCATCACTGACTGGCTTAAACCACCATGATGGCATAGAGTGCATTTATACAACAATGCAACAATAATAAAATAATGCATTGACATAAAAAAGGAAATTTACATTTGATACTTTTAAAGTACTTTTAAAAACAAATACTTCTGTACTTTTACTTAAGTAAAAATCTGTTTTTAGAACTTTCACTTGTAACTGAGTAATATTTGACCTGTAGTACTTTTACTTTTACTCAAGTAAAAGAGTTGTGTACTTTGTCCACCTCTGCTTCTGCGTATCAGTTCAGTGGTTTAACCCACTGGACCACCTACCTAAGCATTGTTGAGACCATGTCCAGTCTTTCATGGAAACGGTATTCCCTGCTGGCTGTGGCTCTTTCAGCAGATAATGCGCCGCCACAAAGCACAAATGCTTCAGGAATGGTTTGAGGTGTTTAAAACGAGTTTGAGGTGTTGACTTGGCCTCCAAATTCCCCAGATCTCAATCCAATCGAGCATCTGTGGGATGAGCTGAACAAACAAGTCCGATCCATGGACACCTTCAGGGGTCTAGTGGAGTTCATGCCTCGATGGGTCAGGGCTATTTTGGCAGCAAAAGGGGGACCAACACATTATTAGGAAGGTGGTGAAATTTGCAGTATATTTCGAGAGATTTGTTGATTATAATGGGATTTTTCAGAATCAGAATCAGAAAGAGCTTTATTGCCAAGTGTGCTTGCACTCAATGGAATTTTACTTGGTGCTGAAGCTTCCAGTGGGCATATACAATACAAACACAACAAGAACATAGTAATACAAATTCTAAGAATAAAAATATGAAAAATAGTATAAAAAATATAAGGTCACAGTTACGTTTAGTCAGAATAAACATTTACAGATTATGAACATATTTACAGTATTTGAGTAGTATGAATATATAAACATAAATTATCTCCTGAGTTTAAAAGATTGCACTAAACAGTCAGAGTATTGCACTTTGGGGGGGGGGGGTATTTAACTGTTCAAGAGGGAAATGGCCTGTGGGAAGAAACTGTTCCTGTGCCTAGATGTTCTAGTGGCCAGTGATCGGAGTCGTCGTCCTGATGGTAACAGTTCAAACAGGAGGTGTCCAGGGTGAGTGGAGTCTGTGATGATTTTCCCTGCTCTCGTCCTCTCTCTGGAAGAGTACAGGTCCTGGAGGGTTGGCAGGGAGGTACCAATAATCCTTTCTGCAGTCCGAATTGTGCGTTGTAGTCTCTTGATGTCAGATTTGGTAGCTGAACCAAACCAGACAGTGATGGAAGTGCATAAGACAGACTCAATGACAGCCGAGTAGAACTGAATCAGCAGCTCCTGTGGGAGGTTGAACTTCCTCAGCTGGCGAAGGAAGTACAGTCTCTGCTGGGCCTTTTTCACAATGGAGTCAATGTGATTGTCCCACTTCAGGTCCTGAGAGATGGTAGTGCCCAGGAACCTGAATGACTCCACTGCTTCCACAGTGCTGTTCATGATGGTGAGTGGGGGGAGAGCTGGGCTGTTCCTCCTGAAGTCCACTATCAAGGTTGTTATAACTGCTCCAGACAGCCAGCTGTTCAACCTCCAGTCTGTAAGCAGACTCGTCGCCGTTTTGGATGAGGCCGATGACAGTGGTGTCGTCTGCAAATTTCAGGAGCTTCACAGAGGGGTCTTTAGAAGTGCAGTCATTGGTGTACAGGGTGAAGAGCAGCGGGGAGAGGACACACCCCTGGGGGGCGCCAGTGCTGGTAGTGAGAGTCCTGGATGTGAGTTTCCCCAGTCTCACGAGCTGTTGCCGGTCTGTCAGGAAGCTGGAGATCCACTGACAGATTGAGGATGGCATGGAGAGCTGGGTCAGTTTAGCTGAGAGAAGATCAGGCATGATGGTATTGAAGGCCGAACTGAAGTCCACGAATAAGATCCTTGCATAAGTCCCAGGTCTGTCGAGATGTTGCAGGATATAATGCAGTCCCATGTTGACTGCATCATCCACAGACCTGTTTGCTCTGTAGGCAAATTGAAGAGGATCCAGCAAGGGTCCAGTGATGTCCTTCAGGTGGGCCAGAACCAGTCTTTCAAACGACTTCATGACCACAGACGTGAGAGCGACAGGTCTGTAGTCATTAAGTCCAGTGATTTTGGGTTTTTTGGGGACGGGAATGATAGTGGAGTGTTTGAAGCAGCAGGGAACTTCACACTGCTCCAATGATCTGTTGAAGATCTGCGTGAAGACTGGGGCCAGTTGGTCAGCGCAGGCTTTCAAACAGGCAGATGAGATGCCATCTTGGCCTGAAGCTTTCCTAGTCTTCTGTTTTTTGAAGACTCGGCTCACGTCCTCCACACACCCCTTAAGCTCGGGTTGGATGACAGGAGGGGGTAGGAGTGGGGGTGCAGGAGGTGATGGGGGACGTGTGAATTGCAGATCAGAGCGGGTGTGTGGTGTGAGACTGGGCTTTTCAAATCTGCAGTAAAAAGCATTCAGCTCATCCGCCAGTTGTTGATTCTCAGCAGATCGGGGGGATGGTGACTTGTAATTGGTGATATTCTTCAAGCCTGTCAAACTGAAGCTGGGTCGTTGGAAGAAAACTGGTTTCTCAACTTTTCAGAGTAGCTTCTTTTAGCAACTCTGATCTCCTTTGTCAGTCTGTTTCTGGCCTGGTTATACAATATTTTATCCCCACTTCTGTAAGCTTCCTCTTTGGCATGACGAAGCTGTTTGAGTTTCCCAGTAAACCATGGTTTATCATTAGTGAATGATAAGAATGTCCTGGTAGGAATGCATGTATTCCTTTTGGCAAGAGTCCAGACCTCAGTCACTGATAAACTTGCGCTGTTTGATTGACAGCTTCAGAGATTGTAAAGAGCGCGTTCTTTGATCGCTTTCAATGTATAATTTAATCTCAGTTTAAGTAACTGATTATATTCATGTACTAAGAGAAACAATGTGAAGTTGAGCGTTTAGTCACTGGTTTGATTTACTGACACATAGACAAAGAACATCTGACTGTACATGAATCATATCAGAAATCACTGGTCTCAGATCAGGCATTAGAATGAACACGATTAGTCACATGTTGTTGCATTACTGTCGAGTCCATATCGTCAAAGTCTGTTTGCTGAAATTGCGACTGATTTCCCAAGTAATCCACAGTGAAATGTGCCAAACACAAATAAATAATGCTCGCCTAAGACATTCACATTGTTGAGAATAAATAAGCACATTTCTAGCATTAGGATCCTTTGGAAGGTGATGTTATTTTAGTCCAGTGATCCTGTATAGCTCTTCTCTCCTCGTCATCTCACTAACACTCCAGTGGGCGGGGCCAAAGTTGTGATGATGAAGTAGGCATTGATCTTCTTCTGCAGAGGCGGTCTTTTAAGCATAACTCATATGAAAAACTAAAAAACTATTATTTTGATTAAAAAACATTAAACGTGACCATCATAATTGTCACATATTAACTTTTAAATTAACATACAGTGTACAACAACGTTGATTGGCTCAAACCGTTAACTAAACCACTGTTGTCCAGATCTCACAGTAAAGCCAGTTTTGCTTTCCAAACTGAGGTTTGTCTCAGGTGTAGCTCTTCTGCGCATTCAATACAAACTGAACTATTGTTCAAACGCATGTCAAATTGCACAGGTCCAGCGTTTCAAACATTTGCTGAGGACAAGAGGCGTACGAGCGCCCACGCGAATGTCAAAGGGAAATTTAGATGGACAGGATATGGAAGAGGGGAAGATGAGCTTCGTGTGATGAGGCCAATGTTTATAGCCACTGTTCTGGAAAAGACCATTACCCGGACTTTCCTCGGCAGCTTCTACGGGAAAAATGTGCACGCTTTATTTAACAGTTCAATCAAGGCCCATCTTAGAGCTTAATGGAGCAGAAATACCAAAAGCCAACAGTTGTTATGGAGTTGCATTACCTGTCTGACCTTTCGGCTATATATCATAATAGAGCGCTGGTCTGTCTCCACAGCATTTTTAAAGTGTGAAGTGTAGCTGCACCTCACAACCACTGGCTATCATTATCTGCTTTATAATCATTGTTATTATTCAAAATGAAATGTTAGACGTTTAACCAATGATTCTGTTAATTAGTAGCTTTTGCTAAGCAAGCATCACAGTAGCTATTGCTTTCATAGTCATACTTCATTTACAAATCAATAACCATAAGTGTTACATCTTGTTTGTGCCACAGATGTGAATCGTACGGCTTGTTGAGGAGGTGAGCCATTTTCTACGAGCTACATTGGGTTTTCTGTAACTGTAGTTTGTTATGATTTGTGCTGTGATGAAGCAGATGTTCTTGGGTTTTTCAGAGTTCATTATTTGTTCCATGTAAGCTCAAATTAAATGACAAGACATTATTGTTATGCAGCAGTTTAAGTGCTGTGCTTGTGGTCTGTTGTTTAACAGGGAAGAGAAAATTAGGACATTCGGCTGAGTTTTTGCATCATCAGCATTTGATGGTAACAGAAACTAATGTTCATCTTAAATAAATAAATATATACACACATCCCGAACATACATAAATAATAACTACATGAATAAATGAAGATCAGTGTTCTAAAATACTGCACAAGCCAGACTATCATAGAAACATCTAAAAAAAAAAAAAAGTATTAAAGAGGAACTAGAAATAATACAAAATGAGAAATGTCTCCTACTGATACTATTTACCTACCATGTTCTGTCTTTGCCTTTCCCTCATGCATATATTTCCTTTCTGAGATGGCGGATAGTAAACATTCAGTCCATAAAACCTCCGGAAGGACGACTGAGGACACTGACCAGAAAAAACCTAGTCTAAAGTCAGTGGCGCGTTGCGCGTTGTTCACTATGCTATTTTAAGGGCGCATGCTTGACCATAGCGTGCACAACGCGCATACACTTTGCTCATGTAATCTACACAGATGCAACAGTTATTTTTGCAAATCATAAATTGTTACACTAAAAAAATATTAACACATGAGATGACGGAAATCATTGTGGTGTGCCACGAAGATGTGAAAAAATAGGCATAAATCTAGCTTACAAATTATTCAGGCTAATTATTTATTTAACCGACGCTATTTTGGGTGGGTTTCTCCCATCCCCATACAACACAACTTCTCTGTCTTTCACTGCTCTTACAAGAACATCAGTCTCCTCGGCTGTGAACCGCTCCTGGCGTGCGCCTGGTAAATACGCCATAATAATAGCAATCCATAATGGAACTTGCGCACCTGCTTTTAAAGGGAATGTTGGATGACACTCTGATTGGTTTATTCACGTTACGCCCAAACCACACCTATGAATAATGAAGCTACTTCAGACCAACCCATTTTAGATTTGCGCCGGGCGCAAGAGCCATTTATCCCGCCGGGAAAATAGCAACAGCGCCGAGACCCGCCCACAAAGTTACTTGCGCTTTGCGCTTTGACACTTGCGTTTCAGATCGTTAAAATAGGGCCCTTATTATCTAAACCACATATTAATTTGTTAATTTTTTTTTTAATGCAAACGTAAAGAGGCATGGTTGTGTTTTATAAACACAGCTGAAAGAGGCTATCATCCAGGCACAGCTCCTGGAGCGCCTTGAACGTGCGTCTTTTTCGCTTCAAACGCACAATTTATACGTGCGTCCAATTCGCTATGGACGCACGGATGGATGCAAAATGTTCAAGCGTCCAACTAGACTCGATAGATGCGAATTTGATGCTCTATTCGCGTTTGGTGTGAACGCAGCCTTACACTAAGCACAAACACTGTAGTCTACCATTGTTATTTTGTTTGTCAAGTACTCGCACATGCCTATAGGCTGAACACGCAATACACATGCATGCATAAGATGTCATTGTTTTCACAAATTCTCATTTGTGTAGTTTACATGGAGACGATAAAGGTAGTTCTGCATGTTTGCTTTGTGAGGCTGAGCATGTTTTTCTCTGGGAAATGGTGGCCGCACGGTCACGTATTGCTGGAATAATGACGACACATGTCAATTACGAAGGCTAATCAGGAGGGAGGACAAAAGAGACACCAGCATCACGCGGGCCTGTTTTCTTCTGATATATAAGGTGAATAAAATGGGTCAATCTTTGAATGCTGCTGCGCACATATATAATATGCATGCAGAGGCGATGAGCACAACAATGCTGATGAATAAGGGTCATGGTGCATATTTGTTGAGGTCAAGCTCGCCGGGAACATTCAAATTCACAGCTCCCCTATATATATATATATATATATATATATATATATATATATATATATATATATATATATATATATATATATATATATATATATATATATATATATATATATATATATATATATATATATATATATATATATATATATATATAATACAGCCATTGTAAAGTAAAATCCAATAGAGGCTTAAATTAACTTATGAGCATCTACTGAAACAACCTTTCATTTCTGAGAGCTTCTTTAAGTATGTGAGAGTTTGACATTTCCTTCTCAGCGCGTGATATATTGAATTATATTTAAATTATTGATATTGCTTTAGAATTTGAATTTTACCAAATGCATTCACATGATTTGCCCTTTTAATACTTCAGAACCTTTCAGTTGCAACCTGTAAAATCCTTAAACATTTTTGTTTTCTTATTTTAGCATGAATATGTTTCGCTGTGGACTAATGGTTTGTTTTCAACTTGATTGCTATGTCTATTCTATATTTGCACCTTTCAACATGTTTAAAGGTTTGTTCCTGTTTTTATTTCCCCCTGGCTTTTCCAAACGAACTGTTATGGATTTTTAAACAGTCTCTTGTGAAAGTTAAGCATTACATTTATGAGATGCGCACTGGAATCTCTTAAATGTCAATATGCAAATTCCAATGCTAATCCATATTATATTATTTTAGGTTACACTTTATTTCAGTAGTTCACTTTAGACATTCTACTAACTAGTAACTTTGCAACTACATGTCAAGTCTAATTAAAGTATTAGTAAATTGTAGTAGACTGTTAGATTATGGGTCGGGTTAGTAGAGTTAGTTGACTTGCAGTTGTGTCTAAAGCTGACAATAAAAGTAAAGTGTTGCCTTCATTCCTGGTAAAGATTTAGTGAAAGGGATAGTTCAACCAATAGTTTTTTTTTGCTGAAGCCAAAAGAACATATTTTGAAGATTGTTGGTTACCAAACAGGTTTTAGTGACCTTTGACTTCCATTGTACGTTCCACAGAAGAAAGAAAGGCATATGGGTTTTGAACAACATCAGAATATTTTATTTAACTTTGGTTTAAGTATATATTTTCTCAATGGAGTCGCTGTGTCCATATGCTTGTTTATTCCCACATTCTCTATAGAGTCATTCCATGTCAAATCAACCAAGTTTCAGAAACTTCCCAGGCTCAACATTTTTGATTTTGTTAATATTTTTTTCTGTAGAAAGACAAACATAAATAGTGATGAAAACAAAATATTAGATGCCATGCCCACTATTTTGTAAAGGGAGGTCAAAATTATGATTTTCCCCTGGGAGCTAAATTACAGGCGTGTAAACATGACTTTAGAAAGATGGCAGCATCATTATTTTATTTTCACACAGAGATTGGTAGATCTATTAGTAAAATCTGTTGACTTTAGCTATCTTTGTTGCATTATATGCCAACGGTGACCGTTCAAAAATAGGAAAAATCACTTTGGTTATTCGACCACTGAAATTTACCAGTTTACTCATGGAGCCACATTAAGATCTCCATATCTCTGGGATTGAACCATCAAGGGCCTTTAAAATAGAGAAACCAAAAGAACAATCTGCTAAGAACCAGAATCTGAAAGGATATTAAAATATCTTTAACTTTTTAACTTCTTGAGTTACAGGCATGCAAACTTGAGGCAAAAACACACAAGAACTGGTAAATTGTACACATTTTCAGTGGCAGAAAACCAAATGTGTGTCACTTTGCACACAGACGATATGTTTTCTTTTTAAAGAGGAATATCTGAAGAACAAATAATGTTGAACCTAGAAATGTGTCTTGTGTTTTTCTTAGATATTCCTCTTTAAAAGAAAAAAAGTATCAGCCATAAGTGACCCACATTTGGTTTTCGACCACTGAACTTTATCAGTTTACTCATGGAGCCGCATTAAGATCTCCATATCTCTGGGATTGAACCATCGAGGGCCTTTAACATTAAAAACACCAAAAGAAAAGTTTGTTAAGAACCAGAATCTGAAAGGATATTAATATATATGCAATACTTCTTGGGTTACAGGCATGCAAACTTGATGCAAAAACACAATAACTGCTTTTTTCCTATTTTTGAACGGTCACCGTTGGCATATAATGGAACAAAGATAACTGAAGTCAACAGATTTCACTAATAGATCTACCAATCTCTGTGTGAAAATAAAATAATGATGCTGCCATCTTTCTAAAGTCATTTTTACACGCCTGTAATTTAGCTCCAGATCTCAGATGAAAACTGTCATTTTGACCCCCACGACAAAACAGTGATTACTCAGTAGATATACATCTGTGACATTTAATATTTTGGTTTTCATCCCTACTTATGTTTCTCTTTCTACAGAAAAAAAATAACAAAATCCAAAATTTGAACTGGGGACCTCTGGTTAAGTTGACACAAATGACCCTAGGCTTCATGTTTTGTCAGAAAGAAGTGAAACACCACGGGCAAGGTTTTTTTGGATGCATTTCTGGGTTAACATGTATACCTGTGATTTTGAACTTTTGAATTATATATGCACAAGGCGTCCTTTCTGAATCTGGCTTTTGCAGTAAACAATTAATAACAATCACTCCGGCATGCATCTTTAATGAGACATACGGTGAATTGTAAACTCTACAACTCCATTACACCGTGCTGTGCTGACAGACACTAATATTATTCAGCACTCATTCCCCAGCTAAACCTCCGCTGGTTTTCACCTCCTCCGGCCCACAGAGACGTCCGCTGTATTTCTTAATTCATGTTCTCTGACCTGAGAGAAGAAAGGTGCGTGGAGACATGTACACAATTACTTTTACAGCTAATGTGCTCAATCAAACATCCACTAAAGCCCATTTGGGATGCATCGTCCTTGGGCTTTATTGTGCCACAAATGGGGGTCAGAAATGGGGGTCAGAGGAAAGAAACTCACTGGATGTCTCGGCATGGTGCCCGAGATCAAATGGTGAATTTTGGTCCACCATTCTACCAGGGAGATTCTTGATGATATTAAACTGTACAACTACAATAACAAACAATGCAATATGCTAAAATCATGCTTCATAAATTTGAATGGTGCCACTAGGGAAGTTTTTAAATTGCTTTGCAAAATCAACAAGGAGATACATTGGCAGATATTTGAAACGGTAGTGCCCGGGAGTGTTTGCAGAGCAACACTTCATAAGTACTGCATGAACGCAGCAGGTTGATTATTTCTACAACAGTGTGCATCTTCTTGGAGAGCAACACATTAGAGAAACCTTCAGACTAGAGCCGCGTTGTGAACGCGAGGGAACTATTAGCACGGAATGTCACTTTGTCTTTGTTTGAAGGCATTTTTACCTCATTAACGCTAACTGCTTTTCATTTACGGTGACTGTGAATTGTATCTTTCACTAAACAAAAGCAATAGCCACTTCTAAATTCTAATGAACGGCAATGTGAGGAAAGGCTAGTTAAATCAGTCATAATATGGCTGGAATACCTCAAAGCATTGGAAGCTTTGATTTTATTTATTATTTATTTACACAAAGAGCATGGAACAATAATTAATCAGCAGGCCTAAGATCATTTGCTGGATTTAAATGTTGGTAGCACTTTATTTCACAGTCCTGTTCCGCATGTACATACTATGTACTTATAAATGCAATAACTAGATACTAACCCTGAACCTAACATTAACCCATGAAGTTACCTTATATTATCCAGTACTTTTTTGGGTAAATGCACTGTAAGTATAATGTTTGTTTACATGCACAGATGCTGATCTGAATTGAATCACATCCAATAGCAAAGGATAAATGTGTTTGTTTATACAAATATCAATGTACATGTATTCTGAACAAAATACACATTATACAAGTGCTGTTTAGTAATTCAATTCAGAGTGACCTGTGTCAAAGGGCATTGCACAGGTTGTACATTTTGCTCCATTTTTTAAAATCAGTTTTAGTGAGTTGAATAACTAGACCCCTGGACGTGTAGCAAAGTATGGCATGAGAGAAATGTTTTGCATTGCAGTGCACATACACTATATTGCCAAAAGTTTTGTGATGCCTGCCTTTGCATGCACATGAACTTTAATGCCATCCCATTCTTAATCTGTAGGGTTTAATATGGAGTCGCCCGCCCTTTGCAGCTCTAACAGCTTCAGCTCTTCTGGGAAGGCTTTCCGCAAGGTTTAGGAGTGTGTTTATGGGGATTCTTCTAGAAGCGCATTTGTGATGTTGGACGAAAAGGCCTGGCTCTCAGTCTCCGCTCTAATTCATCCCAAAGGTGTTCTATCGGGTTGAGGTCAGGACACTTTTATTTCAAAAGTATTAGAAAAGGCAGTAGCCAATCAATTATTGAAGGTTGTAAATGAAAATAATATTTTTGAGAAATTCCAGTCAGGTTTTAGAGCAGGTCACAGTGCCGAAACTGCACTTTTACGAGTTACTAATGATTTATTGATGGCAGAGGATGCTGGTGAATGTTCAGTTTTAGTTCTATTAGATTTGACAGCAGCTTTTGATACAGTGGATCATTCCATTTTAATTAGAACATTAAAAACATGGGTCGGGGTTTCGGGGAGGGCATTGGATTGGTTTGTATCTTATTTGTCAAACAGGACATTTGTAGTGTCAGTAGGAGAGGAAGTTTCCCAACGCTCTGAACTTATATGTGGAGTTCCGCAGGGTTCACTTTTAGGACCAATCTTGTTCTCAATTTACATGCTGCCATTAGGTGCAGTAATCAGGAAACATAATATAAATTTTCATTGTTATGCAGATGACCTACAGTTATACTTTTCATTGAGTTCTAAGGATCTAAATAGTCTGGATGTCCTCCAAGCTTGCTTAACTGACATAAGAAATTGGATGGCCTTACATTTTCTGCAGTTAAATACAGATAAAACTGAAGTTGTGATAATTGGTCAGAGCTTAAGGAAAAATCAGATTGAGCTTGCTCTAAATGGGGTTTTTCCAAATATTAAGCAGGTAGTTAGAAATTTGGGTGTTTATTTTGATTCTAATCTAAATTTTGAATTTCATGTTAAGAAGCTGATTCAGTCCTGTTTTTATCAGTTAAGAAACATTTCCAAGGTGAGGCAGTTTTTAAATTTTAATGATACAGAGAAGCTTATTCATGCTTTTATATCCTCCCGCCTTGATTATTGTAATGTTTTGTTTTCGTCTTTGAACAATCGCACTTTATCTCGTTTACAATTGGTGCAAAATGCTGCAGCCAGATTACTGACACGAACAAAGAGATCTCAACATATTACACCTGTTTTAGCGTCTTTACATTGGTTACCTGTTTATTCAAGGGTTGAGTTTAAGATTTTATTGTTGACATACAAAGCATTAAATGGTCTGGCACCTATATATTTAACTGAGCTCCTGAGACCTTATGAAGCAGGGAGATGTCTGAGGTCGTCTGTTAAGAAGCTGCTGGATGTTCCAAGAACTAGATTTAAAACAAAAGGAGATAGAGCATTTGCCGTGAGAGCTCCAAAATTATGGAATAGTTTGCCAATGGATATTAGAACATCTGAATGTGTGTCTGTTTTTAAATGTCGTCTGAAAACTTATTTGTATAGACGTGCTTTTAGTATTCAATGATGTCCTTGTGTAAGTTTGGGTTTGATACCTTATATTATATTTTGTTTCATTATGTATAGCTCTTCATTATGTGTTTAAATTATTGTTTTTATTGGTATTACTGTGTAAAGCAAAGCACTTTGTGCATTGTAGCGTTAAAAGTGCTATATAAATAAAATTTTACTTACTTACTTTTACTTACTCTGTGCAGGCCAGTCCAGTTCCTCCACACCAAACTCGCTCATCCATGTCTTTATGGAGCGATGCTTTGAGCCCTGGAGCGCAGTTATGCTGGGACAAGAAGGGGCCGTCCCCAAACTGTTCCCACAAAGTTGGGAGCATGAAATTGTCTAAAATGTCTTGGTGAAGCATTAAGAGTTCCTTTCACTGGAACTAAGGGGCCAAGCCCTGAAACACTGCTCTAGAGTCCAGTGGCGGCACGCTTTACCCCACTGCATCCCACGCTTTGCATTGCACTTGGTGATGTAATTGGATGAGCTGCTCGGCCCTGGAAACCCATTCCATGAAGCTCTACACACTGTTCTTGAGCTCATCTGAAGGCCACAGAAGTTTGGAGGTCTGGAGCTCTTGACTCTGCAGAAAGTTGGCGACTTCTGTGACCCTCAGCATGCGCTGACCCCACTCTTTGTGGCTGAGTTGCTGTTGTTCCCAATGGCTTCCACTTTGTTATAATCCCACTCACAGTTGAGCGTGGATTATTTAGTAGTGAGGAAATGTCCATAATGGTCTTATTGCACAGGTGTCCAGCGATCACGGCCCCACGCTTGATTTCTCTGAGCTCCTGAGAGCGGCCCATTCTCTCACTGATGTGTGTAGAAGCGTCTGCAGGACTAGAGCTTGAGTTCTCTGAGCTCCTGAGAGCGGCCCATTCTCTCACTGATGTGTGTAGAAGCGTCTGCAGGCCTAGAGCTTGAGTTCTCTGAGCTCCTGAGAGCGGTCCATTCTCTCACTAATGTGTGTAGAAGCGTCCGCAGGCCTAGTGCTTGAGTTACACACCTGTGGCCATGAAGGGATTGAACACCTGATCTCAGTGATTTGGAGAGGCGTCCCAATACTTTTGGCAATATAGTGTATTTGCAAGGTAGTTTGAATCTAATTGTGAAATTCCCAGGCTTACATGGCTTTCAACCTTTATAGGCTCAATGGAAAAACGTGCCTGTGGAGACGTTTCTGTGAAATGATGTTATGGTGCTTCTTGCATGTTTTGCGACACTTTCAAAGTAAAATGTCCATTGATTGGTCCTAAACGTTCAGTTTTATCTGAAACCAATGAGTCTGGCCGAGTTGCCTTACCTTAGTTGTTGCTATTTCAGAAAGGAAATGTCCGCCTAAACATTCCTGATAGTGTTAACAAAAACAAACGTGAGATAAAAACAAATGTGCTGAAGCAACCATGCCATTTAATCTTGCTTCTTTGAGCTCTTTTATCGTGACTCGTACTCTGCGCTTCATATCACAAGTGCTGTGAGCTACCGAGGTGAGTTTACTATCAGAAAAGCCAAACATATGGAGCTGGTTTTGTGATGCAAACGTCAAAAAGTATTAGTCTACAAAAGATGCCTTATAGTAAAAGTGTTTTTTGAGCTCATAACATAGTATTGTGCAAGGAACTGCATGAAAATAAGTCTTAACTAATCGGTCATTTATGATTTGTGTGAAAAAGGATTGCATTTGATGGTGTTTTACTGGCACTAGTGTTCATTTCAGCTGGAAACGGCAGTGAACAGGCACGTTTTGTAATAATCTAAGTACAAGTACATTTTCAAATGAGTCTATTTTGATTGTTTTTCCAACTGTTGTGTTTTCCGAGCTTCTAAATGGATTATTAACTGAATTTTAGGTTGCACCTAAACGTATAGCTATTGGTTTTGGAGACAAATGTGCAATTTCCCATAAAGCTGCAATGGATGCACTCGTTTTTTTACCTGGTGTTATTGGTCTAAATGAGGGGGATGATGATTATTTGTATATAGCCTCTGATAAGGAGTTTATTCCTCTGTTTGATGAGGCAACAAACAGCGTTCCGACGCAGCGCTACGACCTGCATCCAGCCGGAGAGCCTCACAGCTGGGAAGCACACAATTACTCCTTCCTCTGCAATCAAACGCAATTATCTTTTCAATTTTGTGTTTTGTGTTGTCAGTGCTCGAATTTTTTTCTTCAAAGCCCTCTGAATTGTCCTCATAGTGCTTTATTCGCTGTATAGACACTGGCCGGGAGGCTGTGTAATAAAGTCATTCTTCTGCCTCATAGGAAACTGTGCTTATGAATGCTTGAATTGGAAGACCTTTAACTCACACCTCTATATTTGGGCTTGATCGCGAGCTGTCGGCACTCTAGCACTCGTGTGAATCTGACTCACAGGAATGTTGTGAAATGATTGGTGGTTTTATTTAGGAATCGTGCCATTTTAAGTATAGATCTCTGAGCAGCTGGAGGGAATGCCAGGTTACAGTAATGCATATCCGGTAACACTTTCTATGAAGCCTGTATTTATAATGCATTATAACACATGCATAATGCCTTACAAACAACCATATGTTGTTCCATCTGATACATAATCATAACAACAGTTACAATACATTATACTACTTACCTACTGTATTTGTGGTTATAACTATGCATTATAACATCAGATGAAGCCTGCATTTGTAATGCATCATAAGGGTATTATTACAACCCGTTCTCACTCCCAAGGTGTCAAAATCTGAAGCATGGTCAAGCGCCTTCCGTGTCACAATGAAGACGCTAAAGGCACCCCTACACTCAAAAAAATGCTGGGTTAAAAATAAGCGTTTGGGTTGTTTTAACCCAGCGATTGGGTTGTTTTAAGCAAACATTTAACCCAACCGCTGGGTTAAAACAACCCAAATACTGGGTTAAAACAACCCAATTGCTGGGTTAGTCCATTTTCAACCCAACGTTATTTTTAACCCAGCATTTTTTAGAGTGTAGGCGTCACTATATTGACGCGCAGGTGCTTCATTCATTTCATTGAGAAACCTTTGCTGTCATACACAGACGTGTTGGGCATGGGAACGCTATCGTCATGATGAAATTATATTGGGTTATGATTTTCCCATTATGACATGTTGGAGTGTGATTCTCAATTTAAATTTTTTTATTTACGCTATTTAGACACGTTTAAACATATAACCACAACCCTAAACCTACCCATGTGTGTGTTATATGATATGAAACACAGGATATAACAGCAGATCCACTGCAGGCACAATTTATCCAAAAAGTACAAATAATTCAAGTGTTCAGAGGCCAAACGATTGATTCGTGTGAAGAAAATCCCCAAAAGCGATCAGCGTCTCCGTCCGCAGAATTGCAGATTGGGGTCCAATCCCTGTCCAATTCCGGGGCAATGGCACCTATAAAAGTACACAGTAATGAAAACACAGTTTTTCTACTAACTGTGCTGTACTTGATGCTTACTTAAGAAAAAAGAAAGAAAGAATTAATACTCTTTAACAATTCAATCTTAAAATACGGGACAAATCCGTATTATGAAGGGACAAGTCTCAACCCTAACTCTTAGAAAACAGTATTATTTTATATACACTCACCTTTCACTATTTGAGTAGCCTTTGTTCTTCCGTTTGCGTACTGGTGAGCAATATCTGAATCCGGGAACATATTCTTAACGGATTTGTTGAAAACATCCGCAAATGTGAACGGGATGTTGCTTGTAGCTAACAGCATAGCCATCTTTGTCTCGGCATAAATAACACCGATGGCCCAAAATACTGGGCTGTGACCGGTGCTGCATTGCCGCAGCCTTGTGCTTTTCTGACCCTATGTGTGTAATTAAATCCGTTCGGCCACCGTGTTCAATGGAGAAGTCTGTTCTACAAAATTTGCAGGCAGCATATCCCTTCCCCTTCGAGCTGTCCTGGATGAACATGAATTCCTTTTTCCAATCAGTTAGAAATTTGCAGGCATATTTTCTCTTTTTATTCGCCGCCATGTCTCCTTTTTCTTCCTTTTCCCCTTCTTCTTCTGCTTCTTTTTCCGTTCTGAATTTGCTGCGCTTGACTTCGAGGTGTAACCTTTATTATTGTTCGGTCTGAAACGGCGCCCGGTGACGGATGGTGTAGCAATATTGTTGTCCGGGTGGAAATCGGGAGAAATTCGGGAGAAAAGTCGGCCCGGGAGATTTTCGGCAGGGGCTTTGAAATTCGGGAGTCTCCCGGAAAAATCGGGAGGGTTGGCATGTATGGAGTGTATGTGTTCACGGAGCCGGTGTAACATATATCCACTGGAGGCAAGTGTTTCGAACCCATGTGCAGTTTATTTTATCCAACTTAAATCAACAAGCAGGTTACACATTCAATAACAGACCGCCAATATGAACCCAGCAGTGGCCATTCTTCACCTTCTTCAAGGCCAGCGTACCATAGAAAATTATGTTGAGGACTTTTGTGGACTATGCCATGAGGTTGATTTTAATGATGCTGCTCTCAAAGGCATTTTTTGTAATGGCCTAAGTGACTTTTTACGTTACCTGATGCCTGAGAGCAATGGCCCATGCATGATGGAAGAATATATTGACTTTGCACTTCTGCTGGCCGGGTCTTCTTTTACTGTGGGGACTGTGGAAGAGGGGCCCCACAATCCCACAGTACCCACAACCCAGACAGAGTCACCTGTCCAGAGTCCAGCGACCACCTCTCCCACCCAACATCCAGAGCCAAGCCACAGCCAACGTCCAGGCTCCAGCCCACGAGCCCGTAGTCCTGCCCAAGAAAATTGGAGGGGGGGGGGGGAGGGGGGGGGGGCAAGGGGTACATTGAGCCCCTTGAACCGCCGTTAACGCCATAGCCGCCCACGGCTCCTGACCCAACTTGGCATCCCACGCCTCATGGTCCAGGTCATCGCACGTCTCATGGTCCAAGTCATCCCACGCCACAGAGTCCAGGTCATCCCACGCCACAGGGTCCAGGTCATCCCACGCCTCATGGTCCAGGTCATCCCACGCCACAGGATCCAGGTCCGCCCACGCTACAGGGTCCAGGTCCACCCACGCCACAGGGTCCAGGTCCGCCCACGCCACAGGGTCCAGGTCCGCCCACGCCACAGGGTCCAAGTCCGCCCACGCCACAGGGTCCAGGTCATCCCACGCCTCATGGTCCCGGTCCGCCCATGCCTGATGGTCCAGGTCCGCCCACGCCACAGGGTCCAGGTCCGCCCACGCCACAGGGTCCAGGTCCGCCCACGCCTCAGTTTTACTAAAACTTTTTTACTAAAGTTTTACAAAATATTAATCAGACAGTCTACAAATACTCTAATGACAGTTAGTTGACATGTAGATGCAAAGTTACTTATAGTTAGTAGAATGTCTAAAGTTGACTATCAAAATAAAGTGTTACCAAAAAAGAGTGTGTATCGTGATTGTGGCGAGCAGCGAGGCCGAGGGACTGCGAGGGCGGGACGAGGCGGCGCTCATCAGAGAGGATAGCCGGGTTCGGACAGATATTTAGAAATAATGTTCGGGTTCGGGTCGGGCTCGGTCACGTCAGCGTCAGCGTGATAAGGCACTGAACATTTGAAAATTAAAACAGCTTATTATGCAGGTAGCCAATGGGCCTGTTTAACTTGATGCAAATGTATGTTTTTGTGATTAAAATAAATAAAAAATATTACCCTAATATCCGTCTTTCTGTGCGCGGAAATTTGTTTATGTAGCTGTGACAACGCGCAACATGTGCGTGCATATTGCATATTAGGCTACATGTGACTGGCAGCGCTGCTGGCAGGACCATTGAGCAGAAGAGGACAGCCAGTTGATGCAATCCTTTTTCTGCATAAAAACCTGGATTAGCTTAAACTTTGATGGATTGTGTAAATAGTAGTGCTGGGAATCGATTAAAAAAATTGACTAATTAATACAATTTTTCCGGTAATTAAAATTACGTTTTTAATATTTTGATATTGTAATAATTTCAGTTACTCTCCAAATTAACGTAGAAACAATTTAAAGACAGTAAAACCTGCAGCCAAAGGCACATTTGACCTTTTTTTACATTCTGCTCATATGCTGATAATGAAATTAACAGTATTTGTCTTAGCAGACCTCAGTGCATTCTTAAATTACCATGTTTGCGATGTTGTGTGACTCTGTTGGCCAAGTCTAAAGAAATGCCACATCACATTACATAGTCTACAGTGCATTTCCATGGAGAGCTCCTGTGTAAAGAAATGCCTAATGTTTGTTTATGCTATTCAAAGACTCTATCATGAGTAATTTGATTTGGAAACTGAGCCAAAATGAAAGGTGGTGTTTTCATGCTTGTCATAACTGAATTATTGCAGGAAAGAAATGTAAACAGGACGGTCATTTGATATCGGGAAGACACGGCTTCTTTATACACCAGGTGTAAATGAATTAAGAGTTCCTTTATGTTTTTCAGATGCCTTTAGAGATTGCGCTTCACTTTAGCCTACAATAACAAAAAGTTTTATTCAGTAATCATGCCGGTCATTACGGACTTGGTCTCCAAATGAAATCACAATGACTGGTAGAAAACAGCAGAGCATTATATTATGAACATGCAGCTTTAATGCAATGGTTTGATCTTATCTTGGCTTCACATTAGCATGCATGCAGTTCAAGTAAACCGACTGCTTATTGAACATTTAATGTGACATGAATGTGTGAAGGTGACACTGATTCCTCTTGGCTCTCTTTTCTTTCTTTGATGCAGCTTTGGCTCTTTGTGAAAGAAATGTAGATTTAGCGCCTTAAACGTAACCACTGTCATGACAGGCGACAATCACCGCGTCTTGTTTTCTGTCGACTGTGCACGAGATTCAGCTAATAAACACTAGATATTATGTTTCCCGCGGTTGTGATTTTTAAATACACTCTAATTTAGAAGATGCTTCTATACAAAGCAACTATAAATTACTAAATAGCTAAATGAAAACTAGAATTTAAAGTAAAAATGTTGTTCACCATACAACAAAATGTATAACTTTACAAATACTGCAGTGTTTAATAAACACTATAGGCAGAAAACAGTAATTTCCAGTCTTTTGCACGGGTCTAATCAGAACATCTTTTGCACCAAATTACAGCTGTTCAACCAAATTACTTTATTGTTCAGTCTGTTTTTAAAGCCCCAAATTGCTGAATGATCTGATAACACAAGCAGGAAGAAATTTCTATTCTTCAAGTAATGAGTGCGAGTCAAATTATCAGCAGATGGTTGATTTAACCTTATAATACAGCATTGTGTGATTTTCATCAAGCAATCCAAGTTCATTATCATTTCTTACCTTCCTTGAATACATTTCCAGTTGATGTTTATTGTTGCATAAAAACTTTGTTGACCTGAAGTGAGCCTCAATTAGCAATCTGTGTTATTTGTTATTTGCCTTTGAAATGTAAAAGAAGTAGGCCAAAAGTTAAAAATAGTTGACTTTCACAAGGTAACTTGGAATACCTGGTGGTTACATGACACATCTAGAAGATGACACACTTGATCCTGGTTGTAATTCGCATGACTAACATACTTAAGCCAAGTTTAATCTCTTTAAAACTGCTTTGTTTTTGGTTCTGTGTGAAATTAGAATCCAAATCCACAGAAGTTGTATTTAAGTTCACAAACAGACGAGAGGGTATCTTAGAAGAAATAACATGACTACACAGCCAGAACTACCAATACCAGAACAAATACTAACTCCATCTGAGGGCTTGTATACACAGAAGACAAAGGGAGAAACTAACTAGACTCACCTGAACCGAGGAACATAATCAAGTAGGAACCATAGAAACAAACAGGAAGAGAATGGAGGAGAACTGAACTAATAATGGAGTGTCTATTCACACCAAGTGTAAATAGCGTGCCTTGTTGACAAGTGCTATTCGCACCTAACAATGCATGTTTGGGCCAAACAACGTTTTTAAAAAACGGTCTAATTTCAGTGTCTTCAGTGGTATAATTATTGATCTAAAGCCCACACTGTCACCGTATGGAAATTGAAATGACTGATGACATCAAATGGCTATACAGCTGAATAAAATTAGGCTGCATTATTTTGCTGTTTAACACTGTAAAGCTGCTTTGAAACAATCTACATTGTTAAAAGCGCTATATAAATAAAGTTGACTTGACTTGAGTTGACTATAGTCAGTAAAGAGTAAGGCTTAAGGATCTTGGTTTTGACGCGATCGACCTGGGTTTGAATCCACCTTTTGCAGAGCTCGCTCTTCTCCCTTTTCTCATCACAAATCACATCGAAAATAAAATGTTCTAAATGCAGAAAAAAAGTGCCTAACAAAATGTTTAATAGTAATAAAAGCATTTATTGTGTGGGGTTAGGGGTAGATGTAAGGAGGGCTTTTAGTGTCCCATTAAGGTGGCATCCATTTAATAATTTTAATAAATATAATAATTTACACTCTGTTATTATTGCATCCTGTTAATGTACAACAATACTGAGGTGCAAATAGTTTGTATCTGTCAAATTAAAGTATACATTGCATGTAATTACTATTTACACATATTGCAAAGAACTGCTACTTTTATATGGTGTAAATGATCAGTATTTTCACTTAGTACATAGCATCTACAGCTATTTGCACTTAGTGTACCTATCATCTATCGCTAAGCTTTGTAAATATAATCTATCACTGTGCCGTAAAAAAAATCCAACAGGGAAGGGAGGGTGGGCTCCCAGGAGGCTAACGAAGGGTGGGACAAGGGGGTGTCCAAGGTGGCTTAGGCTGGATAGGAAGCCTCCTGGGCGGTAAAGACCCACCCCCCAAAAAAAATTTATTTGGAGGAGCTATGGGATTGTAAGTCGGAGTGGACTCTAGAGCAGGCTCATGGACTGGAGCGGACTCTGAAGCGGGTTCATGGGCTGAAACCATCACTGGACTCTTGTCAGGCACTGGAACCGATGTGTGTGTGGCCCAGACACACAAATGCTAGTGCAATTATTGGCAATTCAACACTCTCTGGGCTGAGCTCTGGGGCTGAGGCAGACTCTGGAGTACATACTGGAGCGGTTTCTGTGATTTCAAACACTGGAACAGACTCAGGAATTTCTCTCACTAGAACGGACTCAGGAATTTCTCTCACTGGAACAAACTCGGGAATTTCTCTCACTGGAACAGACTCAGGAATTTCTCTCACTGGAACAGACTCGGGAATTTCTCTTACTGGAAGGGACTCAGGAATTTCTCCCACTGGAACGGACTCAGGAATTTCTCTCACTGGAACGGACTCTGGAATTTCTCCCACTGGAACGGACTCAGGAATTTCTCCCACTGGAACGGACTCGGGAATTTCTCTCACTGGAACAGACTCTGGAATTTCTCTTACTGGAACGGACTCAGGAATTTCTCTCACTGGAACGGACTCAGGAATTTCTCTCACTGGAACGGACTCAGGAATTTCTCTCACTGGAACAGACTCGGGAATTTCTCCCACTGGAACGGACTCAGGAATTTCTCCCACTGGAACGGACTCAGGAATTTCTCTCACTGGAACGGACTCAGGAATTTCTCTCACTGGAACAGATTCAGGAATTTCTCTCACTGGAACGGACTCAGGAATTTCTCCCACTGGAACGGACTCAGGAATTTCTCTCACTGGAACGGACTCAGGAATTTCTCTCACTGGAACAGATTCAGGAATTTCTCTCACTGGAACGGACTCAGGAATTTCTCTCACTGGAACGGACTCAGGAATTTCTCCCACTGGAACGGACTCTGGAATTTCTCTCGCTAATAACAGTATATTATTATTAACAGTAATAATAAGTAATAAGTATGCATAATTACAAGTAACTAACTCCAAACCAAACCATAACTCTAAATCTATAGTAAGTACATGTAGTTAATTAAAATTACCCAGTACATATTTGAGTAAGTACAATGTACTTTACCTTAAAAATAAAGTGAAACACACATTTTGCATGTGCTTGAACTCCTAAATGACTTAAAATAGCAGTTATTGTGAAGACTTACAGGCTACTTCACCAGTTGAGGAGCTCCAGACCTGCTTATTTCTATGTTAGGTTTTAATGTTAGTAAATTAATTTATCACTCAAAATGATAGACCGAATTAGCATCAATGATTAGCGATGGTTCTGCCCGATTTCACAGAAGGGACGTCCGTCTTTCATCAGGAGAACAGTGCTGTTATTTAAGAGGACTTACTTTAGGGATCATTTGATGCGTGTGCCCGTAGTGAATCTTCTAGGTGTTCCTTTGTTGTTTTGAAATCATTAGCACTGCTAGCTGTAAATCCCCAGTATGGTGGAGATGAGACCGGCGTAATTGCCCTGCTCTGATCTCACTCGGGAAGCGATCTCTAGGGGACGTGCAGCACGCCGCAGTGCACTTGACTTTATAAAGCAGGCTGTAGATGTTTTAAATGTTATGTGTGGATTTTCTTTAGGATCTTTGCATTTGGCTTTTACAAATGAGATACTGTGCATGTCTAACGCTTCAATTGAGGCTGACAGAAGGAGAAGTTCCTCACATTTGCTCTGTGAGAGAAATAGTGATGCTGATGGAATGAATCTAGCTGAGTTTTCTATAGTTTCCCCCTCAATCTTCTTTGTGATTATGAGTCAAGTGCAAACACAATTTTGCTGCACTAATAACTCTGCACCACAGAAATTGCTTCCTTTTGCATTGGAAAAACGGCTTTAAATCCGACCAGAGTTTCATTGCCTTATAACCCGTTCACGTCCACTCCGTAAACAATTTGTGGAGTCAAGTGATAAATGACAATGTGAGGCATTTCAGCAAAAGGCCGGCGTGAGACAGCAGAGTGAGGACTTTGACATGCTAAATGACATGCTAAATGTAACTTTGCACTGAAACAAATAGAGCATTTGGAAGCAGACATCACAGTTACATCACTGTAGTTGTGGTGGCAGAAAACAGAGGTAACAAGTGGAGGAAAACAGGCGAGATCCACGGTTTAAGAGAAAAAATGTCTTCTTGTGCCTTTAGATGTCAGAATCGGAATTGTTTTGTTGTTTTATAATGTTTCCTGTGGTGCACGTATAATGTAAGTATGATGTTTACATCAAAAACTTTAGTGTAAACCGACAGCTGTGATTGGCTGCTGTGACACTTCGATGTAAACGCCAATCAACTGTGATTGGCTAACATCTTTGCATATGAAATAGCTAGTATTACATGTGGATCTCTCTTGAAAACGTTTAGCATGTTTTTACTATTACAGCTCTCACTAATTTTGAAAAGTGTGGATTATAGCGTTATATTTAGATCTATGGCATTGCAGTGATGATCATTGTTAGCCGATCACAGACATGTTGAGTGCATGAATGCAGGATCTCGTCATTATAACTCGCTTTCTGCACACTGACCAATGCTTTCATCATAACTAACAGAGCAAACACAATGTAAATAAGAGATTAATTGATTATTATGGGAGTTTTGGCGAAAGTCCAGACCTCAGTCACTGATACATTTGCGCTGTTTGATTGACAGCTCCAGAGATTGTAAAGAAGCTTTGATCACTTTATATATATCATTTAATCTCAGTTTAAGTAACTGATTATTTTCATGTACTAAGAGAAACAATGTGAAGTTGAGCGTTTAGTCACTGGTTTGATTTACTGACACACAGATAAAGAACATCTGACTGAAATCACTGGTCTCAGATCAGGCATTAGAATGAACACGGTTACTCACATGTTGTGGCGTTACTGTCGAGTCCATATCGTCAAAGTCTGTTTGCAGAAATTGCGACTGATTTCCCAAAGAATCCACAGTGAAATGTTCTCTCCTCATCATCTCACTAACACTCCAGTGGGCGGGGCCAAAGTTACGATGATGAAGCAGGCGTTGATCTTCTTCTGCGAAGGCGGTCTTTCACCGACAGGCTCATTCCACAACGAGTTCTTCTCTGGGTTTGGTTACAATAAAAGCAGTTTTTAGACTAACAAGGAAGTTTTCAGGATATTCTTATAGTATGATGACCTCTTATATGTCAAAAGCTCAAGGAAAATTTGATTTCTCAGTTCATGACCCCTTTAAAGCATGCATTTGATACATAATATTCTACATAGTATTCACATATGCAGTTCATAGGGCACATCGTATTTTAGCCCGATAGTTACAGCATGAAATAACATTCTGACATTTTTTTTCTCAGAACAAAGTAACTTGCGTTACTTACTTGCAAAAATAACTCCGATATTCTGTTGTAAATGTAAAAGTAATGCATTATTTTACTAGTTACTACTTTAAAAAAGTAATCTGAATATGTAACCCAACACTGCTGAACAAACACTCTAATGCTGCGTTCACACCAAACGTGAATAGAGTATCAGGAGCGAGTGATTTCAATGTTAAGTCAATGGAAAGGCGCATTGACGCGCGTCTGGAGGTCCCGTGGTGCGATAGATGCGTTTAGCGCGGCGAGATGGACACGATTCCGCCTCATTCACACGTCCAGTTTGCGCGAATGACGCGAATTGAGCGTCTTGCACGAGTGGTGCTTTTTGTGCATTCACGCGTTTGAAGCAAATTCGCATCAGACACCCGAGTTGAAAAATTTGAACTTTGGCGTCAATTCGCGCCGCGTTAACCAATCAGGAGCCTGCTCGCTGCTGTCACGTGGTGAAGTGATGTGATGAGAAACCCCGCATAATTTAAAAATACTACTATTGTGTCACAAAATGTAGTTTTAATATAGCCTGGATGCCAGACGAACTTAGCCCCGCCCACACATTTTTTTGCACGGGCAGTTCGGTCTGGACTTGATCTATAGAGAAGTAATTATGCCCGAACAGAAACTGTTCGGACCAATGAAATTATCAGGGCGGGCTTTAGACGATGATGGACAGATGATCAACAGTAACGTAATCATCCACGTCATCAAAGGCGCTTGGGTTGAATTTGTTCTAATCCTAAACGGAGAACTTGTTCGTATATGCGTTCACCTTTACTATTTCTCTCAGAAATGATGATCGTGTTGGTAAGTACTCTGTGTATCCTTAAATTATTTTTTACAACACCGGCAAAGATCGTTTACACTCATCTTCTTCTTCTAACGTGACTTATTCTAGCGTGCGTGTGGACAGGGTTGCTAAGTTTTTACAGCAAAACTCGCCCAATCCCGATTGCTACTAGCTAAAAACAAGCCCAATAGCTTTCCAGGTGGGGGGGGGTTCTCCGGGAAAAATGGCGTTGGGGGGTAAAATATGTGTTATTTTGGCAGGGCTGCCTGCTAAATTTCGCATTCCTGGGTCTGTATATCACATAATTGGGGTCGCTTCAACCCGCGGACTTGGCAACACAGTGCAGTTGAGTTCTGTTGACATTTGACAACTAACGTTATGCGTCGCTCCGTTGCTCTGATTGGTTGTAGGTCTATCCAATTGAGGTCTTTCCTGGTTCGGTTTAAACACACCCCATAATCACAGCCCAACGGAGCAGATCAGACTCAAATTCTGACTAGAATTGAGTATGACAACGTCAGGCTAGTTTTAAGACTTTTTCAGGTGAGAATGTAGTTGTTTAAAGCTCAAATCTGTGGTTTATTTATAAAGAGAGCGCCTATTTAAAAAAATTAATGAGATCAATGAGTTGTGAGATCCAGGCGATCACCGGGCGCTCTGCGCTCATTAACCCGGCGAGAGCGGCCTTTCCTCGGCCAGTCCTTCTGGCGTCTGCTGCTGGCTCTGATGTCCTGTAGTGGTTCATCTTGTGTGGATCTAATGGCCGATCTTTGCTCTCATGAATCTATCATTTGTTGTCTGCCAAATCGTTTTGACTGAGGACAAAGAGAAGTTTCATAACTTTATTTTTTTAGGATATTTAAATACACATGCAGTGAAGATAATGTAGGAGTTGCCTGGACCACATTTGTGTGGCTATTATTTTTTTAAAGCTACACTGTGTAACTTTTTTAGTTTATTCTTAGCTAAAAACACTTAGTTCTTTCAAAAATATATGTGCTCATTAATGTGTATTTTCTTCTTTCAAGTAATAAAGTATTCTCGTAAGTTTATAATATGCCATTGAAAATACATACGGGTAAGGGGTTCGAATGGGGGTCGCCATGTTGCCCTTCCATCTTGAAAGTACATTAGCCAAAGAGGGACATACCCGTAAATTCAAGCTTCGCCTTTCGCGTTTTAACCCTCGATGGCACCGTGTCGAATGTGAAGAGGGGGATTGCTTGAGACTGCTATATGAAAACCTGAAAGCCTTTTTGAAAGTCTGTTGCTGATGGAGGATCACTCTTATTCTCGAGGAGATGTAACAGAGTCGCCAAGGAAGCGAAAAAGAGAATTAAGACGGCAACACAACATGCAAATCAACACTAATGGACGAGGTGGAACTGGAAGCCATGTTAATCTTGGACTAAATCGGCCACCGTAGGAGTTAAAACGAAATCGGAATTGGGAGGAACAGAAACTAATATTTACTGGATGGTCATATACCTTTTCACCGCTAGATGGGGGAAAATATCACACAGTGTAGCTTTAATATATATTTTTTATGAAAATGAAAAGAGGCAGAGTGGTGTTTTATGACATATTTCTCCTGGAGCGCCTTGAACGCGCGTCTATTTCGCTTCAAACGCTTGATTTATTCGCACGTCCACAGCGAATTGGATTCAAAATGTTCAAGCGTCCAACTAGATTTTGTTGGTAGACGCAATTTTGACACTATTCGCGTTTGGTGTGAACGCAGCATTATGAAAGACTTTTTTATAAATGCACACTATTCTAATGAATGAGTGCATGTTGCACAATTGGTTTTGTCCTTTTATAAAGTTAATTATGAATAATGGGGGTCAATGTAGTTCTATTATCATGAGGTTTAAACATTGCCAAATGACCAATGTCATGCCACCATCTTTGACCCGCGCAACACTGAGTCACATCACAAGCATTTTAAATGACTTCTCTTCAGTACGTCAAAATAATCGCCCTTCAGGGAGAGTAAAGGGGATGGACAAGCACGATTTGGGAATGACAAAGCAAAGAGTTTCCTAGAAGACTTCAGAAACAGTCATGTTGTTTATACCGTACAAGCATTGCTTGAAAAATGCCAAAATATCTATATTCAAAACACAATTTTTAATCTAAAAAAACTGCTCTTTTCCAAATATAGGTTCGGTATTCAATCTCCAAAAAGGACACAAAGACTTCTGGAGCCATACGATCATTTTGTGTGTAAGCTGTTATTCACTGATGATCTTTCCCTTAAGAAAATGTATTGGCAAATATGCATTGCACCAGGTTTGACGTCAGTGATTGGTTATTGTGTCACGTGATCGATCATGACCTGTCAAGTTTTGATTTGGCAGATCATATGAGGTGAGATTGTGAGGGGAGGGGGATCACAGTTATCTATGAATTGAGTAATAATAATATGCTTGACCAGTGTTAGTTTTATGGTGCATTTTCGGAGTTTGAAGGCCCGAGGTCATTGTCAAGGGAAAAAGAGCAGTGTGAACATTATTGAAAATATTTTAAGAAAAACATTTCCGAAAAAAAAGAGAGCTTGATACAACATGAGTTTTCCTTTAAACCTTCCGAATTTACCAGGTGTCACTACTAGTGAAAGGAAAGTGCTTTTCTCTCAGCAGAAACCCCTCAGTCTTCGTCTAAAAAATTAGACGGTGCAACATTGCAGCGTAATTTTCAGATGTTTCTGTGTCACGACGTGGAATGGAGAATTAAAGAACGACATGGCGTGCTGTTCCTGTCGTCTCCAGCTGCGAGCGAGACACTCTCAGATGAAAGTGATGGCTTCTGTCGGAATAATCCGGCGCAGAGTTTGACTAGACGTACGTGCATGTCTTCTCGAGCTTTACCAGGAGCTTGATTATGTATTGAAACAATGTAATGTGGAGCATTTGCGAGGATGTGCACAGATTTGACACTTTCATTCCTGTACTGTAGCACGAGTGTGTGGGATCAAAGTGTGTGTGTGAGGCGTTTGTTTATTCCAGCACACAGCTGGATTGATAACCTTGGAGCGAACGCTCGGAGTCACATTTAGTCAGCAGAACACGCAAAACCGCTGAACTGCAGAAAATCTTCAAGACAAGGAGGATTCAAGGTATCAGAGGATAATAATTGTTTACACCGCAAATATTGCTTCCCACACAACGTGAACACAATTTACCTGATCTGACATGTGCATGTGATGACTTTAACAACAAACAAACAAAGGCATATTTTAAGAGGATGTCTTTCTTTAGTCCATATGCAGTGCATGTGACACTTTACCAACAGAAACATAACTCATTATTTATATGTTATGCTTATTTTAATTCCATTACAGTGTCATTAGGCGTATGCATGTTTACAAAGTCACTAGAAAGCGGTCAGAAGAATATATATATATATGACGTGAGAAAGCGCCAGGACCTGTGAGCACCTGAGCGGATGCCTGTGGTGATTGTGGTGATTGTGCTGTTCTTCAGACTCATGTGTCCTTCACAGTAATCATCAGCTCTTGAATGTGTATTGATGGCTCAGGCATTGGAAATCTTTATTTTAACCAGCTGTTTTAGCAGTAACACACACTCATTTCCAGGCCTGAACGCCTGCATGTGACTCAGCTGTGGGTCTGTAACTCTTTTCCCCCTTATATTTTTTTTCTTCTCAAAATTTCACATATTATTCCCACATTATCAGCTGCACATTTAAATAGTTTAGAAATCTACATGTGCCACTTGTCCCTACACTCTGTAGATTAAACATTTATTTATTTATTATTTAAACATGTATTTATTTATTTAAACATTTATTTATTTAAGCATTTATTTATTTATTTAAAAATTTATTTATTTATTTAAACATTTATTTATTTAAGCATTTATTTATTTATTTATTTAAACATTTATTTATTTAAGCATTTATTTATTTATTTAAACATTTATTTATTTAAGCATTTATTTATTTATTTAAACATTTATTTATTTATTTAAACATTTATTTAAACATTTATTTATTTATTTAAGCATTTATTTATTTATTTAAACATTTATTTATTTAAGCATTTATTTATTTAAACATTTATTTAAGCATTTAATTAAGTATTCATTTAAGCATCTAAGCATTTATTTAAGCATTTATTTATTTATTTAAGCATTTATTTATTTATTTAAACATTTATTTATTTAAACATTTATTTATTTATTTAAACATTTATTTATTTAAACATTTATTTAAACATGTATTTATTTATTTAAGCATTTATTTATTTATTTAAACATTTATTTATTTAAGCATTTATTTATTTATTTAAACATTTATTTAAGCATTTAATTAAGTATTCATTTAAGCATCTAAGCATTTATTTAAGCATTTTTATAAGCACTTTTTTATTTTTTTATTTAAGCATTTATTTATACGTGTTTATTTAATAATTGATTATTATTATTATTATTATTATTATTATTATTTGTTAGTTTATGTGTTTATTTATTTATGTGTTTATTTAAGGATTCATGCATTTATTAAAATGTGTATTTATTTATGTTTATTTATTTATTTAAGGATTTATGCATTTATTTAAATGTGTGTTTATTTAATTTGTTTACATATGTATTATTTTTTATTTAAGATTTATGAGTTTTTTATTTGTTTGTTTGTTTGTTTGTTTATTTAATTATTAGGTTATTTATTTGCTTGTTTGTTAATGCTTTTATTTACATATGTATTTACATATTTATGTGTTTATATATGCATTTGTGAATATTATATGAATAATATGTGCCACTTGTCCCTACACTTTGTAGATTAAACATTTATTTATTTATTTAAACATTTATTTATTTAAGCATTTATTTATTTATTTAAACATTTATTTATTTAAGCATTTATTTATTTATTTAAACATTTATTTATTTATTTAAACATTTATTTATTTAAGCATTTATTTATTTATTTAAACATTTATTTATTTATTTAAACATTTATTTATTTATTTAAACATTTATTTATTTAAACGTTTATTTATTTAAGGATTTATTTATTTATTTAAATGTGTATTTATTTATTTTTTGTTTATTTAATTTGTTTACATATGTATTCGTTTATTTTATTTAAGATTTATGAGTTTTTTATTTATTTGTTTGTTTGTTTGTTTATTTGATTATTTATTTGCTTGTTTGTTAATGCTTTTATTTACATATCTATTTACATATTTATGTGTTTATATATGCATTTGTGAATATTATTTGTATTTATGCACAGTAATTGTTATGCTCATTTGGAAACAAATATAGTCTTGCATGTCCAGTAAAAGTACAGGTAAAGTGGAAAACCTTAATATTTTTACACGAGAATGACTTTCGTCGTCCCCTTCCACGCTCCGAGTCTGCTCTAATAATATAAGCTGTATATATTAATGATGTGATTTCCCCCATCATGGTTCATTATATTAGGCACACTTGAGTAACAAACCCTCTTTCTTTAAGATAATTCTCTCCTGTCTGCAGTGGCATTAGTGGGGATGTAATGAGATGCTTAGCTGCTCCAGATTAATCTTGATCTTCAGAACAAACGGCTCAATCTGGCAACACAAATGCCAGGTGTTGCTCTTTTTAGTGTTGCACTCCTGAATCCTGTCCAAAGATTGAACATTTACTTGAGTTCACTATCAGAAGCCACCAGCACGTGTTGATCCTCCTGAATCAGTGTGATTGGGAAGCACCTGGGGAAATCACTGACCACGGTTTACAGCCTCTTCCCGAGGCGGTGTGAACACAGCGTGTCCCGCTGAGTTAGAGCCTCCTTGTCCTCGGAGAGCAGACCTCACTGCTTTCTGTATTTTAATGACCGCAGTGGTCTTATCACATTCATGTTTGCAGTAATTACCGAATCAAGCATAAAACACACAATAATGGCCTTTATTCTCTTGAATAGGCCGTATTGAATACGCCGCTCAGTCGCTTAGTTTCAAATTTCCACCCAGACTCCGTCATTCATCCTGCTTTAAAACTTCAGCATCCTCTTCTGTTCCCCGCAGAGAGAGAGAGAGATCTCCACAAATCAGTCCTCTTCTCCTGTCAGAGACGCCTGTGAAGAGAGAGAAAGAGCTCTTTCTTGACAGCTGTGCAAATCTGAAAGCTTTCTCCGATCCTAAGGGCCCATATTTTATACATCGTAAAAGCGAGTCAATGTTGATTTACTGATGACCGAAAATCAAACCTCGTCGAGCACAGTGGCGTTTTATGTGTTTATTTTAATCGGTTTGAAGCCTTAAAGGGGCCATGATCTTATAGTTTGTAGCGGTTCAGTGTGTTGAATGTGCACTTGAAGTGTAGGGGAGAGCGGGCACAACCTCACGCTTTTTGACTTTCTCAGTTTGTGTTCAGAGTATTTATTGTTTCCCACATTAATGTCACACATGTCTAGTACAATTATGTGGTTTTGTTTCATTAATACAGTGTTTACTTTTTTTTTGATTTACCCCGAAAGAATGGAAGTGAAATGTGACAACATGCCCCGTAGGTGGTGGACATTGTAACATAAATAACAGCTTAAAATGTTACCTGACATAATCAGAAAAATATACAAGACAAAATAAAATATTTTGTCAACAAATACAATTATTAACTTTTTAAAATAAAATAATGGCATTTGTTAATCATTAAAAATGAAAGCATTTTTGAGTTTGACTACAAACACATCTCTAAATACAGCTAAACAGCAGAGCTCAAAACATAATAATAATGAATAATTTCTGAACATTAACTCTCAGTCATTATTCACCCTTTTCTCATGGTTTCTCAAAAGAATTCATAAAAGTATAGAATATAATGGCATATTTCTAATCGGGGCTCATTGTAACGCAGTGTTAGCACACACCCCATCTGCTCCACTGGGATGTAAACCGCGGCTCGTGTCTTCTGCTGTTAGATCAGCATTAAAGAACATCTCAACTGTTAAATAACAGATAGAAGATTACAATAATATCGCATTTGTCTTATTTTAAATAAACACAAAAAACAGAGATTAAATCTAAACGTAAGTAAGAAATGTACTTTTGCTTTGGTTAAATACATGTTCAGTAATATCTTCTAGAGATTTTTTAATTTTGGCGCTATTTTTTCTCTAAATAATGTTGATATGGCAACTAGTAAAGACACTAAGTTTGGTTATTCTGGCATGTGTGGAAAGGGTTAAAACATGTGTGTTACAGCTAACCCCGCGTTAGGTTGTGCCCCGCGCTCCCCTACTTCAAACCTTACAAGTATTTCATTTACAATGTTAATGAAATAAAAGGCCACTTAAACGGTCGGTCTAAAGCTATTTCATGCATATTTACACTGTTCAAGAGTTGATGCTCATGATAACACGACAACATTTCAAAAAATGTGTTGGACGTGTGACATATTTCTCCTTCAGGATTCAAACAAGTTTCGGAAAGTTATTTTCGAGTATGGCCCTGTATGACGTCATAAAGGGTGGAATTCCTTATATGGGCACTTCTCCCGGATGACACACACACACACACACACACACACACACACACACACACACTGTCTCTTTAGCTCCGCCCACTGCACGCCTTCACGAGCTCGACTGTTTTCAGAAAGAATCTGTACAGTGTATCTGTCTTTTATAAATATGATACACTAAAGAGACTCAAGACTAACATGTGTTTTATGACCCTTTAAATGCACTTAAAGAAAGTACACTTTCATAACTATGATTCTTATCACTCTTGATTACTTTAATATTTAAACTGTAGTGTTTATTTGATATGTACTACACGCTAAAAAATGCTGGGTTCAAAATAACCCAAGTTGGGTTGAAAATGGACTAACCCAGCAATTGGGTTGTTTTAAGCAAACATTTAACCCAACCGCTGGGTTAAAACAACCCAATTGCTGTAGAAATAGAGAAACGCTATTTTCTAGGTTTTTATTTTATTTTATTTTTTTATTTTATTTTTTATTGTATTTTTATTTTTTGTTTTATTTTTTTTATAAAAATTGTTTTATTGTTTATTATTTTAAATTACATTTTTATGTAAATATACATTTACTATCACCAATAGAAGATTCCAATAGAAATAGAGCATTATTTTATTTTATTTTATAATTTTTTTTTCCTTTTATTTATTTATTTTTCTTTTCTTTTCTGTCATTGTTTTTTTTTTATTTTTTTATTTTTTTTTATTTCAAATTACATTTTTATGTAAATGTACATTTACTATCACCAGTTGCAGATTCCAAAAGAAATAGAGCATTAGTTTGTTTTGTTTTGTTTTATTTTATATTTTTGTTTATATATATATATATATTTTGTATTATTATTTTGTATTTTATTTTATTTTATCATTTACAGATTCCACTAGAAATAGAGCAGCGCTTTTTTCTAGGTATATCATCCATCCATCCATCCATCCATCCATCCATCCATCCATCCATCCATCCATCCATCCATCCATCCATCCATCCAGACAGACAGACAGACAGACAGACAGACAGACAGACAGACAGACAGACAGACAGACAGACAGACAGACAGACAGACAGACAGGATTGCATTGCCCTCCCATTTCTGTAAATAGCATATCCTGTATAGCATATCAAAAGTGAAAAGGCTCCCCTTTAAAAGGTTATAATTGTCCTTTAGTTCCGAGTCTTGAATGCATCGCTAGAAGTTAAAGCTGCTGAAATGAAAATGATGTTTCTTGCTCTGCAGTGCTTCTTAATGAGAATCTCGTTTAACATTCACTCTCAGAGGAGGAAAGGTGAATAAACATGGCAATTTGACCTCTTTCTCGTTTCAGATGTAGTCTGTGAGCTTTCCTCATATTTATTTTTCCTCGGAGCGCATTGTTTACTGATCCGACAGCTTGCAGCTAATATTTTCTTAGTGCTCATCTTCAAGTTCGGTTCTGCAGATGTCGCTGCCTTCTGAATTCATAAGCCAGTCATCCTGCATGAAAGACATTCCCTGAGAAATCAGTTTTAATGATGCCGTTTACAGCGGATGGAAATAGACTAATTATTCCCCCTGCATGGGCATACAGTAAATATACAGTGCAGAATGCAAGAAAATGAAACCTTTACACAAGGACCACCGACCGTTTTCATGTCAGATGATCACTGCAAACAGCAGGAGTGTCTTTTGGGACCCTTAATAATTACAATGATCTAATGAAGTGTGTTCAAGTGTGAGAGAACAGAAGAGAAGAGTTTTGTAGGAGGAAATCACATGAAATCCTTCAAACCTGCATCTCCGGCATTGCTTTTTATGCCTGTTCACAGCGGGATGATTTTCACGCGCGTTTATCACCGACGACTAAACAAAGGATGCCAATGTGAGTGTGCACACCGGTGCACAAAACGGCAGGCGTAAAAGCGTCATTTAAAAAAAAAAAAACGCCTTGGGTTTGTTTTTTTGTTTTGATGCGGCACGTTAAAAACTGTCCGACCAATGAGATCGGCGCTTTTGTTCACGAGCTGCTGAAGTTACAGTAAAACACCACTTGGTGGCGCTCAAGCTCCAAACGGTCTTGCCGAGCACACATTTACCCATTTTCCACCAAGGCAGTGCTAGAGCTAGATCGGAGCCAGAGCTAGTCCCAGTTCATAGTTGGTTCAACTGAGGAGCCTTCTGAGACCGTTTGCTTTTCCACAGGCTAGAGAGCCACAACAGAGCCAGGTCTTACGTCACTGTATACGTCTCATCTTTCTCAGCAACGCTAGCGGGAAACACACACACACCAGGCTTGTTTGAGATGCATTGGCGCTGCGCAGACCGATCCACGTATAATATTTTAAAAAACGCATGAGTGAATCAAAAGCATAAGGAGTGGTGTGCTCTCGCTGGAGTGTTTGTTATACGGCGATCGGTCTCTGCACAGCAACAAGCCTTCCATCAACAATGCAAACGTTGCGTTACTATTGATTCACATGGCTTTACGATCCTACATCGGCATCAAAACACAACGAAAACAGCGAATCCAACGCATTCATGCAGTTCGCCGTAATTTGTATAGACGGAGATTACAAACGAGCAGCAGCTGTTAGCTCCATTAGCTGCTATTTCAACAATGGCGGATCTCAAGTCTGTGTTGGTCTTGTTGACCCCGCCCCCAGTGCCTGACGTAATCGGTTCTTACTTCTAGCCCTGTTCTAGCCCAGCAATGTTTTGGTGCTACTTAAGAACCACTTTTCCTGGCTCGGAGCTGGGGCTTTGGGTGTGGAAACACAAAGAACCGATTTGAAACTAGGCTCTGGCTCCGAACTAGCTCTAGCACTGCTTTGGTGGAAAAGGGGTAATTGATACGACGAAGAGGAAGTAAGTCGACTGACGCTGCGTCCCAATTCACATACTATCCATACTAAATAGTATTCGAAAAAAGAATTAGTATGTCCCAAATCGTAGTATGTTGAAAAGAGTATTCCAAAGATACCAGGGTTTTTCCTACATTGAACATTTTTTGGCGGCCGCCAAAGCCTTATTTGATCAGTTATGGTGATTTATGATTGAGTGTCAGAGAGAACGATCAGAGCTCCTCCCCTGCTCGCACGCTCTCTGTCTTCAGAATAAGCATTCTTAGCTTTCTAATATTTCACATATTACGTTAATCAAAAGGTCAGAAGACTGAATCCATGCTGCACGTGGCACTATCAGACAATGTTTTCCTTTAATTACCGCTGGGTGTGATTTGCGCTCATAAAACGTTGACTCTTCTCTGACCAGCTGACATGAATCATACTTTCAATAAACGGGAATCAAATCCTATCCGGTTATGAAGTGTTTTCTGTGTGTTGACAACTCTTTCTTGATGTTCTAACAGACGGGATTCGCACACAACGCGTCTGCTAATGTCCGATTCGCGACCTAATGACTCCTTTGAACCGAATCATTTTAACGACTGGTTAGAACAACTGATCTGTCCAACACTGAACTCACGAATCAGTTTATTAATTTACTCAGTTTTAATTATTATTTAATTATTTAGTTAGTTTTAATTATCAACAGTCTTTCAGCTTATTTATGTTCACAATGTGTAGTAAAATAAATAGCCTATAAATCATTTAGTTTAGACTGGAGTGAGGTGAACCCAGAACAAAGTTGTTATTAGCTAGCTGATAATTTTATGAAATTGTATATGGCAGAAAATTAGGCTATTTGTTCATTTTTTTAATACTACTTTTTAATATTGATATGATTATATACCAAAACAATTATCTGTAAATTGTGTAAAAATTAGGAACAAAAACAAACATCAAGGTATCAAAATAAGATAAGCAAAAATTACAAACTTTCTTTGAATTTATTTAAAATGTATTGTCAGGAGTAGGCCTATTGCGCTTGCAGATCACGTGGGTAGGGGACTTTTTTACTGTGTGTGTGTGTGTGTGTGTGTGTATATGGATGACCATGTCTGTCAGCCACCACGAAGACCATTTTTGACCCAGGAAAAACCCTGGATACCCGGTTGGTCTACTATTTCCCAAGTGCAATCAATGCGCACTCTTACGGATGGTATTGCCCACAACCCATTGGGAGTTGGACGAGGATAAACGCGGATAAAAAGTGTTAAAAAAAACTACAAACATGACGGTTATGCGAGTCCGACAGTTAAGTAGAGAGGGTTAGACAAAGGGGTTTGAGTGATCAATTGTCAGTATTTAACCTGACGAAAAGATATATTCATTCAATGTTATCCACATTATATTTTATATATATAGAAATACTGTAATGATCCATTCATCCATCCATCATCTTCCGCTTATCTGGGGCTGGGTCGCGGGGGCAACAGTCTAAGCAGAGACGCCCAGACTTCCCTCTCCCTAGCCACTTCCTCCAGCTCTTCCAGGGGAACCCCGAGGCATTCCCAGGCCAGCCAGGAGTCATAATCCCTCCAGCGTGTCCTAGGTCTTCACCGGGGCCTCCTCCTGGTGGGACGTGCCCAGAACACCTCCCGTGAAGGCGTCCAGGAGGCATCCGAAATAGATGCCCAAGCCACAGTCATGGCCTAATTGGGGGTAGTTATGGCCTAATGGTTAGAGAGTTGGACTTGTAACCGGACTTTGAGTCTCAGGTCCGGCAGGAATTGTCTGTGGGGCCAGTGAATAACCAGCGCCCTCCTCCACCCTCAATACCACGACTGAGGAGAGACCCTTGAGCAAGGACCCGAACCCCCAACTGCTCCCCGGGCGCCGCAGCAATATGGCTGCCCACTGTGTGTGTTCACCGTGTGTGTGTGTGTGCACTTGGATGGGTTAAATGCAGAGCACAAGTTCCAAGTATGGGTCACTTCACCTCAGCTGGCTCCTCTCGATGTGGAGGAGCAACAGCTCTACTCTGAGCTCCTCCCGAGTGACCAAGCTCCTCACCCTATCTCTAAGGGAGCGCCCAGCCTGAATCTATCTATCTATCTAGGCCTAAATGCTTTAACTGATTACAAATTCAACATACAAATATGAAAGAGACAACATTTAGATATTTATTTTAAAGGTCCCGTTCTTTGTGTGTTTTTGAAGCTTTGATTGTGTTAACAGTGTGCAATATAACATGTGTTCATGTTTCGCGTGTAAAAGAACACAGTATTTTTCACACAATGTACTCATCTGTACACCGCTGTTTACACTGTCCTAAAAACGGCTGAAGACTTCCTTGTTCTATGAAGTCCCTCCTTCAGAAATACGTAACGAGTTCTGATTGTGCCAGCGGTTCCCGTGTTGTGATTCGACAGCAGCTTAGCGAACGTTGTACGGAAAGGTCACGCCTCTTAACGGGAGATGTATGCGCTTAATGATCTCTACAGCGTCCCTGGGAAAGCCAAACAAGGGTGATTTGACTCCGGGATGAAAATAACAGCGTCTCGACGACATGGCGACAAACACTCAAACGCAACAATTCCTCTTCTCCACACGACACTTCCTCTTCTCCACGTGGGACAGCAACAAGACCACGCCCCCTTTTCCGCGTATTCTTGTGGGCGGAGGTTAGTCTGTTCTACTGTTCTACTGACGTCATTTATGAAGGAAGTACCAGGATGTAGTCCAAGCCAGCCGTTCGCTGTAGGCTTTGAAAGGGAACTTCTGTTAAATAAAATATCTCGCTTGGCATTGAACTTTGAGCTTTATAATTTTACAGGTATTATTTATGCTCTAACAGCAACATTACACACTAACTAAAGTTTGAACAGTGGGATCACGAAAAACGGGACCTTTAAGATTTTTACATTCCACCTTAATGCATTTTAATTTTTTTTAAAGGGAAAACCCTTCGGCTCTTGAACAACTGTAAATCATTGATAATTACAGACACTATTGAAAAATGAATTAGCAAAACAGACAGCTGCTTTGGTAACTTGTTATACTGATAGTTATAGCTGAATACATTGCAATGGATTAGCTAGCTAAAATATATGTGGTGTGTACTTAGCTATTACACAATATTCTCATACCATCCCTCTCTGACCAGCAGTTAAATATAGTCCGCTGTGCAGCGCTTCTCTTCATTGTTGGCGCTAACATTACCCGTGTGCTCTCCCATTCAAACACCACTCGCGTTGTTTTGGTGAAAGTGAGACTCATTGGTTGGGCGTTACCAATCGGTTCAATGGAGGGGGAGCATTTTCTGTCTGATTTATTATGACAAACTCATATTTGATTAGGAACAAAATTATTGTTACAAAATAAATTAATTCTACATATTTTTCATTTGATCTACTGTGATTTTCATGTTGAAATATTGGGGGGGTTGTAACTGATGGATTTGAATATTGGGGGGGTTACCTCCCCCCATCCCCCCATAAACTACGCCCCTGGTTGGGAATAACGGCGTTATAGATAACTGTGTTACTAATGGAATAATTTTTTTCAGTAACGAGTAATTAAACCAATTACTGTTTCTTCCGCTACAACGCCGTTAGCGTTACTGAGAAAAAAATTGTGGCGTTACTATAATTGAGCTCACTGAAGCGGTTTTCATCCGAACAGGCTCTCTGTCAGTCGGACCTGCAGCGTGTGCGTGTGCGTGTGCGTGTGCGTGTGCGTGCATGCCAGCCATGCGTGTTGGGGGGTGGGTTGGGTGGTACACATAACTGATGATGATTGGTGGGTGGGAGACAAGGTTGAGGTTGAAGTCAGCGATGGCAAGTACAATGACTTCAAAGGTAGCTTTCGCAAACTGGAAGTATAAGCGCAACTTTTCCCTCGTTGAGGTGAAAGGTAAGAATGTTTATGCCCAGGAAGAAAGAGTCTCTCCACGCCGGTGGCCAGTAATTCTGATCTAATGAAGCCTCACATCATCACAGCCACAACATGAGTGGCTAAAAACCCAGGAGATAACGTGAGCTCCACTACCAGAGGAGTAGTAAAGTACTGATCATATTTACACAATATTAACACTATAGTAGGCCTACTGATAATATTTACAATAATATTGAATTTGATAGGTGTCTCTCACATTGTCCCACAGCAACATTACAATAGTGTACATTAATGTACAATGTTTTATAATAATAATTTATTCTATTTAGTGTCCAATTCATTCATTTAACATATTTAATATTGGGGGCATCCAAGTTATTTGACATATTTGAACATTTGAAAGAAAAAAAAGTAACACAGTATTTACTTTCCCTGGTAATTAGTTACTTTTATAATGATGTAACTCAGTTACTATTTGTAAGAAGTAACTAGTAACTATAACTAATTACTTTTTTAAAGTAATATGCCCAACACTGCTCATGACCTTACAGCCCAGCTCCTTCTTCACCACGACAGACCGGTACATCGACCGCATTACTGCAGAAGCTGCACCGATCCGTCTGTCAATCTCCAGTTCCATCCTCCCCTCACTCGTGAACAAGACCCCTAGATACCTGGACTCTTGAGGCAGGAAATCTCCACCAACCTGAAGTGGCCAAGCCACCCTTTTCCCACTGAGAATTCTGTAATGATACGTGTGGCCATTAACTTTTAAATGCATCATTATATTTAAACTGCAAACACATGAGGAGAGTCTCTGCATTAACCCATAAGAACCCAGACCAATTTATCCTTATAGGAAAATGATGGGGCATATAAAACAGGCTTAATGGACCACTTGTAACATGTTTCTGCAGTTGTTTTTGAAATACAACCCCTCCTTATGAAAGATCTGTAATGTTACATATACTATGTGACATTGGGCGTTTATGATACATTTTTTTATGTTACATATATGTTACATTGTTATTTCTCAGTAAAAAAAAAAAAAAAACATTTTATAATTTTTTTGCTAAATAACAGTTTTTTTCTGTTTCTTTTCTTTTCCACGACATATATCAAAATTATGCATATTACTCAAAATTATTGACAACACATATCAAGCCATGGACAGATCTTCCAACACTTATCCCCTGCTTGCTGATTTTAAGAATAATTGTTGTCAGTAAAATATGCTAGTAGAGTCTGAAAACAGTTGCGTAACATATTGTCAGCCACCATGGTATGTCATTTTGTGTGAGATGGTGGTCCAGTGGGTTAAACCATGGAACTGATATGCAGAAGGTTGCTGGTTTGATCCCAGCGGTCTCCACCAGTGTGTTCTTGAGCAAGGCACTTTACTCCATGTTGCTCCAGGGGGATTGTCCCTGTAATAAAGGCACTGTAAGTCGCTTTGGATAAAAGCGTCTGCCAAATGCATAAATGTAAATTTTGTCATTTTCCCAAGTATGCATGATTTCCTGGCATTTGGTGCAGATCATGCGCAGATCAATACCAATCAATAATATTTCCATTTTTTTAAACAGTGCTGTTAACATTTTTCTGAGTCCCAGATTTGATATAACACATAGAGAAAGTGTATAACACTAAAAAAATAATTGAATCAGCTAAATTAATTGAGCAGCTCATTCATATTTTTCTTAATATGACAAATACATCACATCAAAATTCCACCAACTGTTGTAAGGTTAACAGCCCGATGTGACATATATGTCACCACAATATTTTCGTAACTTGTTGGGACACTAAATTTTTCAACTAAATATCCAAATAAATCTAATTATTAAACTAAATTTACCATATAAACTAAGTTACTGATCTAATTACTGATCTAAAGCCCACACTGTCACTGTATGATAATTGAAATGAACTGATGATAGCTTTCCTGTAGCTCAAACAGTAGAGCATGGCGTTAGCAACGGGTTCGAATCCCAAGGAAAGCAAGAACTGGCAAACATTTAAAAATGTGTAGCTTGAATGCTATGTAAGTCGCTTTGGATAAAAGCCTCTGCCAAATGCATAAATGTAAATGATGACATCACCATTTTCTCCGGGAATGGCTATACAGCTGAATAAAATTATACTGCATTATTTTCCTGTTTAACACTGTAAAGCTGCTTTGAAACAATCTGCATTGTTAAAAGCGCTATATAAATAAGGTTGACTTGACTTGACTTTTACATACATTTGTTTAAGAAATGTATTAAAATCAGGTTAAGTGTAATTTATGATAAGTTTTGTTAGAATTGTTGCATGGGTTGAAACATACCTTTAGTAACAAAAACAAGCGTTTAAAAAAAATAGCATGGCAACGTGCTAACCAGACAGGCACCATTTTGGAAATGTTGCCATGGCAACAAAAATTTCACAAATTGTCACATGACTGAACCTGGGTGTTCCTTATATGTCACTTAGGGACTTCCTGAGTTGAAATTTAGGGATATCGCGTGTGATATAATCGTCCCGGTGTGCACAGGCCTTAACATTGATGCATGAAGCATTTTTTAAGCAGATGCTCTGTTATGTCTTTTGATGTATTGCATGTTCAGATATTCATGAAATAAAATGTCCTGGGGGCCATGAAAGTTTTGTGAAGAAGATCTGGCGGTGAAAGCGTTAATATCAACACGCTTGTGTTTTGTGTGTCATCCACGGCAAACCCACAGCCTGACAGTCTAAGTAGGAAACTCTGTCCTTTGAGAATCAGGGATAACAGCGGATTGAGAGCGGTGGAGTTGTAGATCCCTGACATGAGTTTTAATTAGGATGTGTTCCTGGTTAGCAGAGCATCTCTCAGGAGAGTAATTAGAGCTCCAGCAGCACACACACACACAGCTTCATTCCAGCATCTTATCTCTCTCTAAAACACACAAACAAGTCTATCCCAACCTTAGGTCAGGAGTTGCACTCGCCCACACTGCCTCCGCCCCGTTTTCAGCCTGGAATCAGTTCATTAGCTCTCCAGTTGCTTCCTGCTCAGAGAGGATTTGACCAGTGTTCAACAATAATTGTTTGCACAGACTGTTTTTGCTCGGGTCATACCCTGCACCTTGCATCTCTTCATGAAGAAAGCTGGCCCTTATCAAGCATTTATTCTGCTGGTCACTGACAGCCTGGCATTTTTAAAGGGAAGCTTTATTTTCTGTCTCTTTTATATCCCATTCATTCTCTCTCTCTCTATAAATGGCATTTAAATGGTTGCATTGTATTACAGTGCCCCTATTGTGCGGATATTCCCTTTCATGTAATGTGTAATAAAGCTGTTTGTGAATGGAAAAGCTCGGCACATTTTAAAAGATCAAAGTGCAGATAAATTGAGTTATTGTCTCCTAAAAGAAAGAAGCAATTCTGAACTGCATGAAACAAGTCATCTGTAACTACAGTCTCACTTCCATAACACATCTAAGTAGGTGTGTAACTCATTTGCATAATGCCAGCCCATTGGCTGAACAGCGTCTCTTTGCCCCGCCCTCAAACACTGTAGTCGTCTCTGAAACTGGAAGAGTTTTGTTGGTGTTGTTCATGTGGAGAAGACGCTGTTTTCTGCAGAGATTGAGACGGTCAAACCCACGCCATCATAACTGTTCATATCACTGAGATTCAGATATGATAATGAGCGTTTGCTTTCTGACCAATCAGAGCAGCTCTCAGAGAGGCGGGGTTTGGTGAGGAAAGAGCTGATGCTGCAATGAATATTATGAGAAAATTCAAGTGTTTTTAGACCTTGAATGCATGTAAACCGGTTGTAGGCGACCTCCAAAACAACATTAGGAACCTATAAAATTGCACAATACAGGCGCTTTTGAATTATTAAAGTGCAATATTTGTATGTGCAAGCAACTATGTCTATGATGGGACTCCTCTCATTGATTCATTTTTCTTTTTACATCAGATTGGAGCTGGCACTGACAAAAAATTAATATACCGTAATCACAGACGCTCTTATCTGGACATGATCAAATTTCTCAGAGGACACCTGAGAAATATTGAGTTATCGATTCCCTAATTTTGACCAAGGTTGTGTGAGGAAAACTTTAACAACAACGCACATCTGTGGAACTGCCAGCTCTCAATAGGGTTTAAGAGATAATAATAATTGATAAAATATAGCTGCAAGCAGCAATTAAGGGGCCAAGCACAAAGAAGCTAGCAAATCATCAGTAAAATATAACCTTTTATTTCCTATTACTTTATTGTAATTAGTGGCAATTTAATATTTTGTTCAGTTATAGTGCCACCGGCAGGCGCAATCCCACCACTTTCTTTATGTGTCCTCAGAGTGTTCCCATAAATAAGTGTCAAATTTGTTGAAAATATCTCATTTCGTTTAAGAGTTATAGACATGTATATGCATGAGTGTATAAAATACTCATTTTGATTTTTTTTGCAACTTGCTATCAACATTTTGGCATTTGTGCCTCAAAGTTTAGCCAACGGCCTATGATTTTGAATTTCCTACTGTGGTTTCGTCTCGATCTGACTAACGGTTTCAAATATATTTGTGAATGTTGTTTTAACGCTGAATCGAAACATTGCACAAACCATAAGATGAAACCTATCACGTTATGTATCGTTCAACTCAGCAAGGATTCTGGAATCTAATGGGATGACGCCCATGAAAATAAGTCAACCACATCAAAAGTTATGAGCATATGAATATTTGATTTCACCACTAGGTCTCGAAACTTCTCAGGCTCCTTTGTGATGATGACCCATACCTAGTTTCATAATTATACGCTAATGAGTTTAAAAAATACAGCATTTTGCTTACAAAATGCAAAATGTTCGATGCCCAAAATGGCAAATAGTGAAAGTTATAAGCAAAATCTCTGATCTATCTATCTCCGAACCAGTAGGTGGCGCTGTACCGAAACACAGCATGTAGCCTCAGGTCATGCTTGTGATGACAAAGTTTGGTAAGAATACACTAAAGCGTCGTGGAGATATAAGCCTTGCGTCCAATTTGGCATGCCCTTCAAATTTGTTTGACATGTATCTGCATGAGTACATAAAAAATGACCCATGCACGACTTTGATTGCATTTTTTCCCACTTACTATCAAAATTTTGGCATTTGGGCCTCAAAGTTTAGCCAACGGCATATGAATTTGAATTTCAAGACAAGACAATCTCCTGAACTCCAAACTGAATGTCAGAATGGGAAAGAAAGGTGATTTAAGCAATTTTGAGCGTGGCATGGTTGTTGGTGCCAGACGGGCCGGTCTGAGTATTTCACAATCTGCTCAGTTACTGGGATTTTCACGCACAACCATTTCTAGGGTTTACAAAGAATGGTGTGAAAAGGGAAACACATCCAGTATGCGGCAGTCCTGTGGGCCAAAATGCCTTGTTGATGCTAGAGGTCAGAGGAGAATGGGCCGACTGATTCAAGCTGATAGAAGAGCAACTTTGACTGAAATAACCACTCGTTACAACCGAGGTATGCAGCAAAGCATTTGTGAAGCCACAACACGCACAACCTTGAGGCAGATGGGCTACACCAGCAGAAGACCCCACCGGGTACCACTCATCTCCACTACAAATAGGAAAAAGAGGCTACAATTTGCACCAGCTCACCAAAATTGGACAGTTGAAGACTGGAAAAATGTTGCCTGGTCTGATGAGTCTGGATTTCTGTTGAGACATTCAGATGGTAGAGTCAGAATTTGGCGTAAACAGAATGAGAACATGGATCCTGAGGCTGCGTTTATTGTGACCGGAGACTTTAACAAAGCCAACTTCAAGCGCATCGCACCTAAATACCACCAACATGTTAGCTTCAACACGCGAGGGAACCGCGTCTTAGATCACTGCTACTCCCCCTTCAAGGATTGTTACAAGTCCCTCCCGCGCCCACCATTTGGCAAATCGGATCACGCTTCCATCCTACTTTTGCCCGCATATAGGCAAAGACTCAAACAGGAAGCACCCGCCCTCAGAACCATCCAGTGCTGGTCGGACCAATCAGATTCTATGCTACAGGACTGTTTTGATCACGCGGACTGGGAGATGTTCCGGTCGGCCTCTGATGACGACATCGAGGTTTACGCTGATAGCGTAACGTGTTTCATCAGGAAGTGCGTAGATGACGTTGTTCCGACCAAAACAATTCGGCTGTACCCTAACCAGAAGCCGTGGCTAAATGGGGATGTTCGCGCGGCACTCAATGCGCGGACCTTCACTTTTAACTCCGGTAACGCGGAGGAGCATAAACAAGCAAGTTATGCCCTCCGGAAAACCATCAGAGCAGCAAAACGGCAGTACAGGGACAAGATTGAAGGACAGTTCAACACCACCGACTCCAGAAGCATGTGGAGGGGAATTAACACCATCACGGACTATAAAGGGAACACAAACTCCACCGTGAACACCGCTGCCTCTCTCCCGGACGAGCTAAACACCTTCTATGCTCGCTTTGAGGGAACTAACACCGCCCTCGCGGAGAGAGCGCTCGCGGCTGAGGATACAGAGGTTAGTGCACTCTCCGTATCTGTCGCGGATGTAACCCGATCCTTCCGGCGGGTGAACGTCCGTAAAGCTGCGGGTCCAGACGGCATTCCCGGCCGTGTGATCAGAGCGTGCGCGCACCAACTGGCTGGAGTCTTCACGGACATTTTTAACCTGTCCCTCTCCCTATCTGTGGTCCCCACATGCTTTAAAACGTCCACTATTGTTCCTGTACCTAAGCAGTCAAAAACCACCTGCTTAAACGACTGGCGTCCTGTTGCTCTGACCCCCATCATCAGCAAATGCTTTGAAAGACTAGTCAGAAACCACATCTGCTCTGTTCTCCCCCCCTCACTGGACCCACTGCAGTTTGCATACCGCACAAACCGTTCCACTGATGATGCCATTTCATCCACTATACACACTGCTCTCTCCCACCTGGAAAAGAGGAACACGTATGTGAGAATGCTGTTTGTGGACTACAGCTCAGCATTCAACACCATTGTGCCCTCCATACTTGACGGGAAACTCCGGGCTCTAGGCTTAAACAGCCTGTTATGCAGCTGGATCCTGGACTTCCTGTCAAACAGACGCCAGGTGGTCAGAATGGGCAGTAACATCTCCTCATCACTGACTCTCAACACTGGAGCCCCTCAGGGCTGCGTTCTCAGCCCACTCCTGTACTCTTTGTACACACATGACTGTGTGGCAACCCACAGCTCCAACACCATCATCAAGTTTGCTGACGATACGACGGTGGTAGGTCTTATCACCGACAATGATGAAACGGCCTACAGAGAGGAGGTGCACACTCTGACACGGTGGTGTCAGGAGCACAACCTCTCCCTCAACGTCAGCAAGACCAAGGAGCTGGTGGTCGACTTCAGGAGGAATGAGAGAGAACACCGCCCCATCACCATCGATGGAGCACCGGTGGAGAGAGTCAGCAGCTTCAAGTTCCTCGGTGTCCACATCACAGAGGAACTCTCATGGTCCGTCCACACTGAGGCCGTTGTGAAGAAGGCTCATCAGCGCCTTTTCTTCCTGCGACGGCTGAGGAGGTTTGGAATGAACCGCCACATCCTCACATGTTTCTACACCTGCACCATAGAGAGTCTGCTGACTGGCTGCATCACCACCTGGTACGGCAACAGTACCGCCCGCAGCCGCAAGGCCCTGCAAAGGGTAGTGCGCACGGCCAGCTGCATCATCGGAGGTGAGCTTCCCTCCCTCCAGGACATTTACGCCAGGCGGTGTGTGAAGAGAGCTCAGAGGATCTTCAGAGACTCTAGCCACCCGAACCATGGGCTGCTCTCACTGTTGCCATCAGGCAGACGGTAACGCAGCATCAGAACACGCACCAGCCGACTCCAGAACAGCTTCTTCCCACAAGCAATCAGACTACTTAACTCCTGATCCATCAGGATCATAACACACACTGGACAGAATATCACTCCGCACAACCCACTGTAGATACACACACATTATATACACATTTATTTATCATACAGCATCTATTGCACTTTGGATTTCAATTTTTCAATCTGTGAATAATATTTATACTATACATTGTATATTATTATTACTATTATAGCGTAATGTATATTGTTTAGTGTATGTTTAGTGTATATTGTTTAAAGTATATGTATATTGTAAGTATGTGTATATTGTTTAGAGCTGTGAGAACTAAACTCACATTGTGTAAATTATGTATTGTTTATTGTAGAGTTTACTGTGCTGTGAGTAATTGTGTGCGCATCAGATGTGTAATCTGATGCTGCTTTAAATGTTGTACATGTCATGTCGTGACTGCTATGTTGCTCGGAACTGCACCTAAGAATTTCACCTACTGTTGCACTTGTGCATATGTAGAGTGACAAATAAAGTGATTTGATTTGATTTGATTTGATCCATCATGCCTTGTTACCGCTGTGCAGGCTGGTGGTGGTGGTGTAAGGGTGTGGGGGATGTTTTCTTGGCACACTTTAGGCCCCTTAGTGCCAATTGGGCATGGTTTAAATGCCACGGCCTACCTGAGCATTGTTTCTGACCATGTCCATCCCTTTATGACCACCATATGCCCATCCTCTGATGGCTACTTCCAGCAGGATAATGCCCCATGTCACAAAGCTCCAATCATTTCAAATTGGTTTCTTGAACATGACAATGAGTTCACTGGACTAAAATGGCCCCCACAGTCCCCAGATCTCAACCCAATAGAGCATCTTTGGGATGTGGTGGAACGGGAGCTTCGTGCCCTGGATGTGCATCCCACAAATCTCCATCAACTGCAAGATGCTATCCTATCAATATGGGCCAACATTTCTAAAGAATGCTTTCAGCTCCTTGTTGAATCAATGCCACGTAGAATTAAGGCTGAAGGCGAAAGGGGGTCAAACACAGTATTAGTATGGTGTTCCTAATAATCCTTTAGGTGAGTGTACAGGTTAATAATAGCCTTTTTAAATTGATTATCCTGCTAATATATATATATATTCATTAATTTTTGTTTACTCCTGTGTATCAAAGTTGCTTATTTTTTGTTCTTGCATTGATGGGACATGACATTTGTAACGATTTTGCACTTTGACAGTCAGTTTGAGATATAGACTAAATTTGAGTATTGTATATTTGGATAGATAACAAAATAAAACTTTACTCTTATCATAATTGTATTGCATTGTGTTGTTTTAAACCCCAAACATTTAACTTAAAACATTCTTCATTAACAATTATTTAGTTATTTGTAAAAAAATCAATAAAACAAATCAAAGTAGTTTCAATGTAACTAGCTACATTTTGGTGGTAACTTATATCTAATTACTTTTTCAGTAGGGTAGCTTGACTGTAGTTTAATTACTTTCATGTATAAGTAGCTTGCAGCTTGTCAAACTACTGTTTTAGAGTAGCTTCCCCAACACTGCCAAAAACATAACTGAAATGAAATGATCATGCCGATTCCAGCAGTGGGCTCGTGGTCACTGTGATCCACTTAGAATGTTTGCCATGTGCACTTGTGAACTGTGTTCTTCAGAGATTCATGAGACGTAGTTTGTCCGTCACTCTCTGTCTGTGACTAAACAAAGACACAATGTATTCGCACAATCTGGCGTCTCTTGGGAAGCACTTCAAGCTCTTAAAATGTTCATGAAATGAGCATCAGATTAGAGCAGGTCCCACGGGAATCAATACCACAGAATAAATGGATTCTGGGAAGAGCAATGAGCATCATATTGTACTCATGTGATGTTATGGAGGGTGCAAAAGTGTGTTGTCATTTGTATGGTTGAATTTAAACATTGAAGAAAAAGCATGTTCTAAATGATTAATATGCTAAAGTGCCCCTGTTATGCTTTTGAATTTTACCTTTCATGCAGTGTAACAGTGGTTAGTGAATCAAAAGATCAAATAAAGTTATTGTCTCCTACACTCTAAAAAAATACTGGGTTAAAAACAACCCAAGATGGGTTAAAAATGGACTAACCCAGCAATTGGGTTGTTTTAACCCAGCAGTTGGTTTAAATGTTTGCTTAAAACAACCCAATTGCTGGTTTAAAACAACCCAATTGCTGGGTTAGTCCATTTTCAACCCAACTAGGATTGTTTTTAACCCAGTATTTTTTAGAGTGTAAAAGAAAGAAGTGATTCTGAACTGCCTGAAGCGAGTCGTCAGTAATTCCAGTCTCACTTCCTGCTGAACCTGCATAGGTGTGTAACTCATTTGCATAATGCCAGCCCATTGGCTGAACAGTGTCTCTTTTCCCCGCCCTCAAACACTGTAGTCGTCTCTGAAACTGGAAGAGTTTGGTTGGCGTTGTTCATGTGGAGAAGACGCTGTTTTCTGCTGAGATTGAGACGGTCAAACCCACGCCATCATAACTGTTCATATCACTGAGATTCAGATATGATAATGAGCGTTTGCTTTCTGACCAATCAGAGCAGAGCAGGCTCTCTTAGAGAGACCGAATCTTCGAATGAACCGTTTCAGACACTGAGAGAAAAGAGCTGATGCTGTAGTGGAGATTATGAGAACATTCAAGTGTTTTTTTTTTACCTTGGATGCATGTAAACCGGTTGTATACAAGGTTTGGATGTTATATCTTGATGTTCTGCATTTCAGTCTCTATCCAAACATATGAAAATGTATGCGCACTAGAACCAACTTTTCATATGAATACGTACGAATGCTAATGAGGTCATGCTGGGATATAAGCAATATAAAATGAAAACCGTTTAAAAACACCAAACTCTCTGTGGTATTGGCCTGATTACTGCACAAATCAAAGAGGTCAGACATCAGTGCTCTTTGCCAAAAACAAACGCAAGGCATTCATCCAATAAACATGAAAATACATGCGCTGGTTGCCAGACGTCGCTTCAAAATATGATCAGGGTTTCCTAGTTGTACCTCTTTTTTTGTCTGATTGCATTATGTCTCTTAATCAGTATATGCCAGTTGTTCCCTCAAGCATCGCAGCTTGTGCGAGTTTATTTAGAGAGCGAGAGAGAGAGAGAGAGAGAGAGAGAGAGAGAGAGAGGCAGAAACTGCTTACAGAAAGCTCTCTGAAAACGGCATCCTTTTTTCTGTCTGCTGCTGTAGCTTCATGAATGTGTTCTTGATGTATATGTACCGTATACAGTGTGATGTAGTGCACAGCCACTGGCCGGCCGGCGCTTTCTTTCCCTGCAGCTCACCCGTAGTCAACTGTCTATATTTATGGAGATGATTTCCTCCCGGCGAGCGCAATAATATTCCTGGGTCATTTGATTTACTTCTCCGTCTACAGTCACACGGGGAGAAAACTCATAAGTTTGAGTTCAGGGCTGCTGTGTTTTAAATATACTGAATATAAAGTAATGCAGCGCTTTTAAGGCAAATGGTATTTCTCGAATGTAAAGCCACTATCTAAACATGTTTAGCCATTCAAAGAAATCATATAAACTTGGTCGTTTGAGAGAGAATACTCCTTTGATCTTCTCATATATTATCAGAATCTGATGCGTTCATATTTCACCTCTGACAACGGCCGCTAAACAGTGAAGAGAAAGTAAAGAATATGATTGGTTTAAATGTCATGGCCTTTGACCTCCTAATTTCAGATTCTGAGGAATGTCCGTTCTCACTCGGATCTGGACGGTCATTCCTGACGGATATGCGTTCTGACCGTGTCCTGTTTCTTCTGTATATTCATTAATGATTTAATTCACTCAGAAGAGCAGGAGAGTGTGTGTGTTTATTTGGACCATATTGGAAGTATCTATTGCATTTATCTCAGCTTAATATTTTGCATATATTATTCTTATTATCATTTTGCTAAATATTTCACTTTAATATCACACCCATTGTCACATAGTTATTTTCTATCATTTTCTCTGTCCCATCCAACCATCAATCCATCCATACATCCATCTAACCATCCAACCATCAATCCATCCATTCATCCAACCATCAATCCATCCATCCATCTCTCCAGCCATATATACATCCAACCATCAATCCATCAATCCATTCATCCATCCATCATCCATCCACCCATCCATCCATCCATCCATCCATCCATCCAACCATCAATCCATCCATCCATCCATCCATCCATCCAACCATCAATCCATCCATCCATCCATCCATCCATCCATCCATCCATCCATCCAGCCATATATACATCCAACCATCAATCCATCCATCTAACCATCCATCCATCGATCTATCCAGCCATACATACGTCCAACCATCAGTCCATCCATCCATCCATCCATTCATCCCTCCATCCATCCAACCATCAATCCATCCATCCATCCATCCATCCATCCATCCATCCATCCATCTATCCAGCCATACATACATACATCAATCCATCCATCCATCCATCCATCCATTCATTCAACCAACCATCAATCCATCCAACCATCAACCCATCAACCCATCCATCCATCCATCCATCCATCCATCCATCCATCCATCAATCCATCAATCCATCAATCCATCCATCCATCCATCCATCAATCCATCCATCCATCCATCCATTCATCCATCCAACCAACCATCAATCCATCCATCCATCCATCCATCCATCCATCCATCCATCCATCCATCCATCCATCCATCCATCCATCCATCCATCTATCCAGCCATATATACATCCAACCATCAATCCATCCATCCATCCATCTATCCAGCCATACATACATCCAACCAACCAACCATCAATCCATCCATCCATCCATCCATCCATCCATCCATCCAACCATCCATCCATCTATCTATCCAGCCATACATACATCCAACCATCAATTCATCCATCCATCCATCCATCCATCCATCCATCCATCTATCCATCCATCCATCCATCCATCCAATCATCCATCCATCCATCCATCCATCAATCAGAGATCTGACACAGAAACGTATCAATTCTGCCCACAACATTTATTAATAAAATAACTTATAATAATGCATTACTGTATTCCTCAGGAACGAGGGGTTTCCTTTATTTAAAAGGAGATATGAAATCTCTTCTTCCAGGGAGACCTGGTCAAGACGGCAGCACATAGAGTTTCACACAAAGATAACCACAAAAACAAAACTCATACAAAACAATTAATAAAAATAAAACCAAGAAAAGAGCACCTACAAGACTCTTTTAAAACATTTTGCAAAAGACATTTAAAAGTACTCCGAGTAGTATCTCTAGTTTAACTGCAGATCGTTCCAAGTCCAGGGAGCATGAAAAGAAAAAGCATGTTTTACAAATTCTGAGTATACCTTTGGAACTTTTACTCTAATGTGCAATAGGGATCCAGTACAATTGCTATTAGTTAAAAAAGTTAAGAGATTTGAAGTATAAGAAAGCAATTTACCTGAAAGTGCCTTAGCAATGCTATATACATATGCAATTTCCTCATATTATGTAAAGATGTCCATGCCAATGATTCATAAAGTATACAGTGATGAGTTCGTGACTCTGCAGCACACAAAGCGTAGCGCTGCATGATAGACAGTCTCCGTAATAAAGATGAACCGCATGCACATAAACAAGGCCACCTTAATCAATTACAGATAAAAAGTACTCTCCAATATTTCCTTTCTAGCCTTAGAAGCTTCTTCAGCAGTTTATCAGTGTACATGAAAATATCGTTACGATATTATGATATGATATGATACTGTATATGATATGAGCGTTACAAACCATTGCTTCTTCACTTGTGAGCCGATCATCACTCTTCACACACACAACGCTCCTCCCTCCTGGACTATTTACATTTTACCGGATACAACCGGTTCTCACGGGTTCTCAGCGAGACTACAGCTTGCCGTCTAAAACACTATTTCGGTGAGTTTAAACAATGGCTAAATTGCTGTAGCGTCTGGAGCCTCTCTGTCTCTCTCTCATGGGATCAAAGTGATGTAAATCAGATCCCGGCACCTATAAGTCTCGGCCATCGATGCCCAGCTGACGACCCACCAGAGAGTGGCCAGGGCTACAACGATGGCTCTGGGGGGGGGGGACTTCAAAAGAGATCCCTATCACCATTTAAACTAGCATGTTTGATGTCTATCAATTCCTCTTTCTCTGTCTGAGCCAATGGTGTAAAATACATGATTATGAGATGCACCGTTAATATGCTTAGCCCTTTTGGAGCGAAACCTTACTCGCTCGGCCCGCCAAGCGAGAACATTCCAGTGGTGATAAAAGTCAGAACAAAGGGATTTTCCCGCCTCCAATCCACATCTACTAGTCATCTCAGAGAAGATGGGCGTGGGTAAGTGGACTTTAAAGGACAATAACCCGAGCACATCAGCGCTCAGTCAACTTGCGAGGACTCCGACGAGACAAAACTTCCCTTCCATCACGCCAGCTCGGCTCGCGGGGCTCCGGCCCGAGCCCGCGCGGCCAGGCCAAGCTGATCGTTCCCTTTGAAGATGACGCGCTCCGCGATGCCGGCGTGCTACCTCAGAGCGCGCACATCACTGCGTGATCCGTCTCAGCGTGGACGAAACGAACTTTCCCTTCCAAGACAATCGCCGCTGCACACCGCTAAATCTCCCGCGAACCGACCACTCTCCGGAAGGACCAAAGGAGAGAAAGAGAGCTTCAGCGCACGAACGCTCGGAGAAACGCAACGCAAGCATCTTGCTTTACACAACACAAAGAAACCATGCAAGTATCAATTCTATTGAAATTTAGATGCGTTTGAAGATAATTACTCCCTGCTGGCTCTAGCGGTTCTGGTTGGGAAATGTCTGACCGGACCATTCCCTTCTTACCTTCCTTGTCTTCCTCCCCTCTCTCCTCATCCTCCCTCTTTACCTTCTTTTATTCTGTATATACATGTATCCTTTATGTAGTCGTATGTAATCGTAGTAGCTATCACTATTAAAGCCATTGTATCCACGTTTTAATTGTCATTGTTGTTGCTCACAAAACATGAGTCCCTTTAATGTCAGATCTAAGCTACGAGCTCTTATAAGTATCATTGAATGCTGTAATTAATACCATAACTCGGAAAGTTTGTCCTTTGTGGCCAGAGGGATAAACTTCCCGAAAATGGGTTGAAGACCAAGTTGATAAGTATTGTACTGCTCGTTCGTTAAACCGAACGGAGTAGAGGAATTCTGAATCAATTCCTTAGAGGCTATTCTGTGATTATTTAATATAGATATATATCCAGAGTTGATTGCAATAAATTGTTGTTAACCATATGGGTATATATATATATATATTGCATAAATACCTGTTAGGTATTCCCTTTTTGGGTGATTTTGGAGATTTGTGATTCAATTATAACCCGTTATGATTAATCATAAATACCTAAATATTAATACCCATAATTCCCTTTGAGCTAAATTTAATTTAATAATATATGTAACCCTAAGACGTTACATTGCTAAACGCATCTCGTTGTCATGTAAGGGCCCTGTTCATGTTGGACAGACGTTTTAATTGCATTTTGTGTCTGTTAAGAGGCACAAAGACACTCTTTATGTATATGCCCCCGTAGCTGCTGTGTTAGCTGAGTGGGAGCTCTGGGCTTCAACTGTAACAGCTCCGTGTTGCAAGCACCAATCCGGGGTTTTTTTTTTATATAGACAGTACTCACAAAGGTATAAAGATCAAGGCCCTGTCCACACGAACACGGGTATTTTCAAAACCGCAGCTTTTTCTATGCGGTTTGGCTGTTCGTCCACACGCAAACGCAGTATCCGGTTACTGAAACCGGACTTTTTTGAAAACTCCGGCCAGGGTGAACTTTTTTAGAAACTCCGGTTACAGCGTTGTCGTGTAGACGGTGAAACCGGAGATTTAGGCTTGTTAAGTCAAAATGTGCGACGTTCTCTCCTTTGTTTGACGTCAGTTTGTGCGCCGTTATCGATTTTGTTTAACGTTACATGAGTCGAGTCTATGCAAGCGCGGACGTAGCTTTTAATAACTCTGCTAATAGCGCTTATCACATGTAGCCTATACAGATACATGCACAGCACAGTTATCTCATTGTATTGCAGAACAGAGGCGCCAGAATTCAATAATACAACACAGTAAGGCAAGTGTGTGAAGCTTCAGTCCACTTGAGCCCTGCCCCTGTATATACAGTTACCTGTCACTGAGTCCAAAGTAAACTTGTAGAAGGGTTTCACTGAGCCCATAGCATCCCTCCGTGGATGGGACCCATGTGGAAATCAGGCAGCCAATCATAGCGCGGTTTTGCGTTTTCATGTGGACGGAGATTTTTTTTAAACCGTGCTTGTGTGGACGCGATTGTTTTTTTAAACGGAGAAGGAAAAACTCCGGTTATAAAAATACCCGTGTACGTGTGGACTAGGCCCAAGATTAACTTAAAAATTCACCGGAGTTCTCCTTTAACAGATTATAATGATGTATAACACTTGCCTGAATGATAAATAACGAGTTATTTGAGTCTCTTTGGCACTGATAAGAAAAAAAGAGAGCCGATCGCGACTCGAGAGGGTTAAAGATGTTTACTATTACTGTAATATTAAACCTATTATTTTAAAAACACAGAAGCGTTATTTTTAACCCTCGTGCACTGTTCGATTTCTGGTTACACTCGTTATGGTCCGGGTCAAATTGACCCTAATTGGATTCAATACAATTCCCAAAAAATCACACTATGAAAAAACACATACAATCAGGTACAAACAATTCACTTTTAATATCAATACTTTTCACACATTACAAAGAATAAATATCTGAATGTTACGATTTATAAAAATACTTTTAACCACCATTTTTAAAGCTACACTGTGTAACTTTTTTAGTTTATTCTTAGCTAAAAACACTTCAAAAATATATGTGCTCATTAATGTATATTTACTTCTTTCAAGTAATAAAGTATTCTCATAAGTTTATAATATGCCATTGAAAATACATACGGGTAAGGGGTTCGAATGGGGGTCGCCATGTTGCCCCTCCATCTTGAAAGTAAAATTTTCATATTTGGTGACTGATTTTAGAGCAGTAGATAAATAGCAATAGATTCGTCATTTGTGATGCGGTGCCAAACTATAACGCGCGCTCTGACTCTTTCCATATGTTTTTTATATGCATTTTAGAGATTGAATGATTGATGAATTCAAATCAAATATTAACATTACTGCCCAAACTACTTCTGAATAGGATGTCTACTTCATAGATATTTTGAAAAGTATGGAAATATAACGTTCAGATCACTCAAACCATATATGGAAATCGAAGAGTCTACATGTCATCTAGTGGAAAACGTTGGTACTGCGCACAAAAACATCTTTTTTTAGATATCAACCTAATATTTGGCACAGAATTTGTTCAGATATTTAGCTTTGATTTTCTTGAAGTTTTAAGAGTTGAACATGTTTTGAAAAATGTATATTTTATATAAAATATAAAATATATATATATGTTATATATTTTACATGTTCATAAACTTCTATAACTTGTTTTAAACTTTACTTTTACGGCCGATTTCAAAACACTGCTTCATGAAGTTGTTAATCTCAGCACTTCAGGACTAGAGTTGAAGAGCTCTGACATACAACAAAGTGTTTTGTATTTTGTTTCTGTACAGTTGCTTTTGA
>CM042251.1:2349522-2649522 GCA_023566225.1 Romanogobio albipinnatus
GCTCTGGGCTCCGGGCGGCAGAGAGGAAGTGGCGCAAAACTAATAACGCTACTGACCTAACCCTGTATCAGTCTCTTCTGGCTTCTTTCTCTGCTAATGTCTCCACTGCTAAAACTACATACTACCACAACAGAATCAACAACTGCTCTGACTCTGGCACTTTTCAAAACATTCTCTTCGCTCCTTTGTCCTCCTCCCCCCCCTCCTTCATCAACTCTTACAGCTGATGACTTTGCATAATTTTTCACAAACAAAACCTCCTCCATCAGCAGCTAATTCTCCACACCACAAACCGACACGCACATCTCAACAACCATCACACACGCGGTCCTCTCCTTCTCTCTGCTCTCCGAAGTAGATGTCTCCAAACTCATCCTTTCCAACCACCCCACTACCTGTCCGCTTGATCTTATCCCCACTCACCTCCTCCAGGCCATTTCTTCTTCAGTTACTCCTGCACTCACTCACATTGTCATTGTCACATTGCCTCTCTTCACACCGGGACCTTCCCCACAGCATTTAAGCAGGCTCGGGTAACCCCACTGCTTAAGAAACCCTCTCTGAACCCAGCACTTTTAGAAAACTACAGACCTTTATCCCTTCTGCCTTTCATTGCAAAGACACTTGAGTGAGTTGTGTTTAACCAGCTCTCTACGTTTCTTGAACAGTACAACCTCCTGGAACAACCAATCCGGCTTCAAAAGCGGCCACTCAACTGAGACTGCCCTGCTCTCGGTTATGGAGGCACTGAGACAGGCAAGAGCAGCTTCCAAATACACAGTACTTAACTTACTGGATTTGTCTGCTGCTTTTGACACAGTTAACCACCAGATCCTCCTGTCAACTCTCATGAAGATTGGCATCTCAGGAACTGCTCTCCAGTGGTTCAAGTCTTATCTCTCAGGTAGGTCCTTCAGGGTGTCATGGAGAGGTGAAGTGTCTAAGTCACATCATCTAGCTACTGGAGTTCCCCAGGGCTCAGTGCTTGGACCACTTCTCTTCTCCATCTACATGTCATCAGAAACATGGCTTTTCCTATCACTGCTATGCCGACGACACTCTCGTGTTGTGCCAACTCTACTTCTCATTTGAACCAGATGATCCCACGGTTGGTGTTCGTATCGCTGCCTGCCTAACACACATTTCTGCCTGGATGAAGGAACATCACCTGCAACTCAACCTTGCAAAGACAGAACTGCTTGTGGTCTCAGCCAACCCAGCACTTCATCATAATCTCTCCATTCAGCTAGGATCATCAACCATTACTCTGTTCACAACAGCCAGGAACCTTGGAGTTGTGATTGATGATCAGCTAAAATTCACTGACCACATTACTGCAACAACCCGGTCCTGCAGATTTGCATTATACAACATTAGGAAGATTAGACCCTTCCTATCAGAGCAGGCCACACAACTCCTAGTCCAAGCTCTTGTTCTCTCCAGACTGGACTACTGTAATGCTCTTCTAGCGGGTCTTCCGGCATGCACTATCAAACCCTTACAACTGATCCAGAATGCAACGGTGAGGGTGGTCTTTAACGAGCCAAAGAGAACGCACGTCACGCCTCTCTTTATCAGTCTGCACTGGCTGCCAATAGCCGCTCAAATCAAATTCAAGGCACTGGTGCTAGCCTACAAAGCAACCACTGGCTCTGCACCAATATACCTAGCCTTGCTTGTTCAGACTTACACACCCTCCAGGAGCTTACGTTCTGCCAGTGAACGAGGCCTTGTGGTGCCATACCAGAGAGGCATGAAATCGCTCTCACAGACCTTTTCTTGGACCGCCCCCACCTAGTGGAATGACCTGCCTATCTCAATTCGAGCAGCCGAGTCTGTAGCCATTTTCAAAAAACATCTAAAGACACATCTTTTCCAGCAGCACCTGACCAATCAAGAATAGCACTTAACATTCTATTCATTTTCTGTCTGTCTAATTTATTTTAAAAAAATTAAAAAAGTACTGTCCTGTGTATTCTGTGCTAGATTAACTGAGACTTGTTACAGCACTTGCATACTGTTGCCCTTGACTGTTCTAGTTGCTTTTATTGCTCTCATTTGTAAGTCGCTTTGGATAAAAGCGTCTGCTAAATGACTGAATGTAAATGTAAATGTAAAACATAGCCCCACACCTAAATCCCTAACCCCGCCCCTAAAACATAGCCCCACACCTAAACCCCTAACCCTGCCCCTAAAACATAGCCCCACACCTAAACCCCTAACCCCACATCTAAACCCCTAACTCCGCCCCTAAAAAATTGCCCCACACCTAAACCCCTAACACCACACCTAAACCCCTAACCCCACCCCTAAAACATAGCCCCACACCTAAACCCCTAAACCCCTAACCCCACATCTTAACCCTTAACCCCGCCCCTAAAACATAGCCCCACACCTAAACCCCTAAACCCCTAACCCTGCCCCTAAAACATAGCCCCACACCTAAACCCCTAAACCCATAACCCCACACCTAAACCCCTAACCCCGCCCCTAAAACATAGCCCCACACCTAAACCCCTAACCCCGCCCCTAAAACATAGCCCCACAACTAAACCCCTAACCCCACATCTAAACCCCTAACCCCGCCCCTAAAACATAGCCCCACACCTAAACCCCTAAATCCCTAACCCCACACCTAAACCCCTAACCCCGCCCCTAAAACATAGCCCCACACCTAAACCCCTAACCCCTTCCCTAAAACATAGCCCCACACCTAAACCCCTAACCCCACACCTAAACCCCTAACCCCTTCCCTAAAACATAGCCCCACACCTAAACCCCTAACCCCACCCCTAAATCCCTAACCCCGCCCCTAAACCTACCCATCACTGCAGACAAATCATACTAATTAATTCGAGTGAGGATGTACGAATTAGCCACTTCGTACAAATATATATGAATTGGTTGTGAGATAGCGTTGGTTATACACACTTTTAAAGTCAGTTTAATGTAAGTTGAGTTGATATGACTCAAACATCACAACAAGTTGGATGTACTTAAAAATTTAAGGCAGCAACTTTTTTAAACATCTAACAGTATCTGTAAAATTACAGTAAAATATCCGGTGAAATATCCCGCTAGATTCACAATATGTATGTTTGTCAATGAATATGTTTTTACTGTAGCATCTCTAGAGGCTTTTATCTTTACAATTACCATCATTTGATACTATGGAAGCAAACCAATGGCATGGCATATCAGTAGTTCATTAAGTTGCATATAATGAGAGGTGTGCTGAGAAAGGTCATCCCTATAAATAAGGCTATAAATGAGATGTATATTAAAGCTGCTTTGATTTATTAAATCGGCTCATAGCTAATATAGTCTAGTGATGGATATTGGAGGAATTATTCATCCAGACAAATGCAAATGATTGACACTAGTCAGCAATGCTAGTTCCATGTTTTTGAACTCATCTTTCGCTGTATGGAAATTACATGATCCTGTTCACTTCCATGCGCTGACTCGTCTTTTTCTTCACTCAGGTCTCTCTCGTTTTCTGACTTCAAAGACTGAAGCCACAGTTTCCAGGCTCACAGCATCTCCAACACCAATATTTTTAATGATTTATAAAAGATGAATCACTGTCTGGCCATCTGAGAGTTTGGAATGGAGATAAAGTTTATGATCATGACTTTATTATCACCGTTTGGTGCCTGTTAGAACATCTGTTAGAACATTTGGACCTGGAAACATTGACACGTGCCGTTAGACTTAAGCTCATAGGAACATGGACACTGTGGACAAGTTGTTGTTTAGAGTCAAGTGCATTTTCCCAAAAAACATGTATATTCCAGTATATTCTGCTCCTACACTGTCAATTTTTGTTCTCCAAAAGTAGAGATCACTCTGGCATTACCCTTAAAAGGACAACCTTGTACTTAATTTACCCCTAAAAGTTTCAAAGTAATTCTCTAAGGTAGTATCAGAAAGTAAGATAGATAAGAAAGTTGTCTGCCAAGGTAACAAGCTGTACCTCTAAAGGTACAATGTGTGCGCTTTATTTTCTGACGGTGTCGGGTGTAATGATACTCGGGAGAGAAAGTTAATATGAATCCAGTAACAGGAGTTTTATTTCAATCTATATAGGACAAACAAGACGACTGGAACAGAGAGACACAATGGGTGGGACAGCACAGAATTGAAGGCTTTCACCTGAAAGGGCACAACAGGATAAAACTCAGGAGATTATTCACAGGAAAGGCTGTTTAAAGTCTTTGGAAAAATGCATCAAACACATAACCCGGGTACGCATTCACGGGTAGAATCTCTCAGTCTTTGAAACGAGGCATCAAACATAGTTCAGGTTGGTATTCACAGAAATCTATTCAAGTGTGCTATTAGTATACTGCTTTTAATCTAAAAAAAGAAAGTATACTTTCAGTCTGTACTTCTCAGAAATATACTTAAAAATGTACTTAAGTATACACTATAAGCAATTTTGGGCCCTATGAAACAATATGAGGTTTTCTGTGTCATGTCGGCTGACTCGCCATCTCCGCAGTAGTGGACGCGCCAAGAGAGAAATGCACTATTTCTTTTCGTTTTGAATTGTTTTGTTTAAAAGTAGACATTTCAAACGCTCCAGTTCACATGCAATGCTATTAATGTCGCTAACCCCCATGTCACGATTATATTGACTGCTATATTTCCTAATTGTTTATTAAATCTAGCCAATTACTTTATGAAACATTGATTAAAAGGATAAAATTGATACAAAACGTTTATTTTAAAGAAAGACTTTATAGGAAACAAAATTCAATGAAGTGCTCAAAATCAATGTCCCCATATGCATATCTGATTATGTAGCCTTACTCATGCTGCTCACTTTTCATAATCAACATATGACATTAAAGTAATAACAATATTTAAACATAGCCTAACTATGAAACTAAATATGCTATGTTTTCTTTAACCCGGCGCCTTCTGATGGATTTATTTTCCTTTATGACAGAGGAAACAACTCACAATACTGTTATTTTTAGCCATAGAGATAAGCGCAAGACATAATTGCCTTTAACACACTATAATAATACACTATAAACTGTCGAATATAGTGCTTGGAAGAAAGTGAGTAAGGAGGTCAGACAGTCTGGTAAGTTGTAAAAAATGCTCTTTACTCACTTTGAGCGATATATATAGGGTGATTTCAGGCTGATTAGGACACTTTTTGCCATTGAGATGACTTGGAAAAAGTGTCCCAATCACCCTGAATTCACTCTATTGAGACTACAAGCTAGCTAAAGCCGGCAAATTGAGCTTATTCACCATATTTTAAAACAATCCATGTCAGCCATTTCACAACGAGACGAGCCGCTGGCAGAAGCCCCTCCCATGACGCAGATTCACGTCTGTTGTGAAGTGAATGTGACGCGCGAATGAAGCGAGTGAACTCAAAATGTTCAAGCGTCCAACTACACAAGAATAGCACGATTTATTTGTGCAAGTCGCATCTGATGTGAACGCACCCTAAGAGTCTAACGCATGGGTCTTCAACCGTGGCTAAGGCCCCCTAAGGGGTCCGCCAATTAATGTTTGATCAAAAATAATTTTTTGATAAAAATATTATAACATGGGGTGAAGTCAAACATCACAAAGTCAAATTCAATTATAAGCACCCTGAAACAAAAGCGGAGCACCCTCCGTTGATACTCTAATAGTATAATATTATTGGAGAAACATTGCGTTTGAATTTGCGCTCTGGAGAACGTGAAGCATTCCTATTCACAGTGGGACAAACGTGATCATCTCTGAGCTCCACCATAACTTCTGCTAAGTGAGGTCATTGATGCGAGCGTGGTCATAGATGTATGCGTAGATGCCTCATTAGCGCCTGCACGGATCAGTAGAATGAGGCATCTACGATCGATATATCTATGACCACGCTTGTATTTTGACCTCACTTAGTGGAAGTTATGGCTGAGCTCAGAGATGATCACGTTCATCTGAGGTCAAATAATAGCATAAATACTGCTCGGTTTCTCGCAGAAACGGATCGTTTGGCTAGATAAGACCCTTATTCATCGTCTGGTGTCGTTTAAAGCCCTTTGAAGCTGCACTGAAACTGTCATTTGGACCTTGAACCCTTTGGAGCCCATTGAAGTCCATTATATGGAGAAACATCCTGGAAAGTTTTCATCAAAAACCTTCATTTCTTTTCGACTGAAGAAAGAAAGACATGGATGACATGGAGGTGAGTAAATTATAGTTTATTTAAAAGTGAACTAATCCTTTAATTGTGATTGTAAAGTGAGCGCTCTTTCGTGATTTTGAGGTTATATAGCTATAATCCATTGAATAAAAGTACTATTTCTCATGCTGCTAAGAGGAACGACGCCAAATTACACACTGCAAAGTTTTGGAAGTGACGTCTACATATAAATGCGTGTTTCACTCTCAAAATTGCAATTGACAGTGATAGCTAGCACGGGACAAAAATATGGCATGTCAAAATAGATACGCGATGTAACAGAATCATAGATTAAAAAATCATTCGTATTAATATATATAGTGATTTGATTCTTAATGTTCCATCTCACAGGGCAGTTAAAATGTTTTTTTAGTAAACATGAAACTAAAGTTCAGGTAAATGTTTGTCTGATTAGTAAAATAAATGTATGACTCTGCAAATCAATTAAAATAATTTACAACTGCAAACAATTAATGAATTGTGTGTTTTTTTTAATCGCAGCATTTTGTTCATTTTAACAATGGCAAGTAATATACAGACAGTGATGCATGTGCAACAATACACTCTAAAAAATGCTGGGTTAAAAATAACCCAAGTTGGGTTGAAAATGGACTAACCCAGCGATTGGGTTGTTTTAAGCAAACATTTAACCCAACCGCTGGCTTAAAACAACCCAATTGCTGGGTTAGTCCATTTTCAACCCAACTTGGGTTGTTTTTAACCCAGCATTTTTTAGAGTGTAATGTGCATTCTGATCCACTGTCTTAACGTAATATATCTTATTCTTAATCATAATATAGTTTGTTTCTATTAAAGGTCCCGTTCTTCGTGTTTTTTGAAGCTTTGATTGTGTTTACAGTGTGCAATATAACATGTGTTCATGTTTCGCGTGTAAAAGAACACAGTATTTTTCACACAATTTACTCATCTGTGCACCGCTGTTTTCACTGTCCTAAAAACGGCTGATGAGTTCCTTGTTCTATGAAGTCCCTCCTTCAGAAATACGTAACGAGTTCTGATTGTGCCAGCGGTTCCCGTGTTGTGATTCGACAGCAGCTTAGCGCACGTAACTTGCACGGAAAGGTCCCGCCTCTTAACGGGAGATGTATGCGCTCAATGATCTCTACAGCGTCCCTGGGAAAGCCAAACAAAGGTGATTTGACTCCGGGATGAAAATAACAGCGTCTCGACGACATGGCGACAAACACTCAAACGCAACACTTCCTTTTCTCCACGCGACACGTCCTCTTCTCCACGTGGGACAGCAACAAGACCACGCCCCCTTTTTCACGTATTCTTGTGGGCGGAGGTTAGTCTGTTCTACTGACGTCATTAATGAAGGAAGTACCAGGATGTAGTCCAAGCCGGCCGTTCGCTGTAGGCTTTGAAAGGGAACTTCTGTTAAATAAAATATCTCGCTTGGCATTGAACTTTGAGCTTTATAATTTTACAGGTATTATTTATGCTCTAAAAGCAACATTACACACTAACTAAAGTTTGAACAATGGGATCACGAAGAACGGGACCTTTAATGCGTTTAGTTTCAATAGTTTGGCGAGCCCTGAATCCTTTGATCTAAACTCGAATATCAAATGTTTTGCCTTAAACTGGTAATTAAAGTGTGCAGTTGTGAATCTGCCTCAGACATTCACTGTTCACTGGCCTACAGGACGGGTCAGAGAACGGATCTGGAATCAATAGAGGAACCGGAGTCCCCTCTCTCTCCCAGAGCTGTCCTGCTGTTGGGCTGTCAAAGAAATGTGTGTGTGCAAAATATATTAAAGCTTCCAGAGTCATGGACAGTTCCAGCATCACAAATGTCACATTCATGTCTTGGCATTTATGTGTGAAATAGATTAGATGCGGAATGACCTGTGTGTCTGTGTGTGTGTGTGTGTGTGTGTGTGTGTGTGTGTGTGTGTGTGTGTGTCGTGTGTCAGGGGTATATATTTATTCAGCTTGTTAAATCTAGAGCTTGTTACCATAAATTGACCTTTGACGAAAAAATAAGTATGTATGATTATTATGTATTATGTATTCTATATTCTACTTCTGCAATATAATGTTTGATTAGCACACGCCAGGGAAATCCAATACAGAGCCTCATTGACATGAGCTAATATCAATAATGGTAATTAGCATTTTAGCAAATTAGCATTGCCTTTTTTTATTTAGCCTTGCATTTTTTTTTTATTCCGACCTTTACCTGTTTCTATTCCGCCTCTATTAAAGAGAACGGTGATGCTTCAGCAGTGAAACACTGATTCTGTGTCCATTTAACCACTGCAGATCAGAGTCAGAGAGGTGTGGGTATACATCATGACCCTTCGCTCAATCCATCCATCATTCTATCATTCCATCCAACCCACCCACCCATCCATCCATCTGTCATTCTATCATTCCATCCATCATTCTATCATTCCATCCATCCATCCACCCACCCACCCATCTGTCATTCTATCATTCCATCCACCCACCCGTCATTCTATCATTCCATCCATCATTCTATCATTCCATCCACCCACCCATCCATCCATCCATCATTCTATCATTCCATCATCCATCCATGCATCCTTCTATTGTTTAATCCATTCATCCATCATCCATCCATCCATCCACCATCCATCCACCATCCATCCATCCATCCATCCACCATCCATTCATCCATCCATTGTTCTATAGTTTCATCCATCCATCATTGTATCATTCCATCATCCATGCATCCTTCTATTGTTTAATCCATTCATCCATCATCCATCCATCCATCCACCATCCATCCATCCATCCTTCCATCCATCCATTAATCCATCCATCAATCCATCCATCCATGCATCCATCCATCCATCATTCTATAGTTTCATCCATCCATCATTCTATCGTTCCATCATCCATCCATCCATCCATCCATTAATCCATCCATCAATCCATCGTTCTATAGTTTCATCCATCCATCATTCTATCATTCCATAATCCATCCATGCATCCATCCATCCATCCATCCATCATTCTATAGTTTCATCCATCCATCATTCTATCATTCCATAATCCATCCATGCATCCATCCATCCGTCCATTAATACATCCATCCATCCATTAATCCATCCATCATTCTATAGTTTCATCCATCCATCATTCTACCATTCCATAAACCATCCATGCATCCATCCATCCATCCATCCATCCATCATTCTATAGTTTAATTCATCCATCATTCTATAGTTTCATCATTCCATCATCCATCCAGGCATCCTTCTATTGTTTAATCCATTCATCCATCATCCATCCATCCATCCATCCACCATCCATCATTAATCCACCATCAATCCATCCATCCATTTATCATTCTATAGTTTCATCCATCCACCATCCATCCATCCATCCATGCATCGTTCTATTGTTCCATCCATCCACCATTCTATTGTTTGTTCCATCATTCCATCAATTATTCTATTGATCCATTAATCCATCCACCATTATATAATTCCTTCCTTCCTTCCATCCATCCATCCATCCATCCATCCATCCATCCATCCATCCATTCATTCATCCATCCTCCATTCATTGTTCATTCCATCCATTAATCTGAACACATTTGCAATGCACATTTCCATCCACCATTCTATCATTCATTCCATCCATCCATCTATCATTCTATCATTCATTCCATCCATCCATCTATCATTCTATTGTTCATTCCATCCATCCATCCATCCCAACACATTTGCAATGTGCATTTGCCAAGCATTCATATCTGCTGTTGTGTGTAAAGTTTGTTTCTGGCTCATGAATCTAGTGCGTTCAGCTCATTTGAACACATTCCACACATAGCCTCTGTGCTACTGTAGCGCACTCTTCAAACTTGGCAAGCGATGCTATGAATATTGTTGTCTTTTGTATGATAAAATGTTTGTGTGCTGCTTTGGATAAATGTCTCGATGAAAATGCATGTGCATCCATTCCACTGAATTCTGCTGGTTTTGCCCCATAATAAGGGCAGAACACGTCCACCAATTCTGTCTTTGACCCAACAATTAACCTAAACTCCTCATACAGTAGTCGATGTGAAGATGAATGGGAGTGCTAATGGAAAGCTTTCTCCAGGTATTATAGACCCGAGCTGTTCACATCCGATTAGTACATTACCATTAGCCATCCTTAGTTTGATATGCTATTATCTACTTTAATAATTACACAGAGCTTTTCCCCTCAGCAAGGTAAAGAAAATCATTCCACCTGACAAACGGGAGCTTATTAATGAGTTCAAGGCTTCCCAATGAGCTCCAAATGTATTATGCAGTGTATTGTTTGAGTTGTTTTGATCCGAATCACACTCCTCCCGCTCTCTTTGCTTCTGGCTAATGGACATTCATGCCTGCTCCTCTGTCTTTGTCTCGGGTGTGTGGGAGAAAGGCTGAAGACTTCCAGCAAAGGCTGCGGGGCACAGGTAGATCAAAGCGCACGTCTACGGGGAGCCAACTGTGAAATTCACAACGTGACAGCAGAGCCTGGGTCTTGTCCTCCTGTTCCTTAACACTCGTTTTAAATCCCTCGTCCTTATGATCAAAGTGTGGACCTGTGGACCCAGAGAAAACCCCCTACAGCCCAAGGAAAATGTTATCGCAGGCCAGAATTGAGAGGGAGAATTGTAAGAGGATTGGCAGCAAAACGGCTTACCGAGGTTCATCAAGAAATGATCGAGTGCAGTTAGAATATCGTTCACTTATTAAAAATAGAACATTTTAAAAACCGTGTTTACAAAGTGCTTTACAGAAGAGAAACAGATTTGTGCATTCACAGAGAAGAAAAAAACAAAACAAAATACTACAATAAATTAAAGCTGCAAGCAGCATTTAGCGGGGTTCAAGCCTTTAAGGCCTTTAAGCACACAAGCATCAAAAGACATTAAGTTTTATTTAGCAAGATTTTAAACACTGAAATAATAGATGGAAAACTCACATTACAGGCAATATAGGCAATTTACCATAGGAAACATATGGTTTTAACAGTTATAGCGCCACCTATGGTCCAATCTCTATAAAGCTTTGCATGCTTGTTAAGGATCTAATGTCACACATGCCCACCAATTTTCGTGAAGTTTTGAGTTTTCCCTTAGAATTTATAGGCTTTTGAGTGTATTTTGCCACGCTTCTTTTCTAAATGACCCTGTTACAGCCATCCAAATGCAAAAGTTCAACTTTTTTTTCAATAATTATAGATCTAGAGAGTCCAGAGAATTGTTCTAGACTGGTTTGGTTCCGATCGGGCGAAAAACCAGGGACTAGTTCGCAAAAGTAGGTTTTGGACAAAATTCGACATAGCAGAAAATTGTCCCTGCCTAAATCAAAATCGGAGATAGCCATTTTGTCCGCCTTAAGCCAAGGATTCCAACGATATAAGACACTTGATGGGACAAACAGTCTAAGAGTTATGAGCAATTTTGAACTTTTGGTTGCTGTAGCGCCACCTATGGGCCATTCGGGGTCATACTCTGATAGGTTGTCCCCAAACTGAGGCCTACCATCTGGCCAGGTTTCATGTCTCTAGGCCTTACGGTTTGGCCTGCACGATGCGTTTTACGAAACCTTACAATTACAATAGGGTTTCAGCATTTCATGCTTGAACCCCTAATAAGAATGAAGGCTTTTTGCCAGTTATAGCGCCACCTATGGTCCGATCTACATGAAACTCTGCATGCTTCCTCACCATGTTCTGACACATATGCTCATCAATTTTGGTGGAGTTCTGAGTTTTCATTTGGGATTTATAGGCTTTTTAGTGTATTTTGCCACACCCCTTTTCTAAATTACCCTGTTACAGCCACCCAAATGCAAAAGTTCAACTTCTTTTCAATAATTATAGATCTAGAGAGTCCAGAGAATTATCCTAGACTGGTTTGGTTCTGATCGGGCGAAAAACCAGGAACTAGTTCGCAAAAGTAGGTTTTGGACAAAATTCGACATAGCAGAAAATTGTCCCTGCCTAAATCAAAATCGGAGATAGCCATTTTGTCCGCCTTGAGCCAAGGATTCCAACGATATAAGACACTTGATCCTGGGACAAACAGTCTAAGAGTTATGTAACCAGTTACTTTTGGTTGCTGTAGCGCCACCTATGGGCCATTCGGGGTCATACTCTGATAGGGTGTCCCCAAACTGAGGCCTACCATCTGGCCAGGTTTCATGTCTCTAGGCCTTACGGTTTGGCCTGAACGATGCGTTTTACGAATCCTCACAATTACAATAGGGTTTCAGCATTTCATGCTTGAACCCCTAATAAATCAAGGCCCTAGTGAACAAATGTGTTTTGATATACTTATTAAAGTGCACAGTCGATTGCTCGGAGTTTGTCTGGAAGAGAGTAGATGTTAAAGGGATAGTTCACCCAACAATTAAAATTAGCCCATGATTTACTCTCCCTCGAGTCATCCTAGGTGTGTATGACATTCTTATTTCAGACGAATACAATCAGAGTTATATTAAGAATATCCTGGCTCTTCCCAGCTTTATAATGGAAGTGAATTGTTGGATCATTTTTGAAGTCCATAAAAGTGCATCCATCCATCATAAAAGTGCATCCATCCATCATAAAATTGCATCCATCCATCATAAAAGTGCACCTATCCATCATAAAAGTGCATCTATCCATCATAAAAGTGCATCTATCATCATAAAAGTGCATCCATCCATCATAAAAGTGCACCTATCCATCATAAAAGTGCATCTGTCCATCATAAAAGTGCATCTGTCCATCATAAAAGTGCATCTATCCATCATAAAAGTGCATCCATCCATCATAAAAGTGCATCTATCCATCATAAAAGTGCATCTATCCATCATAAAAGTGCATCTATCATCATAAAAGTGCATCCATCCATCATAAAAGTGCACCTATCCATCATAAAAGTGCATCTATCATCATAAAAGTGCATCCATCCATCATAAAAGTGCATCTATCCATCATAAAAGTGCATCTATCCATCATAAAAGTGCATCTATCATCATAAAATTGCATCCATCCATCATAAAAGTGCACCTATCCATCATAAAGTGCATCTGTCCATCATAAAAGTGCATCTGTCCATCATAAAAGTGCATCTATCCATCATAAAGTGCATCCATCCATCATAAAAGTGCATCTATCCATCATAAAAGTGCATCTATCCATCATAAAAGTGCATCTATCATCATAAAAGTGCATCCATCCATCATAAAAGTGCACCTATCCATCATAAAAGTGCATCCATCCATCATAAAAGTGCATCCATCCATCATAAAAGTGCATCCATCCATCATAAAAGTGCATCCATCCATCATAAAAGTGCATCTATCCATCATAAAAGTGCATCCATCCATCATAAAAGTGCATCTATCCATCATAAAAGTGCATCTATCCATCATAAAAGTGCATCCATCCATCATAAAAGTGCATCTATCCATCATATAACTGCTCCACACGGCTCTGGGGGTTAATAAATGCCTTCTGAAGCGAAGTGGCACGTTTGTGAAAGAAAAATATTTAAATATATTTAAAACTTTATAGACTTGAATATCTAGCTTCCGGCGATCAGCGGTACACAAGTCGACTTACGGTGAAAGAGTAACCCTTGACCCCTTGACGCATGAGTAGTTTCTCCTGAAGCTGATACGGAAGTGACTTAAACTGCAGTTCATGGACTGGCCACTAGAGACAGACTCCAGAAGGAGCAGAATCTCATTGAGCTCATGTTAAAATGCCCAACTTTACAGCAGAAGAACACATGTTTACAGTCTGGGACAAACTGTGCTTTTGGTCTGTACGGCTAATGTTGCCCTTCATGATTACTGTGAGGGGGGGGGGGGGGGGTCGGGGGGGGGTTTATAACTAATTAATTTACATTATATAAAGCATTAAAGTTCTGCACAATTAAGGGCGTGGCCACTTTGAGTGACAGGTGGATAGCCATTTATCTGCTGTCTGTTAGTCATCACATCAGCTCCACCCACGTCCCGCCTCTTTGCCCATTTTATGTTATCCAGGACGCGCTGACAAGATGGCAACGGTCAGCTCGACCGTACTTTACGCTTCAGAAAGGCTCTTCAGAATCCTGTGGGTGACGTCACGGACACTACGCCCATATTTTTTTACAGTCTATGGTATTGACGAATGCAGAAGTGCAGAGGATAGAGCAAAACAAAACACCGGTCATGAATTCGAGTCTAAAACGAGAATTTTTCGATATAAGAGAAGAGGGGCTTGAGTTTGTACAATTAATGCATTGAATTAAGCATATAAAATGGAATAATACTGTTGTTTTTCATTTAAAGTTTACATTATTATTTCTTTTGGCTGGAAAATCGGAGAGTATTTACTTTTAATTAATTTTCTCCCACCGAGAATAATAGGGTTGTGGAACATAATTGCACTGTTACATGAGGAAAATAAGCTGAACATTATGTTATTCTTTTAAGTCTGATGACAATTTGCAATTGGGCAATATTGTGTGTTACCGAAAAGAAATAATATAATCTTTTATACGCAATTAAGTGGATAGGGCTGTTTGCATTGCATTGTTGTGAGTGAGTTGTTGTCTTTAATTATGAGTTGTCCACTGTATGAACTGATATCAACACACAGCATAAACACAACAATGAGCAATTACTAAAGGAGCTAGAGGTGAAAATGAGCTTGTTTTAAAAAAAATGCCCTTATTATGCTTTTGAATATTAACTTTCATGCAGCGGTTTATGAATGTCTGCAAAGTTTCAAAGATCAAAGTCAGATAAAAACAGTTATTGTGTGTTAAAAGAAAAAAAGTCGTCAGTAATTCCAGTCTCACTTCCATAACATATCTAAGTAGGTGTGTAACTAATTTGCATAATTGCAGCTCATTGGCTGAACAGTGTCTCTTTGCCCCGCCCTCACACACTGTAGTCGTCTCTGAGACTGGAAGAGTTTGGTTGGTGTTGTTCATGTGGAGAAAACGCTGTTTTCTGCTGAGATTGAGACGGTCAAACCCACGCCATCATAACTGTTCACATCACTGAGATTCAGATATGATAATGAGCGTTTGCTTTCTGACCAATCAGAGCAGACTGGGCCATCTGACCAATCAGAGCAGGCTCTCAGAAAGTCAGACACTTATGAGGAAATTAAAGTATTTTTGATCTTGGACGCATGTAAATTTAGTGTAGGAGACTCCAGAACAATATTATGAATGTTTTAAATAGCATATTAGGGGCACTTTAAGTTATGTGAATGTCAGATTGTATTGTGTTATTCTGTACACTCTAAAAAATACTGTGTTAAAAACAACCCAAGTTGAGTTTAAAATGGACTAACCCAGCAATTGGGTTGTTTTAAGCAAACATTTAACCCAACCGCTGGGTTAAAACGACCCAATTGCGAGGTTAGTCCATTTTCAACCCAACTTGGGTTGTTTTTTACCCAGCATGTTTTAGTGTAAAGTCACCCTGAACGGGTTTAAAATAAATTGAAGAGATTCATCCTCCATTATAAATGCTTTTGGTCAGGGCCGTTTCTAGCCATTCTGACGCCCTAGGCGAAATCCTTATTGGTGCCCCCATTGCAACATTGGTATTACTGGTATTAATTAACAAATACATACATACCAAATTATATTTGTATATATTTGTTAATAAGGATTCAAATTAATAGCCAGATGCCTGTATAGCCCTAGGCCTATAATATATAGCCTATATTTGTGCAGTCCCTAGCTGCTAAGAAATTTTTCTCAGATATAACTACATAATTATTATGTGTTATTAGTACATTTCACATGAAAGTAATAAGAATAAATACTGATTCAGTGTGGGTTTTGTTACTCATTGATGCGTGAACTTCCCCTTTAAATAACGCGACCTTTGCCCTCTGTGTGTGTGACACTGCTTGCGTTAAGCGCTATTAGAACTGAAAGAATCGATTCAGCATCAACACCGTCCGCAAAGATACGTTACATTCATCAACGTGATTTAATAAAGGATGTGTTCATGCTGTGAATTTGCACATTTTATTATAACATTTTTAAATTGGCCGCTAAAGTTTTATATGGGACAATTACAAAACACACTGATTCTTTTAACAATGCATCGGCACAAAAACATTTTGAAAGTGCAATTAAGAGAAGAAAACTTTATAGAGTCAAAATATAACTGATGATCATGAAATGCTGAAGTAAGTGTGCAGTTATATTTAGCCTCTAACATACACACCGAGCAATGCTATCTGCCCATTCACAGCGGGATTTCTAGACTGCCACAAATACTGCCCGAACAAAATACAGATTTGAGCCTGTTATTTTAATTGGGCTTTAGTTTGAATTTAGCTTTATTTCATGGTTAAAAAAAGTGTTACCTTGCCAAAGCATTGACCGAGCTCATTGATCTAATGCTGTTGTTGAGGCTCCAAACGCAAACTTTTTTGACGGTAGCCTACTCTGATCTGATGGCATAGGAATCGTCAGATTGACAGTTCTCTGATCCAATAGTGTGAGGGAACCAGTGGGGGCGGCAATAACATTTTAGGGTGGCCGTGACACCCTTTACACACAAACATCAGTGCCAGATATGCGCTTATTGGCGCCCCCTACTGATGGCGCCCTAGTTTGCCTATGCCTAAAAACGGCCCTGCTTTTGGTTGAATTAATACATTTTCCCCGCAATTCAAATGTCATAAGTAATGCTAAGGGTGAAGCCGTAGATAGCAGCTGTGTTGTTGACTTGTTTGCTATTAGCTAAACTAGAGCGGACACACTCGAGTGATATCGGTGAAAAGCGCCCATTGCTTTATCCTTTGAAGTAAATTTACATGTTCTATTTCCAGTCTGTCCTCTCAATGGGCTTCTATCAGTCCAATCAATCAAAGTCGAAGTTCACAGGTTTTGACGTGCTCTGAGAATGATTGCAGCAGCTGCCCCATCTGTTCCTCAAACACTGACTGAAGACTGTCTGATTTCTGTCCCTCGACGGCGGGATCTTTGGGAATCAATCTGAACGAGATCTGCTGCGATGTGAATGCATCAAAAAGATCCTGTTCGGTGCGTTTCTGACAGCGTCTCGGCCAGATCGCCGTTCAGATTTACAGTTCGGCAGACATTTCTTCAGATCATTTTCTTCAACTTTTTTATCTGCATATAAAAAAAATTGCCTTGATGTTTTTTGTTAAAGGCTGTTCTATCAAAATATATCCTTTATGTTTGAAGAGAAGAACGAATGGGAATATAATTTATTCACAAATCGTCCTTTTGTAGTCATAATTGCCTGTTGTGTGGTCCAAAATATTTCTATCCCGTTCCCTCGCTTATCAGCTTCCTTCATATTTTTTACATGATTTGTCTGTGTTGGATTTCAAACAACTAAATTAAGTTGATAAATGTGTGACAGTTTATGTTAAAAGAATACATAATGACAAGAACAAAGAAATAAAAGGGGGGAAAAACATCACAAATATTGACATAACCAACACATTCTCACTCCCGACTCATCACTTATTGACACCTGGTCAGGATTTCTCCATTGATTTCAGAGAGAAACCTTTTCCGTCATACACAGACGTGTTGGGCATGGGAATGTTATCGTCATGATGAAATATATATTGGGTTATGATTTTGCCATTATGACATGTTGGAGTGTGATTCTCAATTTAATCAGCCAGCATCATGTATTTATTTTTATTTAGACACGTTTTAGACACCCATCCCTAAACCCATGTGTGTGTTATGTGATATGAAACACAGGATATAACAGCAGATGCGACTGCAGGCACAATTTATTCAAAAAGTACAAATATTACAAATGTCCCGAGGCCAAACGATTGATTTGTGTGAAGAAAATGAAAATGAGTGAGTGTGTGCGTTCACAGAGCCGGATCATCATCTCAGCGATTAAAACATTAAGATCAACTCAGTTCTTCACATGAAGATATCGCATGACTTCAGAAGACTTGGAAAGCAACATGAGTTCATACTTTTATACTGTTGTTGGTCCGTTTTTGCAATAAATACCCATGACTTTATACCTCTTATATTGTTGAGAAGTGGGTAGGAGTGGGTTAGTTGCTCCAAAATATAAAAGTAGCCCATAAATATTCATAAAATCATGTCTACTATGATCTAACGCTTCGGGCAAAATGGAGCACCTGCGAAAAATGCTCTGAAAAGTGACACCGAAGGTCCTGACCAAGAGTCAATCACACTTGTGATTATTTGTACTTTTTGAATAAATTGTGCCTGCAGTCGCATCTGCTGTTATATCTGTGTTTCATATCATATAACACACACATGGGCAGGTTTAGGGATGGGTGTCTAAAACGTGTCTAAATAAAAATAAATACATGATGCTGGCTGATTAAATTGAGAATCACACTCCAACATGTCATAATGGCAAAATCATGTAAGGAATAATTGACGACGGGCCGTTCAATCATTAGAATAATAATGCACACCCGAGGGGTCACAAGTTATTATGTATTATTATTCTAATAATTGAACGCCCCGGAGTCAATTATTCCGCTTATACTACGGTCACCACACCTCAAGACATCGATCTGAAGATATATTTAAAGGGATTCGTCCGGTTTTTGTACTTAAATCGCTATTGTGAGTAGGACTATTTCTTCCGCGTCTCATCCAACGGCTCTTTTGCTGGTTCCGAAACGTCATTTTAAAAGCTGTTAATGAAGGCTTGAGCCGTTGATAGCATCCTACTGCAGTTATTAATAAAGTTATTAGAAGAGAGAGAGAGAGAGAGAGAGAGAGAGAGAGAGAGAGAGAGAGAGAGAGAGAGAGAGAGAGAGAGAGTGCTTGTGTGAATTAGGCTAGCTCTGTGCGTCTCTAAACAGCTGTTATTACCTCGCTAGTGAAAAAATGTCACATGTAGCCTTTAAGTGTCTCCACTATATAGGCGAACTGATCAATGGTCAGGGCAGCGCTGACACCTTTAGTGCAAACTGTAGTGTGTGTGTGTGAGCACGTGTGATTTCAGTAATGAGACAGAAAAGCTTGCCGTTGATGTCCGCTTCCGTTTGTTGTTCTTCATCTGGACTGTCTAATACTGCTGCAGTTGTTGAACATTTATATTCACCGTAAATATTAAGATTTACTTTAGGAAAATCGTCTGTCATGTTGTTTTTTAGTCCTGTAATGTCCGTTATTACAGTTAACTTTGGGAAGTGATATGGAACTGTAATGCGGTCAAGAGAGCCTGGAACTACGTTCGCTGTGCGTCTCCCAGAAAATAATTGCACACCTCAGAACGTTCATCAGCCAATCAGATTCAAGCATTCAACGGCCCTGTAGTATAAAACCCAATATATGATCATCATGACGATAATGTTCCCATGCCCAACGCGTATATGTATGACGGCAAAGGTTTCTCACTGAAATCAATGGAGCACCTGCGCGTCGATATAGTGACGCCCACTTGACCATGCTTCGGATTTTGACGCCTTGGGAGTGAGAACGGGTTGTGACATAACATGACAGTCAATGACACATCCAGATGAATTAAACAAGACCGATTATATGCCTTTTTACAAAGTCTTGATTGTGTTTCTGGCTCTACTAGAGCAGGTTTTCCTGCTTGAATGTGGATTATTCCCTCATATTCTCCATTGTTGCGGCTCCTCTCTTCCCAGTCTGTCTCTATGAAGCCCCTCCTTCTGAAAAGCACACTGTGCTCTGATTGGTCTGCTGGAGCAGTGTGTTGTGATTGGTGTTTGGGAAATGTCCCGCCCCTTACCATAACCAGCAATTTTCAACCAAGCGGCTCCTCCCGCAGTTTCTCCTGAAGCCGATGTGGAAGTGACTTAAACTGCAGTTCATGGACTGGCCACTAGAGACTCCAGAAGGAGCAGAATCTCATTGAGCTCATGTTAAAATGCCCAACTTTACAGCAGAAGAACACATGTTTACAGTCTGGGACAAACTGTGCTTTTGGTCTGTACGGCTAATGTTGCCCTTCATGACGACTGTGAGGGGGGGATGTTTTTATAACTCATTCGTTTACATTATATAAAGCTTTAAAGTTCTGCATAATTAAGGGCGTGGCCACTTTGAGTGACAGGTGGATTGTCGTTTATCTGCTGTCTGTTAGTCATCGTACAAGATGGCGACGGCCAGCTCGAGCCTACTTTGCACTTAAAAAAGGCTCTTCAGAATCCTATGGGTAACGTCACGGACACTACGTCCATATTTTTTACAGTCTATGGTTTCAACACACTACTGACTAACTCAACCAGGCCCCGCCCCTTTATTCTGTATATTAATTATTATAATGAGGAATATTGTGACGTGTTCATTCCCAACGTTTTCATGGTCAAACAGCAACATTACACACTAAAGAAAGATGAACATGTGGGAAAGGCATAATATGACCTCTTTAATTCATTTTCTGTTTATGCAATCTTTGTATCAGATGACTTAGGATCAGGAATTGGGTTGGCAGGCGCCTTCTTAAAATGTTTATCTGCTTAATTAACTTGGCCTTCTGACCTCAGGAAACAGGAAACGCGTGTGCATTGTATGGTAGGGCTGGGTTTATTTCTGTCTGTTTGTCTGCATACCACCTGCCTGCCTCCATTCTGCCTCTGCTCTTCTCTTCCTGTCCTCTGCAGTGAGTCCAGGATGTGGACTTTCAAGAGAGCTGTGCAAGTGGAAGACACTCTTCAAAAATCGCATTCGTTACAGCACATACAGCAGTGAACCATACCCCAGATCTCTCAGTGAAGGCAAACAAGGGCTTTTGGGAAGGAGGAAGGAATGTAGATGTGTGATAACATGTCCGTTGAGGTTGAGATATTTCAGTTTGTTTATTAATTTGATAAGTTGTTTGTGTGGCGTGTACACATATGTGTTAAAGAATTTTGCAGTGTGGCATATTTATACTTGACATATTTATTTATTATGCAAAAATACACTTTAACCCTCTGGTGCTCTTCGTTTAGGGGTTGCATTGGTTGTCTTTCTGGTCATAAGTGACCGGACACCTAAAAATGAAACTTCCTCCACCCCAGTAAAACCAATGCAATTTATTTCTCTTCAATAATATTTTTTTCTTTTTAATTTTGTATTTTGAGGTGATTTGATGGTATGTTTTAATATTTATGCAACAATTATGGTCTATTTTTGCCATTGAAAATTATACAACTTTTTTTTTTTTTTATGTTTAATTTTTTTAATTATTGCAGTATTTCAGGTTAAAATAGAGACTAGGCCTTTCAAAATATATATTTTTTTAAAGCAGATTATCGCCCTCTTTTGGAATTATTTAAGAAATCATGCAACCATGGGTGTAAACACTAGAGGTCTCTATGGAGAGGCTTGAGAATTCACTAGTTCTCTTTTGAACACATTTAATGATTTTTTTTTTTTTTTTTGATGGATTTGAATATATATTAAACAAAAATTCAAAGACTATTTATTATAAAGTATATATATATATATATATTTGTTAGAAATATCTTTTTCTGTGAATTTGTGTTTTTGCAGATTTCCCATTGATTTCCTATGGTGGTCATTTTTGACCGAAGAGCACAAGTGGGAGTATTTTTTTTTACAACCACTTAGCATGCTCGAATCATGCCCTCATTTTTTTTCATTTTTTTGAGTGTTTACATACATAATGCTAGAAAAGTTACCAATTTTCATATCATTCTGATGAAGCTGTGATTTAAAAAAAATCAAAATGTGGTTCATATGTTCAGTTTTTCATAGGTGTGTGTGTGTGTGTGTGTGTATAAGTGTGCGTGTGTGTGTGTGAGTGGATGTGTCAATATCACACTTTTGATGTTTTAGAGTGTCACCCCTTCGCTGCTGTGTACTTTTTTTCAGCATTGTGACCGATTCGTAGATTGTACACACAAATATTCACAGAATTTTGTGTTTTTGCCGATTTCCCATTCATGTCCTATGGTCGGTCATTTATGATCGAAGACAATGAACAATACTTTTTTTTTTACGACCAGTTAGCATGCTCGAATCATGACCCCCATTTTTTTGTGTGTTTACATTCCTAATGCTAGAAAGTCACCAAGTGTCATATCATTCTGATGAAGCTGTGATTTTTAACATTTCAAAACAGAATATTTTCCTTAAAAGAATATACTTAAGTGTGAACTGAATGCAATGTTTCACAGTAAATGTGGCCGAGGTACAGTCCAGTAAACCCCTTGCTCACAAATATTAAGTGCAAATATTGCATAATCGTGTCACGGCGGGCCAGACTAAAAACCTACCCATATCTTACCTTGTATGGCTGATGTCTCGCATGATTCCATAGGCAACTAACCTGCCTAAATGTAATATTTTTCATCCAACATGTTGTTTACAAGCTGTTTTATTGACGGTTGGAACACTGATTGAGCGACTATGAGACATGAACATTCCTTCTGATGTTTATTTGGTGCTATAACTAGTAGTAAAGAGGAACTAGTTCATGTGCCGCTTGAACTGCGGCGCTACAGCGACCTGTCACCGCACATTAAACAGCCACAAACCACATTTATTGCTTGTATTTCATAATAAATTTGACATAACTAAAGCTGAGACATTGATTTATATCAAAAGTAACTTGCTCTGTCTTGTCTGTGTCCTCTTTGCTCCGCAATATATGTTTTTTTCTTTACTGTGGCTTGAGTCACATTCTAATGCATCACACAATTAATCACATTTAAAATAATTACTGACAAATTGTTTAACATTAAGATAATTTTATCATCTATATATATTCCCATGGAATTTGACAGGGTGTGCCTAGGCTCCGCCCCTGAAGCAAGTCATTTACACACATTCAACACAATTGAGCTCTTCTTTTCCACAAATATTGACGCCATTATCAGACTGCAATTGCCAAACCATTAATATTATGGGTGAGAAAACTAAATAGCATCTGATGTGCGTCCAGAACACTTTTCACGCTGACAGAGTCTCAGAAACAGTACAGTACTGATGGCAAAATTTCTGGCAAATCTTTGTGTGTGTTTGATAAGCCGCACTAATCCATCTCTGCCTGTTTGGACCATGTGCCGCTCCCGGTGTGTAAGCAGAGACCAGATTAGGATAAAAAAACATGATAACATCCGGCACATTTTATATTACTGACCCCCACTTCATGTTAGATTAATTTCGAGGGCATTTCAAGCTGTCTGTGTGATGGAATTGCTGTACTGAATTTCCTAGATCATATTAGTTTTCAGAAGCCTAGAGTGGAGTTCCTACAGAGCCTTTATAGGGTTAAAAAGAGAGGGCCGTGTCTGACGCTTGTTCTTAAGGGTTTTGCGTAATTATTAGCTGTATGCAAAATGACCCACATTTGGTTTTCAGCCACTGAAAATGGGTAAAACTCAACAATTTGAACACAGAGTCATATTGGGGTCTCCATATCTTTGGGATTGAACCATGTAGGGCCTTTAAAATAGAGATTCCTAAAAAGAAGTTTATTAAGAACCACAATCTAAAAGCACATTAAGATATCTGTAATACTTCTAGAGTTATAGTCACACAAACTTGGGAAAAGAGTATTTATGGTACTCAGATAGGAATGTTCAATGCATTTGTTTTGATAAAGGGAAACGAGACACATTTCTAGTTTTTACAATATTTATTACTCATTGAGATTACCATATATCTGGTGTTGAACCATATAAGTCCTTAAAATGAAGATACCAAAATAAATATAAAGAAGTTAAAAAACAGAATCTGAGAGATAATCTTTCTTACTTCTTGGATTACAGGCACGTAGCCTTTGGGAAAAAAAATATATTTGTTGTCATTTAGAGGTATTTTATATGCAAGTATTTTGATGGAATGAAACAAGAAATATTTCTACTTCTTCAGAAATTCTTACTAAGTATTAGCTGTATGCAAAATGACCCACATTTGGTTTCCAAACATTGAAAATGGGTAAAACTCAACAATTTGAACACAGAGTCATATTGGGGTCTCCATATCTTTGGGATTGAACCATGTAGGGCCTTTAAAATGGAGATTCCTAAAGAGAAGTTTATTAAGAACCAGAATCTAAAAGCATATTAAAATATATTTAATACTTCTAGAGTTATAGGCACACAAACTTGGGGAAAAGAGCATTTATGGTACTCAGATAGGAATGTTCAATGCATTTGTTTTGATAAAGGGAAACGAGACACATTTCTAGTTTCTACATTATTTGTTATTCATTGAAATCTCCATATCTCTGGAGTTGAACCATATAAGTCCTTACAAATTAAGATACCAAAAGAAAAAAACAGTTAAACAACAGAATCTGAGAGATAATCGTTCATACTTCTTGGATTACAGGCACGTAACCTTTGGGAAACAAATTATATTTTTTTGTCATTTAGAGAGGTATTTTATATGCAACTGTTTGATGGAAGGAAACAAGATATTTATACTTCTTCAGAGATTCTTACTAAGTATTAGCTGTATGCAAAGTGACCCACATTTGGTTTCCAACCACTTTAAATGGGTAAAACTCAACACGAACACAGAGTCCCATTAGGATCACCATATCTTTGGGATTGAACCATGTAGGGCCTTTAAAATGGAGATTCCTAAAGAGAAGTTTATTAAGAACCAGAATCTAAAAGCTCATTAAGATATCTGTAATACTTCTAGAGTTATAGTCACACAAACTTGGGAAAAGAGTATTTATGGTACTCAGATAGGAATGTTCTATGCATTTGTTTTGATAAAGGGAAACGAGACACATTTCTAGTTTCTACATTATTTATTACTCATTGAGATCACCAAATCTGTGGTGTTGAACCATATAAGTCCTTAAAATGAAGATACCAAAATAAAAATAAAAAAGTTAAAAAAAAGAATCTGAGAGATAATCTTTCTTACTTCTTGGGTTACAGGCACGTAGCCTTTGGGAAAAAAATATATTTGTTGTCATTTAGAGGTATTTTATATGCAAGTATTTTGATGGAATGAAACAAGACATATTTCTACTTCTTCAGAAATTCTTACTAAGTATTAGCTGTATGCAAAATGACCCACATTTGGTTTCCAAACATTGAAAATGGGTAAAACTCAACAATTTGAACACAGAGTCATATTGGGGTCTCCATATCTTTGGGATTGAACCATGTAGGGCCTTTAAAATGGAGATTCCTAAAGAGAAGTTTATTAAGAACCAGAATCTAAAAGCATATTAAAATATATTTAATACTTCTAGAGTTATAGGCACACAAACTTGGGGAAAAGAGTATTTATGGTACTCAGATAGGAATGTTCAATGCATTTGTTTTGATAAAGGGAAACGAGACACATTTCTAGTTTCTACATTATTTATTACTCATTGAAATCTCCATATCTCTGGAGTTGAACCATATAAGTCCTTACAAATTAAGATACCAAAAGAAAAAACAGTTAAACAACAGAATCTGAGAGATAATCGTTCATACTTCTTGGAATACAGACACGTAACCTTTGGGAAACAAATCATATTTTTTTGTCATTTAGAGAGGTATTTTATATGCAACTGTTTGACGGAAGGAAACAAGATATTTCTACTTCTTCAGAGATTCTTACTAAGTATTAGCTGTATGCAAAGTGACCCACATTTGGTTTCCAACCACTTTAAATGGGTAAAACTCAACACGAACACAGAGTCCCATTAGGATCACCATATCTTTGGGAGTGAACCATGTAGGGCCTTTAAAATGGAGATTCCCAAAAAGAAGTTTATTAAGAACCACAATCTAAAAGCATATTAAGATATATGTAATACTTCTAGAGTTATAGTCACACAAACTTGGGAAAAGAGTATTTATGGTACTCAGATAGGAATGTTCAATGCATTTGTTTTGATAAAGGGAAACGAGACACATTTCTAGTTACTACATTATTTGTTATTCATTGATATCGCCATATCTCTGGAGTTGAACCATATAAGTCCTTAAAATGAAGATAACAAATAAAAAAATTGGCTAAGAATACAAAAGGATATTAAGATATCTTTAATACTTCTTGAGTTATAAACATGCAAATGTGTGTGTATGTGTTATTCTATTCAAATAGTACAATTCCAAATTAATGGACTTGAACAGGAGCCAATTCTTTAAGTCTGAATATCGCTTATATATATAGTGTATGATTAGATTAGAATCTATGATTAGATTATCCGCTGCTGAGATCAGTTGGCATGACAATCAGCCTTCAGGTCCAGATGATGGAGATTATCAAATCCAATGAATAGAATATCCTGTTTCCCAGGACAGTATATGGTAATCTCTCTTGTCAGATGAGGATTTATCACTGGGCACTGCAGAATTGTAATATTCCCAGTTGTCCCTATATGTATTAGACATGAATATGGATCACTATGATCTGCAAGAAAGGCAGGGTTTTTCCCTTTTCTTCACTTTTTATATTATTTGAGAACTTCAGTGCTAGCAGCTTCATATTAGCAGAATCCACGAGAAACATTTGTCCCAGCAGTTTAAATGTGACAGTCAGTCCTTTGCTGTCAGCTCCCTGCATTTTTGCTCTGTGACGAATTAGCCAAGGATCTTGCTGGGAGCTGGCCAAACGGTCTATGTCATCCATAAGTGGGTCAAATATAGAGTAAATCCAGTCCACAAGGCCCACAATGTGTGTAACTTCAGTCAGGTGCATCATGATAACACCAGTGTCTGTTTGCCTAAAGAGGCCTGTGCATAGAGTGACGTATACACGTTTTCAATCTTCGCTATACGAAAGTATATAAATAAATGCATAACGCGATTATGCAAATAATATTTTGTGCATAAAAATGAGTTCTTCTACTGTAAATTATTAATTATTGACCTATAAGCAGCTCCGCACTGAATCTGTGCCCGCAGAAAGATCCACAGTTTCTGCAGAATCTGTCATTCACAAAGTTGTGCACATCCCCGTTGTTATATTTACATACACATTAGAGTATTATTAGTCTGCTTAATATCTGCTTACACTTTATGGGCGCTATTGTCCCAATCTGAGCTCATGGTCTGAAGCTCATGGTGCAAGTGCACTGAGGGCATGTCTAAATCCCCTTTTGCTATAGTTTAACAACAGAAAAAACGGTCGGTGCACCCGGCACATGATCCAAAAGGGTCGTCCCTCGTCTCCTTGAGTCATGGGTGTGCTTTGGGCTTAACGAGCAATAAACCAATCAGAGTCTCATCTCCCTTTCCCTTTAAAAGCCAGTTGTGCTGCCGCATGAGAGGATTCACTATTTACATGAGGAGAGACTGAACGCTTCTCCAGAGAGGAGTGTGTGTGTGTGTGTGTGTGTGTGTGTGTGTGTGTGTGTGTGTGTGTGTGTGTGTGTGTGTGTGTGTGTGTGTGTGTGTGTGTGTGTGTGTGTGTGCTGCTGTGCGTCCCTGTGTGTGTAATAATCAGTGTGTGTGTGTGTTGTGCTCCTCCTATAGGCTCATATTACTAACACACCCTTTAAGAAATTAACAGCTTTTCATGAGGAGAATTATTGCTCAACGCGTCTCAAAATGATGTATCTGAAGTAACGTTACAACGCTTCACTAGATGTGTTTGTATGAGTTGATGTGTGGGCGTTGACACGGGGATCGTCAGTATTTGAATCTGAAAGAGCTCGTGCTCCGTGGGCGCGGTCGCATTAGCGGATAATGAAGTGGCTCGTGAAAGACTGACATCTATCACTTTTCAACCAGTTTACATAAAAACAGCACATTTGTTTTTGATTTGGTTTACATTGTTTAAAACCTGACATTTCAACGTTTCTTTATACATATGTCTCATGTTTATGAGACAAGTATTCACTAAGCTAGAGGTCCTTTTCTGAAGACTATCTGAATGAACGTCTTTGACAGAGAGGCTGCAGATCGCGCATCATGTTTGTTTTCTTTATGTTGCAAAAAGCAAAACATTTTGTTTTTATTGTGCCTGTACACAAAAAAATAGAAACTTAACAGATTATAATGATGTATAACACTTGCCTGAATGATAAAAAAATGAGTTATTTGAGTCTCTTTGGCAAAAAAGAGAGCCGAACGCGCCGGCGCGACCGCAGACTCGAGAGGGTTAAATATCACACAAATTCTGCACTATTGACTTTAGAGCAGGTTTGTGTTGGTCAATGGTCAGTGGTTTTCAGTTCCTCACAATAGCAACGCTCCAACAATGCTCCTGATCACACCTGGTGTTCAGATCAGACGCCCATGGGTGAACAGATGAGCCAGTGCGTTTGATATTTAAACAACGAGGAGCTGGACGTGAACATCAGAACTGAAACTAGCAGAACACACTTGCGTCGCATTGCATCGAGTGTATGATAGGGCCTTATATGCTTCTCAACAGACATACTAGTAACTTTGCAAGCACGTCAACTTATTCTACTAGTTGACATGTAGTTGCAAAGTTACTTATAGTGGGTAGAAAAACTAAAGTGGACCATCAAAGAATTTTTTTTAATGTGAACGAATTGAACCTAATATTGAAGCTAATGCTAACAAAAGTCCTCAGATTCCCTCTGGGCCGTCCTATAAGAGAGCTTGACAAATGAGAAACATTTTAAATGCTTTATCTTGTGGCTACTTGTTTTATCTCAGCAAGGCACAGGCATGGTTTTGAAGTTTTGAATGCTTCCCCAAACTCAATTATTATCTAGGCCCGAATGAAATCTGTGCCCTTGTTTGCCCCTCATAACAACCATCCATGATGGGACCGACACAGCTTGAGCCCACTCCTCATCATGCACCCACACTTGCTATCACACAGTGATAACTTTGACATGCATTTGAACAGGGAACTCTCATAAAAAAAAACATTATGCAATGTTTAGGTCTTTTTTCTGGGATTCCTGCACCCATTATAGCTTCGTCATCTAATGGCAGGTTCATTCAGACCTGCAAGAATTGAGTGTGAAGAGAAGCTGAGAGACATTAATTCCCCAGGCATGGAAACTCATCAGGGAGAATAATTGAATGGCTTGTCGTTTTTCAGATATATGGGTCAGAGCTGGCAGGTATGCGTGCCTGCAAATCCTGTGTGAACAAGACAAAATAGACTTCCATTGGATTTGAATTGTGACTCTGGGATGTTTTATTAAATATCACTCTTTCAGGAAATGAAGCGAGGCTTGTTCTTTTATCTTCTCTACTTCTCTACGAGCTATGTAATGAAACGCAGTTTAACAGATAAGTTTTAAAAATACATGCTCTTTTACAATAAACACTGTAGCTACTGGATATGCTACATTTGCATTAATTCGTTTAAATGCTTTAATCTAAAGCAACTTACAAATAAGGAATACAACAACATAAGTGAGGCATGACATGAAAAGTAGATGCCTCTGCATCTCTGTGATTGGCTGATTTCCCTGTCAACTGGATCTTTTGTTTGAAACAAAATGTCCACAAATTGACTTCAATGGGTCGAAGTTGTTGGAATACATTGACTAATAAATAATTTCCCCATTTTAAGTTTCTAATTGGACAGAGATTTGGCGAATTAACAGAAATTCCCACAAAATGTCCACCTCCCAATTCAAACATTTAATAATATTAATCTTTTTAGTGGCACCATGATATGAAATGATTAGCGTACGGTAAATATAATAACAGTAACACTTTACAAGAAGTTTACATTAATTAACATTGGTTAATGCATTAACCAACATTAACAAACAATGAGCGGTGCATTTTTTAACATTAGTTAATCAAAATTACTGTTGTCAAATCGATTAATTGTGATTAATCACATCTAACATAATAGTAAATATGTATGTGTGTGTGTTGTCAACTCGATTAATATATGTGTGCATATATATATATATATATGGATGACATATACACACACGCACATATATATTGTGCATATACAGTAAATGTATATACATACATATATAAATATTATAAATCACGATTAATCGATTTGACAGCTCTAATAAAAATACAGCCGTTTGTGCTCACTTGGGTCCATTAAATAATATCAACCATTACAACTTTTGAGTTATGTAATATATAAGTAAATGTTGAAATGCACAATAACTACACTGTAAAACATTTCCAGATGGTTAAATTTAGAAATTAAAGTTCAACTCGAAGATAGCTTTTGTATCAGCTCACAAATAGTCAAGGCAATGGATTACTTTGTTTCATTTGTGAAAATGAATAAACATTTTACACTAATTGGAGTTAAAGAGATAAAACAATATAAAATTAGCTTAATTGGGCCATCAGGTTTTACAGTGTAAGATTAATAAATCATTCAGAGTGGAACCTTATTGTTTCACACATACCATACACTGTAAATCCTACAGTTTTTCTAACTGACACTTTTTAGTTAACTTTATTCTTAACTTAATCGTGAAAATATAGGAATCTGTACTATTGAAGGAACATGAACAGAAGCTGCCTTCCTAACTTTTCCTAAAAAAAAAAAAAGATTTTAACTCGCCATTATGGAGATCAGTGTTCCCTTTGGTTGGGCTCTTATTGATGCAGCGATGCAACAAGAAATCAGTTATTTAGTTTCAAAGGAAGGGAAGTAATGAATAGATTTATTTGACCTAACTAAATCATTAACTAGTCCATTTTTCTATCTGAGGGTTGCTTAAAATAATTGTGTAAGTAGTAAAACAATACAAACGCAAATGCCAGTCCCTCCAGAAAAACGTGATTATGCGATCGCATGATTTAACGCATAATCAGCCAAAGTCCGCATATTTATGCGGGGGCCGCATTTTTTCAAATACGCCGCACTTTCGCCGCATAAATTGCCTATTTCCGCGTGCAAAATATGCGGGGCTAGCATGACTTCATAATCCCCGCATTTTCGTTGCAAAAAAAGTCACATATATATTAGCAGAAAGTTGAAATTTTTTTGTTTACTTCACATAAGAGCCGCCATTTCCGCCTGTTGCCATGGGAACGTTTTGAAGTGACGTAATTACCCGACGTGAACGTCATCGAAAAGCTGCAAACCCCTGTGGAGAAACCATAGATACCAGTGAAACCATGATGAAGCGCAAACTCCCATTTGCCAACAAAAATAACAGCAAAAGCAGCAAAGCAGTTTCCCGCTGTTGACCGATTTCAAAACACAGCATCATGAAGCTTTGAAGCGTTATGAATCAGTGAGTCGATTCAGCGGTTTGGAGCGTTATGAGTCAGTGAGTCGATTCAGCGGTTTGGAGCGTTATGAGTCAGTGAGTCGATTCAGCGGTTTGGAGCGTTATGAATCAGTGAGTCGATTCAGCGGTTTGAAGCGTTATGAATCAGTGAGTCGATTCAGCGGTTTGGAGCGATATGAATTAGTGAGTCGATTCAGCGGTTTGAAGCATTATGAATCAGTGAGTCGATTCAGCGGTTCGGATCGCCAAAGCCACGTATTTCAGCAGTTTGACACACGATCCGAATCATCAATCGACTCGCTGATTCATAGCATCATGATGCTGTGTTTTGAAATCGGTCATCACTATATAAGTCGTTATTTAGAGATGAACGGAGGTCTGACGGGTGTCCAACGACATGAGGGGACGTCATTAATGACAGAATTTACATTTTTGGATGAACTAACCCTTTAAGAGATTGCACTTTGTGCATTGGAAGCACTCAAATGTCTGTTTTGTAAAGCTACCTCTGTAAAACAGGAAGTTATTTATTCATTTTTCAAGTTGTAGCATATTCCTTTTGTAAAGCTACAGAACTTGTTTGATGTTTTGTAAATTTGAGCCGTGTGTTTATTAAGGTCTTCAATAAAACAAGATGCAAACTTAAATATTCCCAGCACTTTCTGTGATGTAGTGCTTTTTTTCTCTTTTTCATCAAACCGCAGTTTTTGCAAGTTCCCGCAATTTCATCGCATAAAATTGCATAAATATCCCGCATTTTCCTGCATTTTTCATCACATTTTTTAAGAAAACATGTCGCATAATCAAGGATTTTTGCCCGCAACAATCACAAAAAAAAGCCGCATTTTTCTGGAAGGACTGAAATGGGGCAAAAATGTGTTTTAAGTTTAGACGAGTCCCCCCTATCTTGCCTCACTGTGGTTTGGTCAACGGCGCACCTCACCTACTCACACACACACACACACACACACACACACACACACACACACACACACACACACACACACACACACACACACACACACACACACACACACACACACACACACACACACACACACACACACACACTGTGTTGAGAGTTCTTCAGTATCTGTAAAGGCTATTTTATTCACTTTAAACTTTGGATGAAGTGATTATTTTTACCGTATTTTGCATGTATTTTGACCTTATTCGCCGGAAGTGATGGCGCAGGGATGGCTGATGCAGAGCCACAGAAAAAAATGAAATTAATGTTTAAATATGGATATTTTTCTTACACAAACGCATCCATTCGCTTCAGAAGGCCTTTATTAACACCCCGGAGCCACGAGGAGCAGTTATATGACGGACAGATGCATTTTTTATGGACTTCAAAAACAGAGCAACTATTACTGCTATAATAATGCTTGGATTAGCCAGAACATTTTTAATATAACTCGTCTGAAAGAAGAATGTCATATACACCTCGGATGACTTGGGTGAGTAAATCATGGGCTAATTTTCATTTTTGGGTGAACTATCCCTTAAATAGTTAAATTACCGCATGGTGAACCTATGATAACTCAGATTTAAACAACTACTTAGTGTTGTTGGCCAGATAAAATGACAGAGAAAAGAAAAAGAGACATAAGATAATTTTTCGGTGCACTAAAACGCCACACATATCCTTACAAGTACAAGTTTGGCTGTATTAAACGTTTCGTTTAGCTACTTACATCTCACACTTTATGACCGTCGTTTACTGAAGTGTCCCTCAGCAGCTTCTGTGAACATAAAGCCCGCCTACTTTGATTTGATTGGTCATCGCAAATATTTTGACATTGACGAGCGGTGACAGACAGCTCAGATGAGAAGAGCTGCACTAAGCAGCACTAAAGTAGAGTTAATACTATATTAGACAACACCAACCTTGGAAAAATACAGAGGTCCGGACCTGACCTCATAGCTGGCTACGGACATGAACCTAACATTGACATTTGTGAGCCCCCAGTGGCCAGGAGGTGTAACTGCAGCTCTGACCTCAGGAGGGAACGTATATTTGCAGAGCCAGTGTCTCTTTTTGATGCTTTAGTATCAGTGACTTTATGCCACTGCACTTCAGTTTGTATGTGATTCTTGCTGTTGTTCTTCACGCTGTGTGGAAGTAAAAAACATCCCGGTGGCACAGACCCGAGTGGCTCTCCTCTGTTTGATGAGCCACACTTCCATCCCTCTCTGAAAAATGGCACTGCAAGGTTCATTTACGGAGATGGGCTGGCAATGACACATTGACGGTTTGCTCGCAATGACAGTGAAGGTTGAGTCTTTGATTTGTGTTCACCTTTCCTGACAGGTGTCTCTCCAACACTTCATTTTATAAGGAGCCCAACGCGGTATCCTTTTTCTAAAGCTATTTCTCTGAACACACTGAAAATAGCATGTCGTCTCATTTGCTTTAGGGTGAAATGTCGATTTCAACCATATATCGATTTGGGACTGGAGGACATCATGTCCTGTTTGAGATATCCAAACGGCAATATCTGATAGCATACTACGCTTCTTCTTCCAGGGGTGTCCTAAGGCACGGGACAAAACTAACCACAATGTTGTTAACATTCTGTCATTGTACCACGGCGTTTTAACTTTTCACAGCATTTTTCACATCGACTCATTGACGCTGATGCAGCATCAACACCATTGCCCTATGGGAAGGTGTAATTCCGTAGCTTTCTTGGAGAACCTTGGAGCGGCTATAAATAATGGGTTGCGGAGTGCAAGGGAAAGAGAGAGAGAGAGCAGGTGCCTTTTGGCAACTCTGATCAAAAGGGCACCAAATGGGCTTATTAGCGTTTTTCTCACACCATCTGGGAATGGGGAAAGGGTAATGTGTGACAGAGTGCAGTTGCTGGAGTTCCCACATGGTCTACTAAACCTTGATTTAGGGTTTGTGGAGTCACACAGAGCAGGAGAATGATGTATATGAGCACTTCCTTAGCCAGCGCAGTTGGGTTGAGTGCTAGTGCTCAGGGTGTATTAGTCTTTCACACAATTACTTGCATTAGTGCTGCCTTAGGGTTAGTGTCACTGTCCCTGTCCCTGTCGCACACTTCCACACAGCAAAGCGATGATATCTTTATTGCATGGCACCTGCACCTTTGGCGCTGTCTCTTTCCCTTCTGTCTGTGGCAGTCTTTAATCCCTCTCTCCTTTTGCTGCATAAAATGGGATAGAACCAACCCTGGCTCGCTGGACGTGCCTGTATGGACATTTCTGCATTGCTACTTGCATGTTTTGCGACACTTTCAAAGGAAAATGCCCTGTGAGTTGCGCTAAAAGCAACCTCATCTCAACCTTATCTGAAACAGATGAACATGAATCTGGCAGCATGTTATTACGGTGGTTGTTGTACGTATCACAGCAGTTTGGAAATTAAACGTCCGGTGTGTGGTGCTAAAAGGTTAATGCGTTCGGAAATAATGTACCACCTACACCTGGGCTCAGGAACCTTTTCTGACCAAAGAGACTTTTTTTTTTTTTTTTGGTTAATGCATTTTTCCAATAGAGCCACAACAACAAAATATATCATATTTTTTAAAAAGTCGTTTTTTTGTCAGTAACATAAAAAAAAGTAACTTTATTAGGTCCATATACAAAAGTAAACAAATATGCAACAAACAATAAATAAGTTGCAATATGGAATTATTATGGAGGGTTTTCACTATGATAACAGCGGTCAGCGGTACGCGAGTCGACTTGCGCTAAAAGAGTAACCCCTGATGGGATGTACAGGAGCATCTCAAGCTGGATAGGTGCACTTTTATGATGGATAGATGCTCTTTTATGATGGATGGATGCACTTTTATGATGGATAGATGCACTTTTATGATGGATAGATGCACTTTTATGATGGATAGATGCACATTTATGATGGATAGATGCTCTTTTATGATGGATGGATGCACTTTTATGATGGATAGATGCTCTTTTATGATGGATAGATGCTCTTTTATGATGGATAGATGCTCTTTTATGATGGATAGATGCTCTTTTATGATGGATAGATGCACTTTTATGATGGATAGATGCACTTTTATGATGGATAGGTGCACTTTTATGATGGATAGATGCACTTTTATGATGGATAGATGCTCTTTTATGATATATAGATGCACTTTTATGATGGATGGATGCTCTTTTATGATGGATAGATGCACTTTTTTGATGGATAGATGCACTTTTATGATGGATAGATGCTCTTTTATGATGGATAGGTGCACTTTTTTGATGGATAGATGCACTTTTATGATGGATAGATGCACTTTTATGATGGATAGATGCTCTTTTATGATGGATAGATGCACTTTTATGATGGATAGATGCTCTTTTATAATGGATAGATGCACTTTTATGATGGATAGGTGCACTTTTATGATGGATAGATGCACTTTTATGATGGATAGATGCTCTTTTATGATATATAGATGCACTTTTATGATGGATGGATGCTCTTTTATGATGGATAGATGCACTTTTTTGATGGATAGATGCACTTTTATGATGGATAGATGCTCTTTTATGATGGATAGGTGCACTTTTTTGATGGATAGATGCACTTTTATGATGGATGGATGCACTTTTATGATGGATAGGTGCACTTTTATGATGGATGGATGCAGTTTTATGATGGATAGATGCTCTTTTATGATGGATAGATGATCTTTTATGATATATAGATGCACTTTTATGATGGATAGATGCACTTTTATGATGGATAGATGCTCTTTTATGATGGATAGATGCTCTTTTATGATATATAGATGCACTTTTATGATGGATAGGTGCACTTTTTTGATGAATAGATGCACTTTTATGATGGATAGATGCACTTTTATGATGGATGGATGCACTTTTATGATGGATAGATGCACTTTTATGATGGATAGATGCTCTTTTATGATGTATAGATGCACTTTTATGATGGATAGATGCTCTTTTATGATGGATAGATGCTCTTTTATGATATATAGATGCACTTTTATGATGGATGGATGCACTTTTATGATGGATAGATGCACTTTTATGATGGATAGATGCACTTTTATGATGGATGGATGCACTTTTATGGAGTTCCAAAATTACCCAACAAGTCACTGCCATTATAAAGCTTGGAGAGCCAGGACATTTTTTGAAATAACTTGCGTCTGAAAGAAGAAAGTCATATACACCTGACTTGAGGGAGAGTAAATCATGAGATCATTTTCATTTTTGGGTGAACTAACCCTTTAATGTTTCATAGAGACGTCAGTATCAGTATCAGTGATACTGGCCTTCGTTCAAAAGAACATGACTACTATTAAAAATGTATGTCTTTAAGTTGTTTTTACAATAACTTGGAGAGTAACTGTGAAATTAATTACAGAAAAAAAAGTGTGATATTTGTAATACAGCACTTTTTTTTTTTTCAATGAGCTTAACTCAGCTTAAAGTACCTTGGGCAAAACCATTGAGGTGTATTGTGACCATATGGCCATAAAAGGTAGAGATATTCATCTTTTGAGGGTAAATATTGTAGGTGCACCTTCGCTGGTTCTGCCCCAATAAGAAAACCAAAGATACAATCTTAGCAGTTTTTTTATGAACAGACACAGATTTTAACTGGTCAGAGACTTAGCTTTGCTGATGGCGCTTGCTTAATCCCCGTGAGAATTAGCACAGATGCAAACACACACACACACACACACACACACACACACACACACACACACACACACACACACACACACACACACACACACACACACCTGCAGCTGTCTCCAGACAGACTTGCTCTCTCTCTTAAAGCACCAAAGCTGAACTCGGCAATCATAATTGTGTCGTCCTTTACGGCTTCAGCTAATGGTGGCAGCACCAGGCTCCTCATTTGTCTTCAAGAAGGCGACACAGTCCAGCAAATCCTCTAATAGTTTAAATCATCCGGACACAGATGTCTCGGTCATGCCAGAGCGCTAATTAGCGAGGTAGAACATAGGTGATCGCCAAGCGAAAGGACAATCCTCCTCATCGCTCGAAGGTGTAATATAATTTCCAGAAAGCCTGCAACCGTGGAATATAACACATTTTCATTGCCGCTGATTCGGTCAATATGTTTAACGGGATCCTCCAGACACACAGTCCGGTCTGGGGTCCAGCAGGCGTTCTGATTGGCCGGAGGCCCACAGGGGAAATGGAGCGCTCGCTCTTGCGCAAGCGGAAAGCGCAGAAAATATGAGTCCAGACGGCCAGGTGTGTCCCGATTACTCAGATTGAATTCCCGCCTGCCTCCATGGCCTTCACCACCACAGCTCACTTTTCATCTCACCTAATCTCATTATGATTTTATGGCCTGTGCCGCCCAGGGATGTGAGGCTTTAGGAGCGAGCGGAGCTGCCAAATAGATTCCCTTCAAGCTGCCGCGAAAGAGAAACCAAATAAGAGCGAAAATCTCCAGTTCCAACTTGATAGAGTTGTTTTTGACAGAAGCCAAGTGGAATGCCGAATTTAATTGTTTATACCGCTAGTTTATTTTGCCTCTTCTAATGATCCTGGATGGCAGTTGTCATCGTATAATAGCTCGACTTGGCTAAGGCTTATGACAGCTAATTAGCCGGAGTCTGGAGAGAGTGTTTTTTTTAATGTCTCTGGTCTATAAACTGTTTAAAGCGACATCATAGCTCAGTAATAACATGGTTTAAAGGATGTAATGTTCTGAAACAACTAATTAAGCATTCATTTAAAGGCGGGGTCTAATGCTATTCCTGCCTTATTTCCACTGTTCAAGAGTTGATTCTCAAGATAAACATAGACAATATTTCACAACACGAGTTGGACGTGTGACGGAGTATTTCTGTGCCAAATACACTCAGGATTTGAATACGTTTCGGAAAGTTTTTTTTCCGAGTATGGCCCTGTATGATGTCATAAAGGGCGGGATTCCTTGTATGATCGCACTCGCACACACACACCAACCAGAGCGAGAGCAAGAGCGTGTCCATCATCGAGCTTCGTTTGGGTTATGAGAGCCGTGGGAGGCGCTGACTTTGTGTTTTTAGACACAAGATCAACACTAAAGAAGTGTGTGTGTGTGTGTGTGTGTGTGTGTGTGTGTGTGTGTGCGTGTGTGTGTGTGTGTGTGTGTGTGTGTGTGTGTGTGTGTGTGTGTGAGAGGGAAAAATCACCTTGTTCAACTTCACAAATAACCCAGCGTTAAGGGAACAGTGGATGCAGTTTGTGTTTCCGGAGTTCTGCAAGTGTGTGTGTTTGTTTGGTCATGAGCGTAAACCGCAGGCGATGAGTGAAACTGCAGCAAATGTGTGTGTTTTGTTGGCAATTGGCACGCAAGAGCATATATTGTGAACAACACTAATGTATAATTTGTGTGTGTGTGTGTGTGTGTGTGTGTGTGTCTCTTTAGCTCCGTCCACTGCACGCTAGGGCTGGGCAAAAAAAATTTTTTCTTCGATTAATCGTTTTTTAAAATGTGGTCGATTCACAATCGATTCTCAAAGGCCAAGAAACTATTTTTTTTCCATATTTATTTTCGCAAACATTGAACATAAAACATAATGTAAATCTAATTACTAGTCTTCTCCACTAGATGTCAGCCTCTTATTGGCCTTGCGCGATGTTACAAAGGAGCGAGAGGCGCGCCTGTCATTCATTCAGTGCTTAAATGGCGGCTTCCGGTGCGTTGACATTTGTAATGCTGAGGAGAAATGCTACAAATCTGCAGAACTATTTGATGAGACATCACCCAGACGTTGCAACACCAGAGCAGCCGAGCACACAACCGCTAAAAATATATCACATGCATGCGAACGCTTGCCTTGCATTATGATCATTGTATTAAACTTGAGTGTTCACTTAAGCACGTATGTTAGCCATTATAAACATATTCAAATCAACAGTCAATAGACAGCGCAGGACCAATAACTCATACCTAATAGCTTAGCCTATATTATAAACAGATTTCTTCAAATAAAAGTTAGTCCACATAAGTCAGCGCGTTAAGGTATTGTTAATTACCATGGCAACTACTTGTGTCCAGGTATGAATGCACTTCTCGTGTATGAAAAGAGATATAGCCGGTTAAAGTTTCAACTGATCTCGTTCGATCCGTTTGGCCGAGCACTATAAGCAAGCCAGCGTGTCGTGATTATCCATCCCGGTGATTTCCTGTCGATCCTGCCCGGTATCGCATATAAGGGAATAACAGAGATAGTTAGGAAATATAATGCATCATCCGGGGCACGAATCAAAGCTCAGACGCCCCTGGAGGAAAAAACCTCCATAAAAACGGACAGAGTGTAAATGACGGTCGGGCTAAATCGCAAGAGAAGCTTGTCCTTTACTGAAAATCATCCAATATCCTTTTTATGCTTTAGACTAGCCTAAATATATCAGAATATCCATCAAAACAAAATTGGGCCCCACTATATATTAGGTGGCCTTAACTACTATGTACTTACATAAACAAATAAGTACAATGTACTTACTGAGTTCAAATTGTATTGCAAAACACTTTTGCTGATATTGAGGTATCAAATGATTAATTAAAATGTTAGTACATAGTAGTTAAGGCCACCTAATATAAAGTGGGTCCCAAAATTGTATAAAATACTTCTCAGACAAATTTTTTAGAATCAAGTTGCATCAAAATTGTATTGTATTTAGCATAATTGTATGCATTTGAAATATAGAGATGGGTTCTGTTTTAATGTACCCAAGTGTACCTAAAATAAAGAGAGTTTAAAGGGATAGTTCACCCAAAAATGAAAATTCTGTCATCATTTACTCACCCTCAAGTTGTTCCAAACCTGTAATTGTTTCTTTGTTCTACTGAAAACAAAAGATATTTTGAAGAATGTTTGTAAACAAGCAGAGAGAGCAACCATTGACTACCATAGTAGGGAAAATAAATACTATGGAAGTCAATGGTTGCTCTCTCTACTTGGTTACAAACATTCTTCTAAATATCTTCTTTTGTGTTCAGCAGAACAAAGACACTCTTACAGGTTTTAAACAACTTGAGGGTGAGTAAATGATGACAGAATTTTCATTTGTGGGTGAACTATCCCTTTAATATACAGGCTTCATTTCTTTTTACCCATTTGTAAACTTGTTCACCTGTTCGAAATTGAATCAAGAATCGAAAATCGTATCGAGAATTGAAATCGAATCGGAACATCTGAATCGATACCCAGCCCCACTGCACGCCTCCACGAGCTCGGCTGTTTTCAGAAAGAATTGTGCATCTGTCTTTTATAAATATGATAAACTAAAGACACTAAGATATGAAGGATCAACACTACTCTATAGAGACTCAAGATTAACACCAGACTGGCAGAAACTGTGTGTGTTATGGACCCTTTAAAAAGAAAATAATTTATTAATAAGCACTCCTCACAAGACACAGCATATGAATAGTAACTTGACATTTGATGATTACGCCGGCCTCCTAACCTCCCATGTCTCAAGTCTTACGTTTACGCATGAACGTTGTTGCTTAACATTTCAAATCCTTTATACACACATAATAAAGTCATTATGTAATGCCCCTCAGGGTGAGATCTAATTGTTTCTCTCCTCTTTTGGATGTGTGCCTGATACTCCCACCTCTTTCTGAGGCTAATTTGGTGTTGACAGTGTGTCACATAAGGTGTGGACGACACCGTCCATCTGGCCAGAGCGCACCGAGGCTATTCTTAACACGGCACACAGGGGGAGCGTGGGAGTGATAACTGACACGTTCATTTCTGTTTTTGGAACGTGGGTTGGAAAAGACTTACACATTCACGCTGAGACATTCTGTGTATGCAAAGGTGACCCCCTCCCCCGCCCCCCCCAAGCACACACAATTTCACAGATAAACAGAGCATTTTTGAGATATTTAGTGAGGTAATAAGGACCTTTGGAGGGCATTTAGTAAAGGCAGTCTAATGATTCTGGCCTTGTCTCTTGTATAAAATGTATTTTGTTATTTAGGCAATAACTGAACTCCTTGGTGCATCATTTAAGATAATCTGAAATCAGCATTTTCCTTCTACACAAGGAGGAACTTTACACATATAAAGATTTATGGATTCATAAAGTGTCCCTTGTGAAAACGAAGTGTGCTTTTAATGAAATAAAAGGTCACTTAAAGAGAGTACACTTTCATGGCTGTTCCTTAACACACTATGAGTTAACTTTGTAATGTCAAATAAAACATTTTTTTTTCCATTGAAGTACATTTTAAATCATTATGTTTTAATAATCTTTTGTCATGCTTTTGTTATACAAGGATTGTCAATTTTGTTCGTTTACAGTATATCACAGTAAAGCTGCAGTCCTCCTAATCTCCTCCATATCGTTAAAGAATACAGCATTCTGTGCAGAATTCAAACAGGTCTGATGTGTTTTCTGGTCTGCGGCGACTCGATCACATGATCCGCACTGTCTGAATTGTTCCCTATCCCCTATATAATGCACTGTCTGATCATTCCCTATCCCCTATATAATGCACTGTCTGATCGTTCCCTATCCCCTATATAGTGCACTGTCTGATCATTCCCTATCCCCTATAGTGTGCACTGTCTGATCATTCCCTATCCCCTATATAGTGCACTGTCTGATCGTTCCCTATCCCCTATATAATGCACTGTCTGATCATTCCCTATCCCCTATAGTGTGCACTGTCTGATCATTCCCTATCCCCTATATAGTGCACTGTCTGATCATTCCCTATCCCCTACATAGTGCCCTGTCTGAATCGTTCCCTATCCCCTATTTAGTGCCCTGTCTGATCATTCCCTATCCCCTATAGTGTGCACTGTCTGATCATTCCCTATCCCCTATATAGTGCACAGTCTGATCGTTCCCTATCCCCTATATAGATCAGACAGGGCACTATATAGGGGATATGTCTGATTGTTCCCTATCCCCTATATAGTGCCCTGTCTGATCGTTCCCTATCCCCTATACACTCACCTAAAGGATTATTAGGAACACCTGTTCAATTTCTCATTAATGCAATTATCTAATCAACCAATCACATGGCAGTTGCTTCAATGCATTTAGGGGTGTGGTCCTGGTCAAGACAATCTCCTGAACTCCAAACTGAATGTCAGAATGGGAAAGAAAGGGGATTTAAGCAATTTTGAGCGTGGCGTGGTTGTTGGTGCCAGACGGGCGGTCTGAGTATTTCACAATCTGCTCAGTTACTGGGATTTTCACGCACAACCATTTCTAGGGTTTACAAAGAATGGTGTGAAAAGGGAAAAACATCCAGTATGCGGCAGTCCTGTGGGCCAAAATGCCTTGTTGATGCTAGAGGTCAGAGGAGAATGGGCCGACTGATTCAAGCTGATAGAAGAGCAACTTTGACTGAAATAACCACTCGTTACAACCGAGGTATGCAGCAAAGCATTTGTGAAGCCACAACACGCACAACCTTGAGGCGGATGGGCTACAACAGCAGAAGACCCCACCGGGTACCACTCATCTCCACTACAAATAGGAAAAAGAGGCTACAATTTGCACGAGCTCACCAAAATTGGACAGTTGAAGACTGTAAAAATGTTGCCTGGTCTGATGAGTCTGGATTTCTGTTGAGACATTCAGATGGTAGAGTCAGAATTTGGCGTAAACAGAATGAGAACATGGATCCATCATGCCTTGTTACAACTGTGCAGGCTGGTGGTGGTGGTGTAATGGTGTGGGGGATGTTTTCTTGGCACACTTTAGGCCCCTTAGTGCCAATTGGGCATGGTTTAAATGCCACGGCCTACCTGAGCATTGTTTCTGACCATGTCCATCCCTTTATGACCACCATGTGCCCATCCTCTGATGGCTACTTCCAGCAGGATAATGCCCCATGTCACAAAGCTCCAATCATTCCAAATTGGTTTCTTGAACATGACAATGAGTTCACTGTACAAAAATGGCCCCCACACATGGGCGTCGGAACCATTGTATGTGGGCGGGACAAGACCCACCCACTTTTTACGATCAATGATATTGGACCCATTCACTTTTATCGTCTCTAACATTCAGCACATTTCCCTACCCCTAATCGATAAACACTTATTATTAAACACGTTAGATGCTTTATTTACACTTTTCTAATATTTTCTTCATTTTTATTGAAAATAAATGCCTTTCCGATCTGATATGTGATGGGATAAGGGAGAGGATTGAGTTCGGCGAAAGGCGGACTCGAACCGCGGGTCGACTTGTGTCAGAACTAGATGCCGTACGCATTACCCCTACACTACTGCCGCTCTCAATGATATGGCGATGTCCGTAACTTTGTCTTTCCGAACTATACGTTTAGCAAGCAAAGCGATATATTTGTACTTAATGTAATTGGCATCTACTCCAGTAAAAAAATTCTGAGGACCAACCCACATTTTTTTTGCTTCCGACGCCCATGCCCCCACAGTCCCCAGATCTCAACCCAATAGAGCATCTTTGGGATGTGGTGGAACGGGAGCTTCGTGCCCTGGATGTGCATCCCACAAATCTCCATCAACTGCAAGATGCTATCCTATCAATATGGGCCAACATTTCTAAAGAATGCTTTCAGCTCCTTGTTGAATCAATGCCACGTAGAATTAAGGCAGTTCTGAAGGCCAAAGGGGGTCAAACACAGTATTAGTATGCTGTTCCTAATAATCCTTTAGGTGAGTGTAGAGTGCCCTGTCTGATCTTTCCCTATCCCCTATCCCCCAGGCAACACTGATTGATCGTTCCCTATCCCCTATATAGTGCACTGTCTGATCGTTCCCTATCCCCTATATAGTGCACAGTCTGATCGTTCCCTATCCCCTATATAGTGCCCTGTCTGATCGTTCCCTATCCCCTATATAGTGCCCTGTCTGATCTTTCCCTATCCCCTATATAGTGCACTGATTGATCATTCCCTATCCCCTATATAGTGCCCTGTCTGATCATTCCCTATCCCCTATATAGTGCACAGTCTGATCGTTACCTATCCCCTATATAGTGCACAGTCTGATCGTTTCCTATCCTCTATATAGTGCACAGTGCACAGTCTGATCGTTCCCTATCCCCTATATAGTGCACAGTCTGATCGTTCCCTATCCCCTATATAGTGCCCTGTCTGATCGTTCCCTATCCCCTATATAGTGCACAGTCTGATCGTTCCCTATCCCCTATATAGTGCCCTGTCTGATCGTTCCCTATCCCCTATATAGTGCCCTGTCTGATCGTTCCCTATCCCCTATATAGTGCCCTGTCTGATCGTTCCCTATCCCCTATATAGTGCACAGTCTGATCGTTCCCTATCCTCTATATAGTGCACAGTCTGATCGTTTCCTATCCTCTATATAGTGCACAGTCTGATCGTTCCCTATCCCCTATATAGTGCACAGTCTGATCGTTCCCTATCCCCTATATAGTGCCGTGTCTTATCGTTCCCTATCCCCTATATAGTGCACAGTCTGATCGTTCCCTATCCCCTATATAGCGCACTGTCTGATCGTTCCCTATCCCCTATATAGTGCACTGTCTGATCGTTCCCCATCCCCTATATAGTGTTTATTTTTATGTTTGTGTAAAATCATAGTGCTGAAAAAGTGTTGTCTGACATGGTTCTTCTTTACTAAGCATCAGGGTTGTAACAAGTAAACAGGACATTAACATATGCCAGTCAGCGTGCCAACACACATCAGCACTTCTTTAGCGTTCCTCTTCTGCGGTTATCATTTCTGAGGCGCGTCTAAAGCCCTTCAGACCCATCGCTGCAGCTTTTTTGCAGCATTGTGAATGTGAAGGCACCTGGACAGGTATAAATATTAATCATGCCCATTGTTAGAGGAAGCTTTGTGGGCTTGACGTGAGCAAAACATCCTACCTCTTCTCCTCCCTTCCTTCTGATGACTGACAGATTTGAACATTTTATTTTTTAAATCTTTTTTTTTTTTTGTGAAGCTTGGCCCCACAGCCGGTTGGCAGCAAACCTGTCAGGCTGTGCCGCTCAATGTGTGTGTGTGTGTGGAATGGTAGTGGTGGCAAAAGCAGAAGATTGCTGTAGTGACTGACAGGCTGGAGCATTAGCATTCAGAGCCACGCCGCCGCTTTGATATCTCGGCGCTGCAAGCCGACGGGACCCGGAATCGTCCAGTGCTCCCTTGCTCGTCCTCTTCTCCAGCTCTCCATGCAGCCTAAATCATGTGGCCAGTCATCAGGGTCCTCAGCACTCGTATGCTGCCGTCTGAGCTCAGAATGCTTTATGTTTTGACTGTCAGAACACAGCACACGCAGAACAGTTTTAGCCACGTCTAGATGACATGTGGTAACATGACTCATTTCAACATGGAAAGGATATGAAAGGCCTGAGGACACGTCCAAGGTCAAAGCGCTGAGAAATGCTCTTTGCACAGGGGGGAAGTACATATGGTCTTTGGCTGGAAACTGTAAAGCAGTGTGTGTGTACTTTAGCTCTGTTCCTGCCTACTTCCTAAATAGGTAACAACCTTCTAATGTGGCGTTCACACCGGACGCGATTCGCGCGAAGGTGGACGCTTGAACATTTTGAGTTTACTCGCTTCATTCGCACGTGAAATTCGCGTGTGACAACTACACAACAGACGCGAGTTCGCGTCATGGGAGGGGCTTCTATATGAGCCAGCTCGTCTCGGTCACTTGACGTCTTTTTTGTAAAAAATACTACTATTAATGTGTGACAAAACGTAGATTAAAGACTTTTTCAGGCAATAATATAGTTGTTTAAAGCTCAAATCTGTGGTTAATTTATAAAAAGAGTGCCTATTTGAGCATTTTATCTGGCGTTTTCGGAGTTGTGAGATCCAGGCGATCAGTAACATTCCGCGCTCGTTTACCCGGCGAGACCCGCCTTTCCTCGGCTAGTCCTTCTCACATTTGCCGCTGGCTCTGGCTCTTTTTTTCTGCTCCTGTCTCGTTGTGAAATGGCTCACTTGGCTCACAATGGCTCACAATAACTCACTTTCTTCCAAGCAAGATCCTTTTTATTCCTTTATTCCTTTTATTCCTGTTCCTGTAGTGATAGGATGATGTATCATACAGCTCCGGGTATCCACATACGGCCACGATTATCTCGTCCTCCATTGTTGTTCGGATTTCTGCCTCCGCTTGTAAATGCGTCACTACTAGAGCAAGCTCGTGATTGGTTAACACGGCGCGAAATATCCGCCAGAGTTCAGATTTTTCATCTTGAGCGATTCGCGCGAATCGTGTGAATCGCACGTTCAAAACGCTCAATTCGCGTCATTCGCGCCGCCTCATTCGCGCGAATCGCGCCGCAGAATGCCATTTCGCGTCTCTGCATTGACTTAACATGTAAATCACTCGCGCGAATCGCGTCCGGTGTGAACGCACCTTAAGGGAGCATGCCTTAGATTTGGAACGCTCTGCATGTGTAGAGGTAAGCAAACCTTAGTTACTCTTACTAACTTGGACAAACAAACGGAGTCGCTAACTGTCTTACAATGCCAGCCGACAGTGTGAAAACCTTGTCCGGAGATGATTTTGATCAATTTTGGACCACCTCTCGTCGAGGAGCATTCAAGTGGGACTTAAATATGCCATGGAGGGGTATATACAAGATTTAAAAATAAATATGGTGGGCAATATTAATTTGAAAGTGAGGGCTTACAGTCACGATCCAGGATCAACACTGTTCATGTACCGCAGGATAAGATTAAATTAATGTACATTTAACCAGTTTAATATGGAGAGGCACTGAAATGTAGACTTTCGTTAAGGGGATAGAGGGGTAAGATGAGCTATTTTTTTTACTTATGGTCCTCAAGATAATAAGGCAGAAGTACAATGAAAGTATCTGAAGTAATTTTATGATGTCATTTTAAATGATGCATCTGTGACAAAGGGTTCTAAAAATATGGCTTCTTTTAAAAAAGTGTTCATGTGGCTCAATTTACCCCAGGTTAGGGGTAACTTGATCCGAGTGAGTGGGTAAGTTGCACCATCTGGGTGTAAACGGACCATCTGATTGAATCTCAATCAAACCCATGTGAGATTGTACAGATAATGTACCTGTTTTAAAAACACCTTCGATAATCAAATTTGCTTTTATAAATAGTCATATTTATTTTCTTAAAGCTCACTTAAACAACATAAAACCAACCAAATGAAGTTGACATTTCAATGTCTTTAATTGTTTGAAACAATATGTTGAATGTGTGAATATGTCATTCAAAAATGAAATTTACTTTTGGTACTTTTAAAAACAAAAACTTCTGTACTTTTACTTTTAGTAAAAATCTGTTTTTAGAACTTTCACTTGTAACGTAGTAATATTTGACTAGTAGTACTTTTACTTTTACTCAAGTAATAGAGTTGTGTACTTTGTCCACGACTGGCGTGTCGTTTTTCTTTACAAAATGACCACCAAATTACTTGTCTGGCAATGCATAATACAGTGTTTTAAGTTGTTTCCATGTGAACGGATCCCGTGCATCACAATCACATGCATTTAAAAGCATGCACATTTTAGCACCACTAACTGGACGTTTCACTTTGAAAGCAATGCATGTAATATTTTGCAGACATGTCACAAAAGGCAAGCTTGTCCAATGAGACGGTTGTAGCGTTCTCACCGAGCTGTGTGTTCTGAGATTGCCTCCTTCATGAATGCAATGCTGGATTTTAGCTATAATTAAGTCTTTTTCGAAGAACCTTCCCACTGGCCGCTTATGATTCTGTAAACTGCTGCTTACTAGGTTTTGGAACAGAGCAAAATATATTAAGGCCTTCAACTGAACGATTATTAGAAGAGTAGAGCGTAGTGTTCACTGTTTTAGAGGGCATAGTGTTCCTAAATGGGCATAAAGACGCATGCCGAGCAGAACTTGAACATGATGTGCATAATCTCAAGAGTGTAACTATAGAGCGTCTGTGAGAGAGGAAAAATACTAATATAATTTGTGGTATTTTGCATCAGTGTGTCAGAAGGTTGTGCTATTGTTTCAGTATTACACACATCAACTGAACATCAGATCTGTGTGGTGCATGTGTCTGTTGCAGTGCTCACTCCACTCGATTTATGACTCCTGACTGAGAAACAACATGTTCAAATGACAAATCTGAGCACATGAATGTATGTTTATGCTGGTGCAATTTTTTTTGTTTTGTTACAGAAATGTATGTATAACAATAGCCAAAACATTACAGCATGTGTCACACACAACAGTGCAATAAGAAGCAGTAAACAAGAGGATGAGGGATATTACAAAATCTGTGTTATTATCAGAAGCAAGAGCCCAGCCAGAGGGAATAGCCAGGAAGTGCACTCAACATTTTGAAGAACATTCATTAAGTTTTGATTGATTGAAGGGGTGTGTGTGTGTGTGTTTGTGTGCGTGTGCGTGTGTGTTTATTGACTTGGATTATCTATGTTCTTGTCTACTTAAGCTCTTTATTTTTATATTGTGTGTGTGTGTGTGTGTGTACATATATATATATATATACAGACTATATTGCCAAATGTTTTGTGACACCTGCCTTTACATGCACATGAACTTTAATGCTCTCCCATTCTTAATCTGTAGGGTTTAATATGGAGTCACCCACCCTTTGCAGCTCTAACAGCTTCAGCTCTTCTGGGAAGGCTTTCCTCAAGGTTTAGGAGTGTGTTTATGGGGATTCTTCTAGAAGCGGATTTGTGATGTTGGACGAGAAGGCCTGGCTCTCAGTCTCCGGTCTAATTCAACCCAAAGGTGTTCAATCGGGTTGAGGTCAGGACTCTGTGCAGTTCCTCCACACCAAACTCGCACATCCATGTCTTTATGGAGCGACGCTTTGTGCACTGGAGCGCAGTCATGCTGGGACAGGAAGGGGCCGTCCCCAAACTGTTCCCACAAAGTTAGGAGCATGAAATTGTCCAAAATGTCTTGGTGAAGCATTACGAGTTCCTTTCACTGGAGGCCAAGCCCAACCCCTGAAAAACAACCCACCCCATAATCCCCCCTCCACCAAACTTTACACTTGGCACAATGCAGTCAGGCAAGTCCCGTTCTCCTGGCAACCGCCAAACCCAGACTCGTCCATGGGATTGTCAGACAGAGGAGCGTGATTGGTCATTCAGAGAACACGTCTCCACTGCTCTAGAGTCCAGTGGTGGCACGCTTTACCCCACTGCATCCCACGCTTTGCATTGCACTTGGTGATGTAAGGCTTGGATGAGCTGCTCGGCCATGGAAACCCATTCCATGAAGCTCTACACACTGTTCTTGAGCTCATCTGAAGGCCACAGAAGTTTGGAGGTCTGGAGCTCTTGACTCTGCAGAAAGTTGGTGACTTCTGTGACCCTCAGCATGCGCTGACCCCACTCTGTGATTTCACTTCGTGGCTGAGTTGCTGTTGTTCCCAATGGCTTCCACTTTGTTATAATCCCACTAACAGTTGAGCGTGGAATATTTAGTAGTGAGGAAATGTCCCGAATGGACTTATTGCACAGGTGTCCAGCGATCACGGCCCCACGCTTGAGTTCTCTGAGCTCCTGAGAGCGGCCCATTCTCTCACTGATGTGTGTAGAAGCGTCTGCAGGCCTAGAGCTTGATTTATACACCTGTGGCCATGAAGGGATTGAACACCTGAACTCAGTGATTTGGAGCGGCGGCCCAATACTTTTGGCAATATAGAACTTTACTTTTTTCTTACAACTGTGAGATATTAACTTGCATTCTGACATTTTCTCACAAGTGCGAGTCAAAAAGTTGCAATTACCTGTTTCAGTGGTGGAAACAAGCTTCCACAATTCTCTAATCTAATGCACACATCATACTTATTACTTTTAAAAAGTTTTCTTTTAAATAACCTTTCAAATTATCGGAAACACTTTACAATATGGTTTCATTTGTTGGCATTAGTTAAAGTACATAAGTTAACATGAACTAATGAAGACTAATACAGCATTTATTGATCTTAGTTAATGTTAATCTCAGCATTTGCTAAACAGTTTAAGGTGAAACATTGTCTCTATTAACATTAGTTAATGCACTTGAACTAACATGAACATTTTTATTAACTAACAATAAGGGTTAATTAATGCTGTAAAATATTTTCCCTGACAGAGCATTAATTCAATGACCTTATATTATCAAGGCAATTAGTTCTGGGGTATATTACAGTTTATAATTATTTAACAATGCATTGTAATCGTGATGCTTGTTTCATCTGTATCAGTCTAAACAAACACAACATAAACAGCTGTCAACGTTTCAGGTCAACACTCATTATTTGTGCAAAGACGAGTCCCAGAAGAGCACAGTGTCAAGGTGGTGGAGCCTGCAATCATGTCCACATCAGACACTGATTAATAGTTTAATCACAACTTGCCAGTGATCATCAACAAGCTTTTAATTGAATGATGTGCAAAAATAAATAATAATGTTGTTGTTGTTCGCAGCTAAAATGCCAGAATCCACATTAAGAGGAGCAGTGATTAACAATAATGTGATCAATTACAGATGAGGAGGATAAGGCTTCTTATCTATGATGATAAAACTGCCCTTTTGAGGGGAGATTCAATATAGCTCTGAATACGAGCAACTATGAGGAAAAGCTTTATGTTTGTAATCTAAAGATTATCTTAAAACAGTGATTGCTACAAAATCCTCCAAATAACCTCACAGCTGGACTTTGCTGAGTATTTAGCACATATCGGTGTATTTAGCTACATTTGACCTCTTAAACTTGGATATAAACATTGCGTTCAGCTTGTTTAAGCTAATATGATGTTGATTTGAATCTTACAAGTTTTAGAAGCAGTCTTACTAGATGATGGAGGTACTCAGTTCACACCAATGAAAGGAAAAATGGAATATCCATGAACAACTCAAACCTAAATTCATTTAGCTATACCTATTCACATATTAGCAGTGCTTGAAGTGGAAAAAATAAAGTGGCGGTACTCACCAGAGGGGACGGGGCTTTGTTGGGGGCGTGGTTATGGGGGATTGTTAAGTCAATAATTCAAAAAGGTCCATATTTTAAAACTCTTTCTAACTTGTACTCAGCCTTAAAACTAACATAGTTATTGTAATTGTTTAACTATAGCGTTTATTACAATAAGGGTTTATTTACAAAGTAAGACCATTGACAGCACCTCATTACCATGCAGGCCAATGTTCCCTTTTTTCTTTCTTTTTTCGAATCAAATAGCAACACAGCTATTGCCACAGGTGTTATCTAGATCTTTAGTGAAAAATATATTCCCATAACTGATTATCTATTATAAATTCTACAACTAGTCAAAATGTACCACAATAAATACAATAGAACGTGATAAACTCTAGTAAATGTAGTCATCAGGAATTTCAAAAGCTTGCAGGATGATGCTTCCCCTCTTCTCATCAGTTATTTTAGGCTGCGTTCACACTGCAGGGCTTAATGCTCAATTCCGATTTTTTGAAAAATATAGAAATTATTTTCACAACGGAGCCAGCACCATTACAACCTTCTCATGTTAAGAAGAAAATTAAAAAAGAGGAGAGAAAGGTTTTTGGCCATGGCATTTTGTGGAGCAGTGGTAGCAACGTCGGTACAGAGAAACGTGTGGGTGCGGAGTCGCAGCCAGGAGTGGTGGGATACTGATGTGAGTGGCTTTACTGATACCGAATTCGTCAGTAACTTCAGAATGACCAGATCCACCTTCAATTATGTTTGTGAGCGCCTTCAACTAACTTTGTCACGGGAAGAGACACGTCTGCGGCGGCCCATAACAGTGCAGAAACGCGTTGGAGTTGGAGTGTATTGGCTAGCAACAGGTGCGTACTTCTTCTTTCATTGGCGGTTAGCAACTATTTCTTGTGCATTACCGCCACCACTGGACTGGAGTAAGGAACGGGAGTTACTGACAGGATCGTCTGTAACCACGCTCGGCCATTTCGCTGGAAATGTTTTCAAAGACCGCCCGGTTCCGATAAGAGCCCTCGAGTTTGGCCTGAATAGAGCTGTCCCCCCAAATATTAATTAATTCAGAAATCTCGCTTCCCTTCCACTGACTGGTCTCAGCATCGTCCGCCATAGTTGTTTATTTTTTTTAATTTCCCGCCTACTTCAACGTACAATGATGACGTTTGTCGCGTATCAACGACGTGCGGGTCGGATACATGTGACCTGGCAGTTCAGACTGAAGACGCATTTCAAAAGATTGGATATGTATCGGATTTGGACCACATACCCAAGTGGCCTGGGTCGCATTTGAAAAGATCGGATCTGTGTCGTTCAGACTGTCATGAAAAGATCAAATACAGGTCGCATAAGGGCAAAAAAATCGGAATTGGGTCGTTTCAGCCTGCAGTGTGAACGCAGCCTTAGTGGCTGTTTTAGCTCATGTCTGACTTTCTGTGTAGTGTTTAACTACATTCTCAATGGAATTCAAATGGGACGCACATTTTATCATCTGCGTTGCATAGGGACGGCTCCCGCGCAGTCAGCGGACGCTCGCGCTGCGGAGCCAGGCGAAAGTATAAACAAGGCTTAACACTTTTGGAGCGCGATGGTGAATGCACCTACAGTGATTTGCACGCCACTTAATTAAACATTTGGGCGTCCGTTATAAAGGCAAGAAGAAGCGGTACGCAAGAAAAGGTGCAGGTACGCTTAAGAGTAAAATGTAGAGGTGAGTACCGCCCCACTTCGAGCACTGCATATTAGCAAGTGATAGCTTTGTACATTTACCCCCGGTTTCACAGACAAGGCTTAAGCTATCTCACAACCAATTCCTACATATTTGTACGAGGTGGCTTAGTCGTACGAATTCGTACAACCGCACTCGTATGAATTTGTACGATCTTTCTAAACTGAAGTGACGGGTAGGTTTAGGGGCGGGGTTTGAGGTTAGGTCATTTGTACGGAATTATACGATTTGACCAATTCGTCAAATAGGTACAATTTAGCAAAACACGTACGAATGAGGTCGTACATATTTGTATGAATTGCCGTGAGATTGGGTTGGCTAGTCCCAGACTAAAATGCATGTTTAATTGAATGCAAAATAAAATAAGTGCCATTGTTTTGTCTCAAGATTCACACCAGTAATGATTTTTTCTAATGCCCTTTTATACAAGTCCTAATCCTGGCTTAATCTAAGCACTATCTAAGTCTATGAAACCAGGCCTAAAAGATGTACCTAATATAAAGTGGGGCCAACTTAATTATTGCCCTGATGGTGGAAATGGGGATTTTCACTGCTTTAGCTGTTTTCTTTCTATTTTGTGAAGCTCAACAATCTTTTGCTGCACATCAGAACTATATTCTTTGGTTTTATTGTGATGGATGATTAAGGGAATTTGGCCTTTGCGTTTCCTCATATTTATACTCCTGTGGAACAGGAAGTCATGGCTGGACAATTTCATGCTCTGAATCACCCTGGTGTGCAAAAAAAATGTAAAAATGAATGGGAATATACTTCAGAGATATTTTATGCATAAAAAATTCTAGGGGTGCCAATAATTGTGCCCAACGTGTTTTGGAGAAAAGCATTTATTTCATTTCTGTGAATATTTTGAATGAAAGATCAAAAGGATAAACAATGCAGATTTATTTTTACAGCCATCATTGATCATATTAGCCCCACTTTATATTAGGTGGCCTTAACTACTATGTACTTACATCAAAAAATAAGTACAATGTACTTACTGTGTTCAAATTGTATTGCAAAACACCTTTGCTGATATTGAGGTGGGATACAGGTAGAGTTAGGGACAGGTGTGGTGGTATGGGTCAGTTTAAGGGTAGGGTTAGGGACAGGTGTGGTGGTATGGGTCAGTTTAAGGGTAGGGTTAGGGACAGGTGTGGTGATATGGGTCAGTTTAAGGGTAGGGTTAGGGACAGGTGTGGTGGTATGGGTAAGTTTAAGGGTAGGGTTAGGGACAGGTGTGGTGGTATGGGTAAGTTTAAGGGTAGGGTTATGGACAGGTGTGGTGGTATGGGTCAGTTTAAGGGTAGGGTTAGGGACAGGTGTGGTGGTATGGGTCAGTTTAAGGGTAGGGTTAGGGACAGGTGTGGTGATATGGGTCAGTTTAAGGGTAGGGTTAGGGACAGGTGTGGAGGTATGGGTAAGTTTAAGGGTAGGGTTAGGGACAGGTGTGGTGGTATGGGTAAGTTTAAGGGTAGGGTTAGGGACAGGTGTGGTGGTATGGGTCAGTTTAAGGGTAGGGTTAGGGACAGGTGTGGTGGTATGGGTAAGTTTAAGGGTAGGGTTATGGACAGGTGTGGTGGTATGGGTCAGTTTAAGGGTAGGGTTAGGGACAGGTGTGGTGGTATGGGTCAGTTTAAGGGTAGGGTTAGGGACAGGTGTGGTGATATGGGTCAGTTTAAGGGTAGGGTTAGGGACAGGTGTGGAGGTATGGGTAAGTTTAAGGGTAGGGTTAGGGACAGGTGTGGTGGTATGGGTAAGTTTAAGGGTAGGGTTAGGGACAGGTGTGGTGGTATGGGTAAGTTTAAGGGTAGGGTTAGGGACAGGTGTGGTGGTATGGGTAAGTTTAATGGTAGGGTTATGGACAGGTGTGGTGGTATGGGTAAGTTTAAGGGTAGGGTTATGGACAGGTGTGGTGGTATGGGTAAGTTTAAGGGTAGGGTTAGGGACAGGTGTGGTGGTATGGGTAAGTTTAAGGGTAGGGTTAGGGACAGGTGTGGTGGTATGGGTAAGTTTAAGGGTAGGGTTAGGGACAGGTGTGGTGGTATGGGTAAGTTTAAGGGTAGAGTTAGGGACAGGTGTGGTGGTATGGGTCAGTTTAAGGGTAGGGTTAGGGACAGGTGTGGTGGTATGGGTCAGTTTAAGGGTAGGGTTAGGGACAGGTGTGGTGTCATGGGTAAGTTTAAGGGTAGGGTTAGGGACAGGTGTGGTGGTATGGGTAAGTTTAAGGGTAGAGTTAGGGACAGGTGTGGTGGTATGGGTAAGTTTAAGGGTAGGGTTAGGGACAGGTGTGGTGGTATGGGTCAGTTTAAGGGTAGGGTTAGGGACAGGTGTGGTGGTATGGGTCAGTTTAAGGGTAGGGTTAGGGACAGGTGTGGTGGTATGGGTAAGTTTAAGGGTAGGGTTAGGGACAGGTGTGGTGGTATGGGTAAGTTTAAAGGTAGGGTTAGGGACAGGTGTGGTGGTATGGGTAAGTTTAAGGGTAGGGTTAGGGACAGGTGTGGTGGTATGGGTAAGTTTAAGGGTAGGGTTAGGGACAGGTGTGGTGGTATGGGTAAGTTTAAGGGTAGGGTTAGGGACAGGTGTGGTGGTATGGGTCAGTTTAACGGTAGGGTTAGGGACAGGTGTGGTGGTATGGGTCAGTTTAAGGGTAGAGTTAGGGACAGGTGTGGTGGTATGGGTAAGTTTAAGGGTAGGGTTAGGGACAGGTGTGGTGGTATGGGTAAGTTTAAGGGTAGGGCTAGGGACAGGTTTGGTGGTATGGGTCAGTTTAACGGTAGGGTTAGGGACAGGTGTGGTGGTATGGGTAAGTTTAAGGGTAGGGTTAGGGACAGGTGTGGTGGTATGGGTAAGTTTAAGGGTAGGGTTAGGGACAGGTGTGGTGGTATGGGTAAGTTTAAGGGTAGGGTTAGGGACAGGTGTGGTGGTATGGGTAAGTTTAAGGGTAGAGTTAGAGACAGGTGTGGTGGTATGGGTCAGTTTAAGGGTAGGGTTAGGGACAGGTGTGGTGGTATGGGTCAGTTTAAGGGTAGGGTTAGGTGTAAGGGAAGTGTCAACTGTGTAATTACAAATGTAACTACAGAAATTAATTACAGATGTAATGACATGCAGGTGTTTTTTTTTTTTTAAATGTAAGTACAATGTAAAAACATGTATGTACACAACAAGTGCATTGTATCAAATGATTAATTAAAATGTTAGTACATAGTAGTTAAGGCCACCTAATATAAAGTGGGTCCATCATATTTACCAAGGGTGCTAATAATTCTGACCATAACTGTATACTTTATTATCATGAAAATACCAGAGAAGGCTTGAAGAACTCCATACATAAATATTGATAAACCATATATTGTCGCAGTCGTGTGTTTATTAGTCATGTTTACTCATTCAAAGTGTTTCAATCTTCTGTTTATTCAGCTACAGCGAATAGGGATTTCCTGCAGCGACGTGCGTTATCAAACTTCTGCGGGTCATGTTTGGAGTTTCTGCGATGAATCCCTTTTCTTTGCATGACACCGTGAGTATGTTTACATGGACAACAACACTCTGATATTAACCTGATTAAGACAGTACTCTCATTAGGATACTACCATCCCTTACAAAATTATCCATCGTTTTACTACAAATAAAACCAAAAAACCCATGGTTATTATAGTTAAACCATGGTAACCACAAATGCTACTCTAACCATAGTTTAACTATGGCATTTGTTGTAAAACTGTGGTTATATAAATGGTAATCAATTAGCTAAAAAAACATGGTTACTACACTTTTACTATAATAAAACCATGGTTAATTTTCGTAAGGGATGTAAACAGAGATTTCTAGTTACCTTAATCAGGCTATCAATCAAGTCATACTCGAAGTAAACGCAAATCGAATTACGACATGTGGAGTATTCCTATTTGAGTCGCATTATCGGCGTGCATTACAGACATGTACACACCTTAATCTAACTATTAACGTTGTGTGTTACAGGACACATATGCACACGCAGTGGTCATCCATTGACGGAGAACAAGAGAGCATGGCATGGCTTCAAGCAACACTTTCTCACCAGTCCTTACTTTGTACTTTGTCATCCAGTAACTCTGAGATTGTCGCGGTGGCAGAGACAGCCCGTTGCTGGAGAAATTGTATCCACCGTCGTCTATTTGCATGTGTAGCATGACAAATAATTAACTGCACTTGAAGCTTTCGTGAAATTTGAAAATGAAACACCCAACATATTTAACATATTATTAAACATCTTTTAACATATCACACATATCAAACATATCAACAACATCTTTTATCATCAGGGTTAACATATCAAAAACATCTTTTATTAACAATCTTAAAATGTTACAATTTGAGTGAAGACATTTATTCCAGAAGGGATTTCAAACACAGTCAAGGCCAGGGCCTAGAGCTTACCAACAGAGGCAGAAAGTCTGATCACGCTACTCAGAAAAATGAAAAACCACTGCAATTCACTGTGCTCTCACACACTCAGCAATTTGACCCCAGCAATTTAAACCTCCAGAATATGATTTTTCTTTTACAAAGGTTTGTGTCTCAGGTAATTTATGTCTTTGTTGACTACTTAAATAGCCTTTTAAATTGAAATCCACCCTTCACCCCCATAACCCCACCCCTTATACATCCAGAATACCCATTGCACGACTATGGACAAATTTGCAAATCACCATACAATCTTACTGATTGACCTAAAATGGGAAAAGTATATATATTTTTGGTGTTTTATTTGTTTTATTATATTTCTAAGTACAGATTTTTGTAATTTATAACATCAAGGATAGTAACACGGGTTATGTTTGAGGTCAATTTGACCCCAGGAAAAACAAACGCAATTTCAAACATTTAGAAGGATTTTATTTCTAAAACAGAACATCATTACCACCAGAAGATTAGTAAGGAACACATAACAGTTCATTAACTAAAGAAAGAAAGAAAGAAAGATTTAAAAAAACAACTATAAAAAGTATAGTTTGCGAGTCTGACCTTTCTTGTTTCTTTGTCATCAAAGCGTATGACACTAGCCTGACGTCGTCATACTCAATTCTAGTCAGAATATGAGTCTGATTCTGCTCCGTTGGGCTGTGATTATGGGGTGTGTTTCAACCGAACCAGGAAAGACCTCAATTGGATCGACCTACAACCAATCAGAGCAACGGAGCGACGCATAACGTTAGTTGTCAAATGTCAACAGAACTCAACTGCACTGTGTTGCCAAGTCCGCGGGTTGAAGCGACCCCAATTATGTGATATACAGACCCAGGAATGCGAATTTTAGCAGCAGCCCTGCCAAAATAACACATATTTTACCCCCCAAATGCCATTTTTCCCGGAGAACCCCCCCCATCCGGAAAGCTATTGGGCTTGTTTTTGGCTAGTTTTGAGTAGCAATCGAGTACTTACCAACACGATCATCATTTCTGAGAGAAATAGTAAAGGTGAACGCATATACGAACAAGTTCTCCGTTTAGGATTAGAACAAATTCAACCCAAGCGCCTTTGATGACGTGGATGATGACGTCACTGTTGATCATCTGTCCATCATCGTCTAAAGCCCGCCCTGACAATTTCATTGGTCCGAACAGTTTCTGTTCAGGCATAATTACTTCTCTATGGATCAAGTCCAGACCGAACTGCCCGTGCAAAATGTTTTGTGGGCGGGGCTAAGTTCGTCTGGCATCCAGGCTAGTATGACACGGGAGAAAACATGGAATGTCTTTAGAGACATGGTGGCTGGAAATATTGCCCTTCCAGTGTCAGCATCCCAAAGGCTTGCTGTTGCTTCTCCTTTTGACTTGTAGGCTCCTGCCAAAATGAGCAACCCAATGTAGGCTTGCAAGTCAGTCACATCGAAGTCTTTCCAACCATCCCCATACACACGGCTTTCCTCTAAGTTTGTCATTTGAAGTATATCATTTTCAATCGATGGTGTAATGAAAAGCTCAAATGCTGATTTTATATGTTGGACATAGCTGACGGCATATCTAGTGGGCCCTGGAACCATTTTTATGACATTAGCCGCAGGAACCAGGGTCTATATCAAGTTCCGGGTAAATATTTCCCCCTCTGAAAGTCCCTGCTCGCGAGGTAGTACTTTTTCAAAGTTCAGGAACTTTCGGGGGTGGGACTTGTGCGCTGAACATGCTGATTGGTTGAGCTCACGCAGCGTTTTATTTCAACCGGCAAGTCTTGCGAGGATCGTTCTGTGTTCAGTAAATATCGATCTTGCTCTTTCTGTCCGATGGCGCTCGTTCGTCTCGCCATCTCACGTCTATGTCCGTAATAGCTGATGATAACATACGTTGTCTTATTTTAAATCTAGCTTTACGAGCTTTCACAATACGCTTTAGTATCAGTGCTCGTCTCTTTTCCGCCGTTTTGTTAATGACCTCTTTAGTAAACCAATACATAACCAGTAAAAGCAGCGCTGCTTGAATCTCCTCCACTTGTTATTGTTGCGGACAGTGTCGCTCAAAAATGATTAGGCTACTGTCCGTCGCTGACATTAGAGGAGCAGTCGCGCGCAGTCCCACGTCTCCGGACTAATTTGCCTAATCTTCACGGTACTTTAGACCTCAGTGGAAACGCAGACATTAGCAGGCCTGGGGGGAAAAACGTTCCTGGTAAAATGTTCCGGGTAATTTCGGTGGAAACACGGCTTAAGTCTACACTGCCGTTCAAGTGGGGAGCGAGACCATGATAACTTTCCATTTTTGGAAGGTAATGTGTCAGGACTCCTGGGTGATCATGTGTGTGTGTGTGTATGTTGTCTTACCTGTTGGTGGTGGTTCCTCACGGGTTCACTGGCTCCTCCCGCTCGTTTCAGTAATTGTTCACCTGTCGTGTCTCATCAGCTGTTCTCTTTTTATAGCACTCTGTCCTGTCTCTCGTCGCGTGCTCATTGTCTTGGTTGGTCTCAGTCTCGCTGTCCTAGTCCAGTCTGTAGTTCCTGCTGTTTCTTCAGGTTCGGTCGCAGGCATCTGGAGGCTCGTCTTAGCCCGGAGTTTACACGCCTGTGGATCTTGAACGGGACCTTGAGTGAACTGTGCTCTGTTTTCTGGTATTACTGGTGCGCTTTGTTTTCAGGCGAGATCCAGTATCATCCAGGTTCCAAAGAGCTGCTCTTTTCTGTCGGACGTTGTTTTACCTTCTGTCCAGTGTTCTGAGGTTATCGTCAGTCTCCTGCCGGGTGAGGATTTCTTCCCGGTCACCGACCAGAGTGGATTACTTCGTGGGACGCCGCGTGTGGTCTCTGTGCCGTGGACTGTGACTTTTGTGCTTCATCTGATCCTCTCTTTACTCCTCTATTAAACTTTGTGAACTTGCATCTGGCTCCGAGACTTATTCTGACAGTAATGGGTCTGCTGGTGGTTGAGAGACAACAGGAGGGTCAACACTAGGAAACTCGTTCTCATCTTAGGAGGATGCCTCATAATCAGGGTCCTCCTCAATATTATCATCTGTCTCAGACACATTCTCCTCTATCTCACTTTCATTGTCAAAGAACTGAGATAAAATCTTTGACAGAAAATCTTTGCTTAGATGTCATTTTCAAATGAGATCGATAGAGAACATAAAGACAGAGCACAAAAATAAATGGTTTAGAATAGCTTTATTCTCACTTATAATGCTGGCTCCTCCCCAAGTTTTTGAATATTATATTGAATATGTAAAATTATATTGAACATTATAAAATTATAACATGTTATAGTGACCTCAATAAAACAACCCAAATAAATGTGTGTACAATTATGATATTTCTTATGTTTTATACAGCTAAAAGAGCCTGGGATCAAATTGACCCCAAGGAACACCGATGCTACAAAATGTGTATAAGACATTGGAAAAAATAGCAGCAGGTTAATTTTATATTTATGAAGTTGTCCCCATTAAATTAGGAAAAGTCATTAAATCTGAAACAAAAAAAATAATGTCAATCATGTATTTACAGACGTTAAACATTGAATGGGGTCAAATTGACCCCAAAGATAATAGGAGGGTTAAAAAGATTGTTGAAATCCAATAAATCAGCCAAAATACAAAAAAAAATCAAAAATAAACAAATAAATCACTTTACAACTAATGTAAGTAAATAAAGAATTAGTTGAAACAAAAACACAATTCCACTAAATACAAAAGAAAAATCAAAAAGACTTGTGGCAACTGAAACAAAAGTTCAAAATAATCCAAAATATAAGACACAAAAGGTAATTAAATTTAAAGAAAAAGAACCATTCAGGCTGCAACAATAATCATAAATCAAAATGAGGGCACAACACAAAGCTATAAACAATATTAACAGCCAAAGGAAACAAAAGAAAATAGGTTAAATGACATTTGAAAACAACAAAACTAGAATGAACTAAATCAATAACATTTGGAAACAGGACATAGCAGTTGACCACTCGACTGGAGTTTGAAACAGGACATCACTGAAGCCGTGGCTTAACGCGGAGCACCCCTACTGGAATAACGCTATGGGCCTTCACGACCAGATTGTCGAGAGCAAAGCAGTGTTTTATCAAGAGACAACAGAACCGTATCATTCCCTGGCGAGAACCAATGCAGAACAACAGTAATCCAGCAACTAAGTCAGGTTTTCCTCAGCTTCTCTCGTGTCCACATCCAGTCAAGTGCAACAGCAATAAACAGCAGCAAGCTTGTGCAGCAGAAAGCAGACACAAGCTCTCCAATCAACACACCATCTCATCTCGAGTACTCGCATCCGGTTTCCGGCAGCGATGACGTAAGCGCGTTAACGACGCCGCAGTTCCCCAATAGTGACGCATCCCAGGCAGCACACACACTCATGTTTATAGCCCAGAGTCGACGCTGATAGGCTAAGATGGCAAATACGGTGACGGAAACAGAATCCCCATTCCTGCCACAGTACCATAACTAAGATGAACTGTACACTCACCTAAAGGATTATTAGGAACACCTGTTCAATTTCTCATTAATGCAATTATCTAATCAACCAATCACATGGCAGTTGCTTCAATGCATTTAGGGGTGTGGTCCTGGTCAAGACAATCTCCTGAACTCCCAACTGAATGTCAGAATGGGAAAGAAAGGGGATTTAAGCAATTTTGAGCGTGGCATGGTTGTTGGTGCCAGACGGGCCGGTCTGAGTATTTCACAATCTGCTCAGTTACTGGGATTTTCACGCACAACCATTTCTAGGGTTTACAAAGAATGGTGTGAAAAGGGAAAAACATCCAGTATGCGGCAGTCCTGTGGGCCAAAATGCCTTGTTGATGCTAGAGGTCAGAGGAGAATGGGCCGACTGATTCAAGCTGATAGAAGAGCAACTTTGACTGAAATAAGCACTCGTTACAACCGAGGTATGCAGCAAAGCATTTGTGAAGCCACAACACGCACAACCTTGAGGCGGATGGGCTACAACAGCAGAAGACCCCACCGGGTACCACTCATCTCCACTAAAAATAGGAAAAAGAGGCTACAATTTGCACGAGCTCAGCAAAATTGGACAGTTGAAGACTGGAAAATGTTGCCTGGTCTGATGAGTCTGGATTTCTGTTGAGACATTCAGATGGTAGAGTCAGAATTTGGCGTAAACAGAATGAGAACATGGATCCATCATGCCTTGTTACCACTGTGCAGGCTGGTGGTGGTGGTGTAATGGTGTGGGGGATGTTTTCTTGGCACACTTTAGGCCCCTTAGTGCCAATTGGGCATGGTTTAAATGCCACGGCCTACCTGAGCATTGTTTCTGACCATGTCCATCCCTTTATGACCACCATGTGCCCATCCTCTGATGGCTACTTCCAGCAGGATAATGCCCCATGTCACAAAGCTCGAATCATTTCAAATTGGTTTCTTGAACATGACAATGAGTTCACTGGACTAAAATGGCCCCCACAGTCACCAGATCTCAACCCAATAGAGCATCTTTGGGATGTGGTGGAACGGGAGCTTCGTGCCCTGGATGTGCATCCCACAAATCTCCATCAACTGCAAGATGCTATCCTATCAATATGGGCCAACATTTCTAAAGAATGCTTTCAGCTCCTTGTTGAATCAATGCCATGTAGAATTAAGGCAGTTCTGAAGGAGAAAGGGGGTCAAACACAGTATTAGTGTGGTGTTCCTAATAATCCTTTAGGTGAGTGTGTGTTGATACAGTATGTGAAATTCTGGAGGGAACGTCGGACGGCGTGGAATGGAGATGTAATGATGTTTGCTATTAAATGAGCTATGGAATATTCTAAAAGCAACTTGTGTAAACATCTTAATCAGAATATTGTCTTATTCAGAATAAGGTCAATAATTAGATTACTGCTTTAAATGTAGTCATGGACATTACAGTAAAGAACGGCTCTTTCGGTTTTATCCTGAACATTGTATAAGCATTCGCGTGTTACTGAACGGAAGAGACGCTCTCGGGAGCGTAAACGTCACATCCTTTTGATTTTCCCCGAGTCCTTCACATAAAAATCAGTCTAAAGGCTTTCATAGACAACCTAGGAAATCGGAGAAGGTCTCGGTTTTTAAGTTAAGTTACAAACTGTTCACACATTGTCAATATAAAAAAGTGATTAATACATGAACGTTATTACATATAGACACTATAAGTGGGTCAAGATACTTCTTTTTCAAGGATTTATTGGTAAGATTTCACTGGGACACTCTGTCTTCATCCGTGGTGTGATTTGTCTCTTGCAAAACACTGTTTTGTGACTAGATCTGGAAAAGGAGGAGGGTTTAATAGACACAGGCTTGAAGAAATGGAGGTGGAATAAGAAAAGACCATTGCAATCATACGCCATCAGTGGCATCCGAGCAAACGCCTGCGCCGCTGCTGATTGATGGGTGGGAGTAGACAAAGAGATTTCAGATAGAGGTGCCAGCAGAAATGCAGAATCTCCTCGTGTCACAATCCATCACGGTAAGATGAAAACAAGCCTACGAATCTGCATTTGCTCATCGACGTCTCACTGCAATTAGTGCCCTGTAGATCTTCATCATGGGCCTGGAGAGACAGACAGAACAAATTAAGATACTTTCAAGCACGTCATCTCATTTAAAGTATGTTACCTAGCAGACAATTATCACATCTTTATATAAATAAAAGCATTCGTTTCTTCAGGTTCTCATTAGGCGCTGCTTCTTAGTCACTGACAAAGAGTCCAAATGATTTTGTGGTGGGTGTTATGAAAATTTGCGGGGCATTAATAATTCTGTGCAGCACTATTTCATTAAAATATCTGGGCTGTTTTGTTCTTGCTATGATGATTTTCTCTTGTGGATGTCTGGCGAACAGTGCAGGCCGCCGTGTCACTGGCACAGGGCTGGATTATGGACCGGGTCACCGGACTGTCAAAAGCCTCCGAAGCTTTAGGCTGAGGTTGCCAAAGGAAACTGACCATCAGGGCCTTTGACTCGTACAGGGCAAACCAAACACTAGGGCTCCCAGACCCTTCAGCTCAAACTGGGCAAGCTGATCGCTAGAGGCCTGGCCTCTGCTTTAGCTACTGTGGCTCTACTAAAACATGCATGTCTTTTTTTAATTTTAGCCCCCAAAAATCAGTATCTGTCACTGAGGGGGTGGTACCATGCATCATACACCCCCTTGAGAAGAAGAAGTACACTTTAACATACTTTTAAGAAGAGTACTTACTACAGAAATGTGCAAATTGTTATTTACAATTGCATGGATATGTTATTACAGTTTACATGTATTAAAGTAGTGTTTTTGTCCCACTTAAGTACATCTTTATATGTCATTTTATAATTACGTCTATTGTTTTTGAAATATGGTTGAAGTCTATTGCCACATTTATGGTAAATATACTTTAATGCTATTTCTATTGAAACTAGTGCATGTCTTGTTTTTAAATATATAATATGTAATATGTAATCGCACAGTTGTTATGATGAAGTTGCAATTTACTACTTTTAAAATACATTAACTTGAAGTGTAATATGAAATAACACACTGAAGTGTGAATTATAATCAAGTGCTTTCCGTGTGCTTTAGTCAACACATCAAAATAAGTGCACATCTGTAAAACATGACAGTGGATTATTAAAACTCCTTTCAATTATTTTTAAAGAAAAAGTTTGACTATGACATTATTACAAAGTGTACTTTTAAAAGTGTCCTTAACTGTTTTAAGCACTTAAGTGGCCTTAAATATGATCTTTTTTTATATATATATACTTTTAAGATTTGAAGTACACTACAAGTGCACATGTGTATATAGTCTTGTGGACATTTTGAATGCCTTATGTAAAGATACAGTGTACTAAACTTTTGTTAACCCAGACACAATGAAAGTATCCAAAACTGAATATGATATTTAAGCAATAATAATTCATTTTAGTGAAGGTCATTTTGTTGAGTTGAGTGCATGAGGTGTCCAACATTGCTACTTAAGTACATCATCCGGGTATTTGAATTGAAGATCTTTTTGTAATTGTCAGTGTGAACTACTCACATGCACTATTCTATGCCATTTTGTAAGTATGTGAATTGGGAGGCAACTAAATGATTTAAGCACTAAATTCTGCAACACCACAGCAGATTTAAAAAAACTCATGACAGCATTTCAGCATCACCTGGACCTCAGAGACATTGGCTTCATGCCACTCGGCATTTTTCTCTTGACATTTGCATAAAGTTGCAAATCTTTCTCCGATCCGCTGTCAATCCCACAATTCCCTGCGCGAGCGTGTAGCGCAACTCCCATGGGAATGAATTGACAACGCCTGCTCAGCTCTGCTCAGTCCGTTCCGGTGGACACGCACCGTTAGAAGGCTGGAGCAGCACTCACATATGGAGCACATCGATCATGCCTTTAAACGCTGCCTATGCTCGCTACGTTTTGGAACGGAGCCTATATTTGTCACAAAATGACCCATTTTGATAATTGTTTTCAGGATTTAAAATAAAATACAATTGTTCTTGCATTGCAGATTGCAGTTGATATACAAGCAATCTTTGTGATGACAGTGTTACTGCCATTAGTTTTACATTCACATTTATGCATTTAGCAGGCGCTTTTATCGAAAGCGACTTTCAGTACAGTAGAGGAACATGAGAAATTCATCACAGCCAACAATATTTATAGTATACGATGCCGGGTTTATTCCCTTGTGAAAAAGAAATAAACTTTTAAAAATAGATATTACATACTTTAAGAGAAAATACTTACTTTATATGCATTTCATTGCATGCAATTCAATCAAAAAATTATTAATGTTTACATTTACATTAAATACAATTAGCTGAACTGTTTCCCCTCACATAAGTAGGACTTAAATACATCTTTGTGCCATTTCATAATTGAAATATGGTTAAAGTATTGTATATGTTGTATTTAAACATACTTTCTAATTAAACATATTATTTAGAACATTTAATATATTTTCTTAAAATACATAAAATAACACATTACAGTTACAATTATAATCAAGTACTTTATGGCCCAGTTTCACAAGCAGGACTCGGATTAAGCCAGGATTAGTCTTTAGTTCAATTAGGGCATTTAAGTAGCTTTTATAAACGTGCCTTAAAAAAAAAAAATTACTGGTGTGCATGTTGAGTCAAAACAATGGCACTGACATATTTTAAGATGTATCAGTGCAAGTTGTGTTCAGTTAAAACAGCTTAAAACATGCATTTTAGTCTGGGACTAACTTAAACCTTGTCTGTGAAACCAGGGGAGTATGTGGCGTCTCGAGCTTCGTCTTGTGTGTAGATGTAACGGCCGATCTTTGGTCTCATGGATCTATAATTTGTTCCCTTGGCAAATCGTTTAGGCTGAGGGCAAAGAGAAGTTTCATTACTTTTTTATTTTTAGGCTATTTAACTTTACGTTACCCATGTAGCCGACTAGCACTGACTTTGAATGTTTGAATCTTTATTTTATGTATAGCTTCTTATACCTTTTACTTATACTTTTGTATTATTGATCATACATACACTTGCATTTAACAAAAAGAGACTTGTGTTTCATGTCATTTAATGTTATCACAGTGATAATCATATTGTCTGAACCAGATATTAATATACAGATTTTCTCCTCATTGTTGTCACTACTAGAGCAAGCTCCTGATTGGTTAACGTGGCGCGAATATCCGCCAAAGTTCAGATTTTTCAACTCAGGCAATTTGCGGCTTTAGGGCAAATCACGCATCAAACGCTTAATTCGCTCAATTCGTGCCGTGCCATTCGCGCGAATCGCGCCGTAAAATGTCTATTCACGTCTTTGCATTGACTTAACATGTAAATCACTCGCGTCCGGTGTGAACGCACCATAACAAGGAAGTTTTCAGGATATTCTTATAGTATGATGACCTCTTATATATCAAAAGCTCAAGGAAAATTAGATTTCTCAGGTCATGACCCCTTTAAAGAAACATAGTCATACAATTTGATTCAATATTATATTATCTGCAAGTACAGATTTGGTTTAAGGTTGTTTTACAGTCTTCCTTTGAGTTTGTAAAAGTTTCACAGCCTCATGGGAATATTTAAGACACATCGGTTGCCATTTGCATGGAGTGTAATAAACACGTGATGTGATTAGTCGGGTAATAACGAGAACCACACCTGAAGTGACTTCAGAGTGTTTACTTTGACGAAGCCTTTTAGTCTGTGTTCACAAAGCAAGGCTTAACAAGGATTGAACGTCACGAAACTCAAAAGCCTTCTCATCTGCTCCGCTTACATGGACGTACATCCTCTGGATGAAGCAATAGTGTGGGGGATTTGTCAGGTAGGGCTGATTTCTCCGTGTAAGTCTGACACCTACTTTTGTCCGCCGCGGTTCTTGTCCTCGTTACACTTTGACAAGATCACAAATCTGTCGCCCTCCGCGGGTTCATTTGAATAGTCAAAGTCTTCCGGATTCAGCTGCTGACTTAAACTGTATTCCGGATCTCATTAATATGTACCTCGTCTATTTTTATGCCAAACTAGCATTTACATGGTTGCCTTATCTGTCATTTTTTGCTTAATTGACAAGCAAGCTAACAGCCTCTCTCTTTCTCCTTTCATCTTTCTTTTCTTTCCGTTGGGAAAGATGTTATGTATGCTCCCGATGTTCTCTAATTATCCCCTAAACCTGACTAGATGAGATATATTCCTGCATTTAGCTTTCAACATCTGTAGAAAATTGGATTATTCCCGTCAGATTGGGCAGAAGATGACAGAATTGCTCTTCAGGTGTGAATTATGTAGAGATTCGACTCAGTGTTGTATTAGGATCCGTACACCGTTGGGTTTGTGTTTTTACAGATTTGATACGCTGCTTGCTTTCTCTGGGTATCATTAAAAAGCACTATTTGAAGCTCACATTTATTGTTTGGTCTTGGTTGAAAATTTCTCCTCTGTCCTTGAGGAGTAAAATCTTTTAAAGGGACCATGATAAGGGATGTGGACGGAGACAAAGAGACAGATCAATGTACTGAAGAGGATAATGTCTTGTTCGAGGACAGCAAAGAGATCCTGTGGCTCATATATTTGCACACCCATCACCATAAAAGCACCGATCGGCTCTATAAAGCAGTTATAGTCCCTTCACCTCTCAGATGAGAGGAGACACACAGAAGGACTGGTGTGTTCTTTTGCTTACGCGCTGCTTTACGGAAAGTCTTTCAAGCTGGTACAACCACAAACTCTCAGTGATCAATATTTCAGTGGCCTTGGACATCAAAGCTCCTTACAAAAGAGTATTAAATAACTATGGAAGTTATTATTTTCGCCGGCCTCTTTCCTGCAAGTGTACAGTCAGTTCCCATGTGACCAATAGAGCGTTTGTAAGTTATGACTTTTAAGAGCGCTGACTTTTTAAAATTAATGTCTAGAGGAAATGTTCGTGCCACGGTCTGTTGAGGTTCATCTCATGCCAAATAAATCGTCTTTTGGCGGCTCTACCGCAATTAACCAAATGTCAGATATACCTTAAGTCTGCTAAAACAAAACCGTAATACTTCCCTATTCACCACTTCTACTTCACCATTAATTTCAGTTTGTTTTCATTTGTCACATGTCCTTGTTCATTTGCCGCCACTTATCAATCACAATGGACACTAACGAATCCTCTCAGCTGTTTGTCATTTGTGTTAATCGTCTGTGTATTTAAGTTCCTGCTTTTCCTCGGTTCAGTGTCCAGTGTTGTTTGTGGTAGCTACAGCATGTCCATTATCCAATACCAAGTATGGGAACTTCTGACTTGCATCCTTGGTAGTTCAGACTTGCCAAGTTCAACTCCCGAGGACGGGAGGACTGCTAATGGAACAGCAGCGTTCTTGATAGCATCACTCAGCTCGCTCTACAATAAAACGAAATATATGTCACAAAACAACACTCTGCCTCTTTTCATTTTCTTAAAAAAAAAATTAAACATATTATAGCCACACAAATGTGTGTCCAGGCAACGTATACATGATTACATATACGCATTTATATTTATAACAAAACGAAATAACAACCCTGCCTTTTTTCGTTTACATTTGAAAAAAAAAAACATTAAATGGCTTTTTAAAAAATTGTATACTGTTGTCTGAGGTCAACTTATGACGTTTGCGTGGTTTTTACATTCAGAAATATCATCATGAATAAGTAATAGGCTATTTTGTACCCTGGTTTTGAGGCTCTCTAAAGAAACGGTCAGTTTTTATGAAGATTTGGAAGTAAACGCCCACTACTAGGATTGGATAAGATTTGCATATTTAATGAGCTTCAGCTCCCTTGTCAGTACATGTGGGATTGGTTTTGAAAGCGTGTGGGAAAATGACAACCGGAATGAATCACCCACAGGACTCGCAATTTTTTTTTTTTATCAAACAAACACAATGATTTATCTCTCATCCACCTGCGATTGATTGGAATGATATTTTTTTTATTACTTGGCCCGCCTGATCAGTGTATATAACGGCGGGCGCAAGTCAAGAGAGTGAACAACGTACATCAAGAAAGGAATGTTATTTCACTATTTAAGATAGCCCGTCGGCAGGCTGGACTTACGTTTTGGTAGCCCGTGTGGAAAACACATAGCCCCGGGACGTTGGGATTTGCGAGTCTGATCCCGAATAGCAATGAACCAAGAATACCACAAATAAAGGATTCTCCAGCCTTTCACAGCGTGCTAAGGTATGCTCAGTTAGACACATACACATAATCAATACGATCTGTAACAATGCAATACTATCCTCTATAAAAAAATCGTAATCTCATCGTGTCTGCAAATCCAGTCTCTTGTTTACAAATGAATCCGGTGAAATGAAGGAACAAACGTGCAATGTCTTCCCCACGTGAGCTGTATATTCATTAAAAATAAAGTTCATCATGCATTCATAGTGTTAGAGTCCGAATGAAGCTTGTGTAGCATGTTTATTGCTTAGAAGTTCAACGCGGTTAAGCTCTATGTAGACCTATATCATCTCAGGCACGAGTCGGTGGGCGGGGCTACAGAATCAGGCGTTGTTCTTCTTCTGTTGAGGCGGTGCTTCACCACACGATGACGTCAAGGTGTGGCATATTCACAGATTGAGCGTTTTCTGGGCCTGGTGTCAATAAAAGCTGGTGTCAAACTAACCAGGAAGTTTTCAGCTCTGAAACTTACACAATATTGTTATATCACCATGACCTTTTATATATCAAAAGCTCAAGGGAAAGTTGATTTCTCAATTCGGGACCCTTTTAAACATATTAATATGTGGTTCAGACAATAAGTGTGCATATAAATGATTATCACTGTAATACAATTAAATATGACATAAAACACAACCCAGTCTCTTTTTGTGAAATGTCAGTTTATGTGATCAATAATAGCCATTATAAAAGTATAAGTAAAGGTATAAGAAGCTATACAAGAAATAAAGCTAACGATTCAGTCAAACAAAGTCAGCGCTACAACGGTAAAGTTAAAGAGCCTAAAAAAATAAAACTTCACTTTGCCCTCAGTCAAAACGATTTGGCAGGGAATAAATTATATATTCATGAGACCAAAGATCGGCCGTTAGATCTAAACAAGACAAATTATATCTCATGTTTAACCACCACAGAGACATCAGAGCCAGCGGCAGACGTCAGAAGGACTGGCCGAGGAAAGGCTGCTCTCGCCGGGGTTAATGAGCGCTGAGCGCCGCTGATCCACTGGATCTCACAACTCCACAAACACCAGATCAAATTTTCAAATAGGTGCTCTCTTTATAAATAAACCACAGATTTGAGTTTTACACAAGTACATCATCGCCTGAAAAAGTCTTAAAACTATATTTTATGACACATTAACAGTAGTATTTTTTAATTATGTCCGCTATTGACGCTTGCTTGTTGGTGCAAGATGCATTCTGGAATACCGGTCTGTCTGAAGTCCACACAAGTCTCCTCTCGATGCATCCTTGATAAAAGGGGCGGATCGAGGACACATCCGGGGATTTGGACTGTACTTAGCAAGCAGTACTTGGGCAGCGACTGATGACGTTTAACAAGTCCACGAGAACACAAGTACAAACAAAAACGCATATTGAGAAACGGCCTATGTCTCACATGTTTGGATTGTATTAATAAACCCTGAGTTACCTTAATCCTGATCTTCATAGAACCTTAGCATTACAACACCAAAAGAGCAGTAGCTATGTCCGATTATATAGTATTTGGAAAACAGTTGTCAAAAAGTACCGGATCAGATTCTGAACTGTGCATACGAGGGACACTTTACTATCCCATGAAGCCACGGGACAGGATTTATACATGGCAGTGAAGCGATGCAACATGACAGTAACAACATTTCCTTCATACTACTCATATTCTTATTATATATAACTAGAGATGGGTAGATTACTTACAAATTGTAATCGGTTACTGATTAACAAATGACATGACAAAAACATAGTTAGTAACATAATCCATTATATTACATATTTAATACTTTTGACCTAACTTGTTTATCACATTGATTTGAGTGAAATAATCTTGCACCATATTGATTTGAAATACAAAGAGAAAGGTAATATATTCCATTCTTTGTTATCAACATCATGAAGTGCATGAAATATTACATTACGTCAGGGTTTCCCAGACTGGGCTTTGTCATGGAACTGAAAAATAAATAAATAAATAAATAAATACGAATAAAACACTACTAAAAAAGATTTTAAAATGTGTTGTATTTGTTTGCCTGCATGTCATGTGACTTAATTTGATCATTTATTATAATTCATTTCATTGCCTTAATTATATCATTGACCTACCTTACACATTCAAATCTCTGGGCTTACTTCAAGTAAGTACACTCACCTAAAGGATTATTAGGAACACCTGTTCAATTTCTCATTAATGCAATTATCTAATCAACCAATCACATGGCAGTTGCTTCAATGCATTTAGGGGTGTGGTCCTGGTCAAGACAATCTCCTGAACTCCAAACTGAATGTCAGAATGGGAAAGAAAGGGGATTTAAGCAATTTTGAGCGTGACATAGTTGTTGGTGCCAGACGGGCCGGTCTGAGTATTTCACAATCTGCTCAGTTACTGGGATTTTCACGCACAACCATTTCTAGGGTTTACAAAGAATGGTGTGAAAAGGGAAACACATCCAGTATGGGGCAGTCCTGTGGGCCAAAATGCCTTGTTGATGCTAGAGGTCAGAGGAGAATGGGCCGACTGATTCAAGCTGATAGAAGAGCAACTTTGACTGAAATAACCACTCGTTACAACCGAGGTATGCAGCAAAGCATTTGTGAAGCCACAACACGCACAACCTTGAGGCGGATGGGCTACAACAGCAGAAGACCCCACCGGGTACCACTCATCTCCACTACAAATAGGAAAAAGAGGCTACAATTTGCACTAGCTCACCAAAATTGGACAGTTGAAGACTGGAAAAATGTTGCCTGGTCTGATGAGTCTGGATTTCTGTTGAGACATTCAGATGGTAGAGTCAGAATTTGGCGTAAACAGAATGAGAACATGGATCCATCAGGCTGGTGGTGGTGTTGGTGGTGTAATGGTGTGGGGGATGTTTTCTTGGCACACTTTAGGCCCCTTAGTGCCAATTGGGCATGGTTTAAATGCCATGGCCTACCTGAGCATTGTTTCTGACCATGTCCATCCCTTTATGACCACCATGTGCCCATCCTCTGATGGCTACTTCCAGCAGGATAATGCCCCATGTCACAAAGCTTGAATCATTTCAAATTGGTTTCTTGAACATGACAATGAGTTCACTGGACTAAAATGGCCCCCACAGTCCCCAGATCTCAACCCAATAGAGCATCTTTGGGATGTGGTGGAACGGGAGCTTCGTGCCCTGGATGTGCATCCCACAAATCTCCATCAACTGCAAGATGCTATCCTATCAATATGGGCCAACATTTCTAAAGAATGCTTTCAGCACCTTGTTGAATCAATGCCACGTAGAATTAAGGCAGTTCTGAAGGCCAAAGCGGGTCAAACACAGTATTAGTATGCTGTTCCTAATAATCCTTTAGGTGAGTGGATATTAGGTATATTTAGTGAATATAATTTCAGCTGACAACAAAGCTGGGGAATTCCTGCATTGCATACATTATTTTAATGAGTTTGAAATACAAAAGCCTTCCAAAGAGATTAATGCATGGTCAAATAACGCACTGAAACTGAGTGATAATTCAATAATTAATGTGTTACTCAGGAGTTCATCTGTAAATCCAGTGATCAAATACTGTGGGTCTCAGTTTTCAGTGATAGTCACATGACCTGTGGCTGTTCTGTGTGATCCCACAAACCTGGAAGAGCTTCTGAACGTACACAAGCAGTGGGCGTCTTTAGAAAGGACCAATTAACAGATAACACAGTAGTAGTAGGGAGAATAAATTAATTATGAAAATTTGACTGACATTGTTAGAATAACATGCAATCATGTATACTCAATAGAAACGTAACTGTAGTCTGATTCAGAGTATTTTAAAATGTAATATAATCTAATTATAAGTATTTAATTTTTGGAATCTGATTACGTAATCCAGATTACATGTAATCATACTACCCAGCTCTGTATAGGACATACTTTCGTAGTGGTTGCAAAGTAAGTTAAAATTCGATTTCGGACGCACCACTACACATTTGTAATGATGAAACTGCAATTGAAAATATTGAAAATATATGAATTTAAAATGTAATATTGAATAACTCACTGCAGTTAAAATTATAACCGAGTACTTTAGTATGTTAAGGCCTCGATATACTAGTGTGACGCCATTTCAAACAAAATCAGGCCAAAACGAAGGTCGTTTCCGAGGTTCAAAACATCTTCGAACTACCATTGGTTCATTGCGATGATGTAGTAGGTAGGTGTGGCTCTGAGGATCCTCCTTTTTTGGCATGGAAATCTTGTTCTAGTAATCCTAGTTCATTCTTTTTTTTGAGTCCGCCGAGGTCAGACGTTCACGAGAATAAACATAAACACCGGAGAGCTGCTTTATTGTAGAAATTGAAGGGCTGTTTTGTCATGTGTAATACTGTAAAGGCCTGTTCGCATCGCCAGTGAAAATCACTTGGGTGTGAACACTCAAGACGCGCCGAAAAACATCACGAAAAATAATGGCGATATTCGTCCCGGTGTGTACAGGCCTTTAAACTGCTTGCTTTTTGCACTATCTGCTAGTGCATTTTTTTGTAAATATACTTTTAAAATTTGAAGTACAGTACAAGTGCATATTCAGTACACTCATTTTTCACAAGTCTATTGCTGAATGTGAACATGTTAATAGGTTCAAGCTAGAGCCCTGCGCGGGACTGTTTTCTTCATCCCGCTCCCGCCCGCATCCGCCGAATTTCTGACCATTACCGCCCGCTCCCGCAACGTATGTGTTACACTCCCGCCCGCTCCCGCAATATGTATGTCCACTCCCGCCCGCACCCGCAAAACTCTGAGAATTTATTCCCGCACAATAATAGAGATACATTGATTTTGTGTCTTCTCCCGTCCCGCAGGGAAAAAAAACACGTATTTGTATTGAAATTATTAAAGAGATTCATGGGGTTGTTTGTTTCGTTTCCCTGGCCTGCATGTAAAAAAAAAAAAAGACAAATACATTCAAATATAATTTCGTTTTTATCAAAAACTTTGCACATAAAAATAGACTGCTTTGCAAAACAGAAAAACAGATTGAGAAACAAAAAACAGATCCCAATTCGTCGGTCAGTTCCGACGTACGTCGAACGTGACCGACTGAAAGGAAACCTGAGAAAACATGCTTCAACAGAATGTAACGTGAACACAAAATAGCAAACGGACATTTAGAAACAATCCATTTCCACTCACTAAACTTCTATGTATTGTTTGTCAAAAACACCAAACAGTCAACTTGACCTGCAGGGAGTGCTGAGCGTTTTTGGTGAGGTATGATCAAGTAGCTATGTATTTGCCAGCTGCGCAATATGTGGATATATAACGTTATACCGCATGATTTTGCCTACCAAAACAATTGAGAAACTTCTCCAAATGTCAGACTTTCCTTGCTTAGCTTTTGTGCTGTAAATACCTCATTTGAGGTTCTTTTCTACATCATCTATTGACATCTTCTCCATCATGTCGTTAGGCAACCTCCCTATCCCGCCGATTCCCGCTGTTTTTTTAGCCGCCCATTCCCGCCCGCAGCAAAATTCAAACCGCCCGTTCCCGCGAGATTTACGTTGGGTCCCGCGGGACCCGGCGGGACTCAATCCCAATGCAGCCCTCTAGTTCAAGCCTTAAAAAGAAGAGTCAGACCCCCTGAAATTCATAAATTAGTGAAAAAGCCTGTAGTGTAGTTGTTTTAGGATAGACTTGTATTCAACAGAGTGAACTTCCATTCAGTTGACATAGTCAATCAATAAAGATGAGTGAAAGACGAGTTTCCAACATGGATCTCGTGAAGATGAAGTGAAAGGGTTGTCGGTTATTCCACATTTCTTTTTTTCTCTCCAGGCACGCCAGCGCTCATGCCAATGCCATCTGCTCAACATCTGAGCTCTATAGAGTCTCTCCTGTTGTTCAGGGATTATATCTGGCTAGTCAGCTTACTGCGATGCTAAAAAGAAGTGTGCTGCGCTGCCTTCAAGTCATGTCGAAATGATCGCATTTACAAGATGAGAACACTATAATGTTGTAGCTACCAGTGGGACTCTGGATTTTCTTTGAGCCCTGAATATCAGAGTTGCTGATGTGAATGAATTCCTTAAAGAGGGAAATTTAGATGCACATCACAGTATATTTGTAAGTATAGACTGAGCTTAAGACGACTTAATAAGAATTATAAATAAATAAAAAACGTTTAGTTAATAGTTGGCAGTTTATTTAAATCCATTTTTAAGTTCATTATTGTTTCTGTTCGGATTAAAAGTAATGTGAATTTCTTACAGAGACATGTAAGGAAATGAATAAAAAATGACTTTCTTTGAAGAGTCTGTGCTGCAGGGCGCTTATTAAATCTTGCTAGGTCTGATCCGTTCCCCATGTCTGATTTTTAAATTCTCTACATTATTAAACCTATTAGTTTTTATAGCTTCCCCATATTCAGGCGAACACATATTCTGCTAAATAGAAATCAACAATTTGCCACCGTAAAAACCAAGCCTCCACTCGCAGGGTTTCAATTCATCCTGTTAAGTGTTACACTGCTAAAAATGAACATGGCTTAGTTGACATGTAGTTCCTACCTTTTAAAAGGGACGCCGAAATCAAGTGTAACCTGAATTTCTCACTCAGTATTTTTTGGGTAACACTTTAGAATACTGTTCCGTTATTAATGAATAACTAACAAATGAGGAACACATTATTAGTACTCTACTAGGGCTGCACGATTTGGGAAAAATATCTAATTGCAATTATCCTTTAAAATGCTTTTTTTAATTATTATTATTTTTACAAATGAAAAGTGTGTATATAACATTTTGTGTTTATATATTAATATGACTAATAAAAATTATTATGATTATTATTATTGCTAAATATTACTATTACAATAACATTCATCATTAAAAAAATTTCAAATAGAGCATTTAAGAATAAATATAACAGTATAATAATAATATTTATATTTTACAGAAAACTAAAAAAATATGGGTTACCTGTTAATATGCAGACAACCTATGGCTAAAAATCATTAGAAAGGTCTAATAAAAATTGTTATTATAAAATTCTGTGCTTTTTATCTGATATCAATTGCTTAAAGTCTATGTCTTTTATATCAAATATGAGCCTCTTATGCATCCACTGTGGGGATTAAAACTCCTGTACATTGAAGAAAAACATATGGATTGTCATATAAATTTATTTAGAAGTATTATTTTTCTTATTTTCTACCCAAAGGTTTCATTCATACTGGAGGCCAGAGGGCGCCCTCGAGCAGAAAGAGAAATAATCGTTTGCAGGAAATCTCTATGGGAAATCCCTAATGTGAAGCTAAGCTAGCGCTGTAGGCTGAATAAAACGAAGATAGAAACGCTTTAACTGATTAAATATGAAGATAATACTTCTGCGACAAGATATGGTGTATTGAGTTCTTCAAGCCTTCTCGGGTATTTTCATAATAATATGAAAATATATGACATTCTGTGATAAGAAACCACATCAGCTCGACTGACGATATGAAGTGAGTCATTAAACGTTGTATTTGGTTGGACAACAGGTTTATGAACACTCCGCATTACTAGTTTGTGAAGATGTTTGACACATTTTCAAGCGCACGTTATAATAAGCGACTCAAACTCGCAGTGCTTTCAGACGGAGCAGCGTTTACTGATCACAGAGCCGCTCTTCACTGACACGATGGGCATTTATTTATTTCATTAAAATCCTGGTCAGCGACGACAGTTCAGGGGTCAGGGTTTGGCCACTATGGCCAGTGACGTATAGAAGCTCCATTCCCCCCCAAAAATTATTGGGAGTAGCAATGGGGTTGTGAACTGGAATGGACTCTGAAATGGGCTCATGCATAGGACCGTACTCTGGAGTGGGCTCAGGAGTCAGGGGCTGGAGTGAATGTGTGTGTAGCCCAAACACACATAAATGCTAAAGCCATTATGGATAGTGCATCCCTCTCTGGGTTGAGCTCAGGATTTCCCTCACTGGAAGGGACTCAGGAATTATTCTCACTGGAAGGGACTCGGGAATTTCTCTCACTGGAGCGGACTCAGGAATCTCACACACTGGAACGGACTCAGGAATTTCTCTCATAGGAACGCACTCTGGAATTTCTCCCACTGGAACGGACTCAGGAATTTCTCTCACTGGAACGCACTCTGGAATTTCTCTCACTGGAACGCACTCTGGAATTTCTCTCACTGGAACGGTCTCAGGAATTTCTCTCACTGGAATGGACTCTGGAATTTCTCTCACAGGAACGGACTCGGGAATTTCTACAGAATCAGGAATTTCTCTCACAGGAATGCACTCTGTAACTCATCTCACTGGAACAGACTCAGGAATCTCACACACTGGAACAGACTCAGGAATCTCACACACTGGAACAGACTCAGGAATCTCACACACTGGAACAGACTCAGGAATCTCACACACTGGAACAGACTCAGGAATCTCACACACTGGAACAGACTCAGGAATCTCACACACTGGAACAGACTCAGGAATTTTCTCGCTGGAACAGACTCAGAAATTTCTCTCACTGGAACGGATTTGGGAATTTCTCTCACTGGAATGGACTCTGAAATTTCTCTCACTGGAACAGACTCGGGAATTTATCTCACAGGAACGGACTCAGGAATTTCTCTCACTGGAATGGAGTCTGGAATTTCTCTCACTGGAACGGACTCGGGAATTTCTCTCACAGGAACGGACTCGGGAATTTCTCTCACAGGAACGGACTCGGGAATTTCTCTCACTGGAACGGACTCTGGAATTTCTCTCACTGGAACGGACTCTGGAATTTCTCTCACTGGAACGGACTCTGGAATTTCTCTCACTGGAACGGACTCTGGAATTTCTCTCACTGGAACGGACTCGGGAATTTCTCTCACAGGAACGGACTCGGGAATTTCTCTCACTGGAACGGTCTCAGGAATTTCTCTCACTGGAACGGACTCGGAATGTCTCTCACTGGAACGGTCTCAGGAATTTCTCTCACTGGAACGGACTCAGGAATTTCTCTCACTGGAACGGACTCAGGAATTTCTCTCACTGGAATGGACTCCGGAATTTCTCTCACTGGAATGGACTCCGGAATTTCTCTCACTGGAACGGACTCTGGAATTTCTCTCACAGGAACGGACTCTGGAATTTCTCTCACTGGAATGGACTCGGGAATTTCAAATGACTCTGTACGCAATTGGATAGTCCTTCAACCAATCAGACCACAAGAGGCAGGATCAACGGGCAACAACCCATCGCTTCTCTATCCGCCATGTGGATAAGCCAGTCTGTGATTGGTTTCCGCAAAAGTGTAACAGAAGTAGTAGAAATGAATGTACAGGTTTCCAAAGGGAGTTGCAGGGCGAAATCAAATCGCCGGCAGATCAGGCTGGGTTTACCCAGTCTAGTGTTGGGGTTCCTGATGGAGGGAGTGGACTGGGAGGGCTGTGGCTGTTAGATGGCAAAACAGTCCTCCACAATCTTTTCGATATCATGGCCATCCTGAAATATGGTGCATAGGGATGCTTCGGGTCCAAGGAAAATTCCCACTTTAGTCAATCTTTACTGCTGCTAGATCCAATTTGAAATGGTCAGTTCTTCTGTCACCGGTGGTTGCAGGTGAGTAGAAGCGGGATCTAAGTGCAGCAGACTTTATTTTATTTGATCAGAATTCAGAATATCAAGGACAATACACATAAGCAGATCAACCTAACCATACGCAACACAGAACTGACAATCAGGGCTTAAATAGACAGAACAAACAAAGGGAGAACCTAATTAAACACGCCTGAACTGGGGACTCTAATCAAATCAGTTACCATAGGAAGAAACAGACAGGGCACAGAACTAATTAGCAAACTAGAAAGCTAACTTAGAAACACAGACATGCACAGAACACAAAAACAAACTCTAAACATGAACCAACAAACTCTAAATGTGACAACTAGTGAGTGAAGTAACGTGAGGTGACCCATACTTGGAATTTGTGCTCTGCATTTAATCCATCCAAGTCATGGCCGTGCATAGAGTTCTTCAGGGGCAGGGGCTCAAATGTAAAAAAGGGGCAATATGTATACAGTATATATATATATATATATATATATATATATATATATATATATATATATATATATATATATATATATATATATATATATATATATATATATATATATATATATATATATATATATATATATATATATATATATATATATATATATATATATAAGGTGTCTCTTATGCTCATCAAGCCTGCATTTATTTAATCAAAAATACAGAAAAAACAGTAGCTTAATATTGTGAAATATTATTACATTATGCTCTTTTTAACTTTTTATTAATCAAAGAATCTTCCATCATTGACATTAAATCATCCTATTAGAATGATTTCTGAATGATCATGTGACACTGAAGAGTGGAGTAATGATGCTGAAAATCCAGCAGTGATCACAGGAATACATTATATTTTAAAGTGTTTTAAAATAGAAAACCATTATTTTAATAATATTTCACAATATTGCTGTTTTTTTATCAAATAAATGCAGGCTTTATGAGCATAAGAGACTTCATTCATAATGCTGCATAATCATCAAAAATGGTACGTACCCATTTCGCCAGCCTACACTTCACAGAATAGGCCTGTAGGTACTCGTGGCACTTGGGCTTCATTAACTTTGATAAAGTAAATGGTGTAGCCTAGCAATATACATAAATACAAGTGAATTTAACACTACTTACCATTAACACGACTTTTGCTGCTGCAGGTTTTGTGCAGGGATTTGTTTGTTGTCAGTTAACATCCATTTTGTCAGTGATGCAATTTATAAAATGAGACAAACCGCAGGAAATCGTTCCACAAACGTTAGTTCGTCTGTCCGTGTAATTTTCAACCGATTTATGAATAAGAACAGAAAATGACCGCTCCACTTCACATGCCCAATGGAGTTTGAAACTTGTTCTGCCAGATCACGATTGGTTGGTGTATATACATGACAAACGGGAATAATTGTGTAATATTTTAAAATATATAATGTAGATTTGTAATTAAATCCAAGTACTTGGAATTTGATATGACCAAGATGGCGGCGCGAGTAGATCGCGAGGCTCAGCGTCTCTCCAGATTCTGCAATTTTGCGGTATTTTTCTTGCTCATCTCGGGTCTGTTCGTGCAGAACAGTTGTGCCTTTACATCGTACACCCGCGCTGAGCTTTTGGATATTGGTTTGCGAATTTCCGACAGTTTTATGGACAATCTTCGACTCCTTCCTGAGATCGCTAGGACGCCCGAGGCGATGCGCTCATCCCGGCCGGGCGGAAGTGCACCCAGACGGCGGCGAGATCGTAAACAAAGGCGGGGGAAGCGTGGAGGATTGCGGGTTAAGCTAACGCGTTCTCCTCATCGGCTCTCTTTACCCAGCATTTTCCTTGCTAATGTACGATCGCTAGTGAACAAAATGGAGGAGATTCGACTCAGCATCACACACAGTAAGAGACTTTTGAACTGTAACGTCCTAATCTTCACTGAAACCTGGTTAAACAGCGGAATACCGGACACCGCTATCGAGCTAGCGGGACGCCACACACTCCGGGCAGACAGAACATTAGATGGCTCCGGGAAGACAAGAGGTGGTGGATTGTGCATTTATATTAACAAAGCTTGGTGCACAAACTCTGCTATTGTTGGGAGTCATTGTTCAGCTAACCTGGAGTTTCTCATGGTTAAATGTAGACCGTTTTATCTACCGCGGGAGTTCACTTCCACCATTATAACTGCTGCTTATATTCCACCCGATGCTGATGCCAAGCTTGCTATGAAAGAACTTCACGCAGCCATCAGTAAACAACAGACTGATCACCCTGAAGCTGCGTTTATTGTTGCAGGTGACTTTAATCACTCAAACTTAAAGTCAGTGCTACCCAAGTTTCACCAGCATGTTTCCTGCCACACCAGAGGAAACAAAACCTTAGACCATGTTTACACAAACATGGCGGGAGCTTACGTTGCAACACCCCTCCCCCACCTGGGACAGTCAGACCACATCTCTTTGTTCCTCAGCCCCAAATATGCACCCCTCATCAACCGTGTGAAGCCATCAGTGAAGACAATCAAGGTGTGGCCTGCGGGGGCAGACTCCACACTCCAGGAAAGGTTTCTAAACACAGACTGGAGTATGTTTGCTTCTCAAGCCACCAGTGGCGCTCACACGGACATTAACTCCTACACCTCCTCAGTATTGGATCATATCAATACCACCATTGACAGTGTTACAACCCAGAAACAGATCACCACATACCCAAATCAGAAGCCTTGGATGAACAGGGAAGTGCGACTCCTGCTGAAGTCACGCAACACTGCCTTCAGATCAGGAGATGCACAAGCCTACAGCGCATCCAGAGCAAACCTGAAGAGGGGCATCAAAAAGGCCAAGCACTGCTACAAGCTAAAGATAGAGGGACACTTTTCCAACTCTGACCCTCGACGCATGTGGCATGGCATTCAGGCCATCAGTGATTATAAACCCACCCACTCCACCCCAGCAGCCACTGATGTCAACTTCCTGAACGAGCTAAATTACTTTTATGCTCGTTTTGAAAGAGACAACAGAGAAACTGCCACCAAGCTCAAACCCTCAGCTGACCACCCACCAATCACACTCTCCTCCACAGATGTCTGCAAGGCACTGAGCCGGATCAGCGCGCACAAGGCTGCTGGACCAGACAACATCCCTGGTCGTGTTCTCAGGGCATGTGCGGAGCAGCTCGCTGGGGTTTTTACAGACATTTTCAACCTGTCTCTCGCCCAAGCAGCTGTACCATCATGCTTTAAACGCACTTCCATTGTGCCAGTGCCGAAACACTCCAGCCCGAGGTGCCCTAATGACTACCGCCCTGTAGCACTCACACCCATCATTATGAAGTGCTTTGAGCGGCTGGTCCTGGAACACCTAAAAGACTCTATACCATCCACATTGGACTCACACCAGTTTGCCTATCGCAGCAATAGGAGCACAGAGGATGCAGTTTCCATGGCACTGCACTCTGTGCTCACCCATCTGGACAGTAAAAACACCTATGCACGCATGCTGTTTGTTGACTTCAGCTCAGCATTCAACACTGTCATCCCATCCAAGTTAATTGCCAAACTTGGAGACCTGGGCATCAACACTTCAATGTGTAACTGGATTTTGGACTTCCTAACTGACAGACCACAGAATGTTCGATCAGGATCCACCTGCTCCACGTCCATCACACTCAACACTGGTGTACCACAGGGCTGTGTGCTAAGTCCGTTTCTCTACTCCCTCTTCACCTCCGACTGCAAGCCTGTGTATGGAACTAATTCCATCGTCAAGTTTGCGGACGACACTACGGTGATTGGTCTCATCAGCAACAACGATGAGACTGCCTACAGGGAGGAGATCCAGCACCTGGCCACATGGTGCACTGATAATAACCTGCTCCTCAACACCACCAAAACGAAGGAGCTCATCGTGGACTTCAGGAAGGAGTCAAGAGGCACACACGACACCATCCACATCAATGGAATGGCTGTTGAGCGTGTCTCCAGTTTCAAGTTCCTGGGGATCCACATCTCGGCGGACATGTCGTGGACGACCAACACCTCCAGCCTGGTCAAGAAGGCTCACCAGCGCCTCTTCTTCCTGAGGACACTGAGGAAGAATCAGCTCTCCTCGGCTATCCTGGTGAACTTCTACCGCTGCGCAATAGAAAGCATCCTGACCAACTGTGTGGCAGTATGGTATGGGAGCTGCTCTGTTGCGGAGCGCAAGGCACTGCAGCGGGTGGTGAAAACTGCCCAGCGCATCACAGGGACTCCACTACCTGCCATCGAGCACATCCAGAGGAAACGCTGTCTGCACCGAGCTCGCAGCATCCTCAAGGACTCCTCTCACCCAGCCCACAGACTGTTTTCTCTCCTGCCCTCCGGCAGGCGTTTCAGGATCCTCCGGACCAGGACCAGCAGACTAAAGAACAGTTTTTTCCCCAGAGCTGTCTCTTTACTGAACTCAAACCCCCGTTGATCCACTTCCCTCATAAACTGCAAACTCTCCTACCTCACACCTACATTCACTTTGTTATTTGCACTACCGACTGTTTATTACAGTAACAACTGTTTACTTATGCATTTTGCACCACCATATCTTAACTGGAATATGCTCATTTGCACTGCCGACTGTATTTATAGTAACCATGTTTACATTTGCATTTTGCACCGTACTTCTAACTGTAATATGCAACCACTTTCCACTGCACTTTTACACTTTCTTTCGGATAGCTCTGTCCATAATTTATTGCGCTACCCTAATCCACTGCTATATTCCTCATATTAGCCTAACATATTATTATATACCTCTATCTGTAAAATTCTGTTTATAGTAATGGCCATCTGTATATTATATTCATAGTACATATTCACCTGTACATTCTTTTTACATTCTGTTTATAGTAATAGCCATCTGTATATTTATATTTATTCACTGTATATATTCATCTGTAAATTCAGTTCTGTTTATAGTAATAACCATCTCTCTACTTATACATATTTATATATATTCAGTACATTTTTATGCCCAGCACTTACGCAACCATTGTATATATCCTGCACTTGCTGCTATTGCACTTCTGGTTAGACCTAAACTGCATTTCGTTGCCTTGTACTTGTACTTGTGTAATGACAATAAAGTTGAATCTAATCTAATCTAATCTAAATCAACACATTAGCTTTGATTATGGATGAAAAAAAATGATTGGTTTACTTTTTTCCCGTAAGGCCACACACTCTCTAAAAGAACCATATTCGGCTCTAGAGCCGTTTCCGAACAGTGGAAAATCAGCGGTCAATCAAAACGCACGCAACACTAGCAAAGCGTTATGGCAACGCCTCAACAGAAATTGTCCGACTTTTGAGCCGTTCGTTACTATTGTATACATTGTCATGTTATTATAATCACATTTATTTCGTTTTATTGACCACGATATTATTATTGATATTTGTCTGAGAGGGGCACTTTTGATTCATTTTGAAAAAGCCCCCCCCCTTTGCATGTGCCTGATCCAAGTGCACACACACACACACACCATTAACACACACATAGATCAGTGAGCAGACATATTGCTGCGGTGCCCGGGGAGCAGTTGGGGGTTCAGGGTCAAGGGTCTCACCTCAGTCGTTGTATTGAGGGTGGAGGAGAGCGCAGGTTATTCACTCCCCCCACAGACCTGAGACTCAAACCCGCAACCTTCGGGTTACAAGACCGACTCATCTTAGCTAATCAATAACTACAATTGTTTGACCTCATACCTCCCAGATGACTACTACTAACTACTACATGTTCATAATTAATGTGTATAATGTATAATTAATTCTAAAGTGAAGGTCATGATAACTCACTAGTAATGACTTTCAGAAGGAATTAATCAATATTTGTATCCGTATTCCAATGTGAAAAACAGCATAACTCTCTAGTAATGTCTGAAATAATTGGAAGACCTTGAGGGTTTTGTATGTTTTTGTAAGGTTTTGGACCACATTCCACATTCAACCGAGCACTATTAGTTAATAGTAGTTACTAGAATGTTGTTTTTGTAAAAAAAAGACAATGTTTAAACAATAAAACCAATCTGTCAGTGGGGTAATAATACTGTTTTCCCTTTTGCTTAGGGTTTTTCTTACCCCACTGACAATGTGTGTGTGTGTGTGTGTGTGTGTGTGTGTGTGTGTGTGTGTGTGTGTGTGTGTGTGTGTGTGTGTGTGTGTGTGTGTGTGTCAAGCATAAACCTTTTGATACATTTTTCAGAAGATGAGACTTGACATCTAAAGTCCCGTTGCTTCTCAAACGTGTCTTGATTTGATCATGTTTACTGAGAAATTCATTTTTAGCCGTGTAGAACCAGGTACAATTTCCTTTGGACCGCATTCATTTGAAGCTGTTTAGTTTCTGGTTGAGCATCCCTACTGTCATCCACCTCACTATCGGCTTCATCTGCACTCGGATGAAGAAGAAGAAGAAGAAGAAGGATGGAGGGAGAGCAAGCGAGACTGTTCCTTGTGGCGACCATCTCTTGAATCCCAAGCTATCAGAATTCAGGCAGCGAGTCATGAGTGGGATTGTCACTGAGGGCTTCGTCGGGTTGGTATAATTTATCATGGATGCCACTGTACGTTGACAGGGCCGCAGCTGCTCTCTGCTGGGAGAAAACAGCACATGTGCCTCATCTGGACCACATGATCTTTTTTGCACAACCTGTTGCAGTTGCAGGAGAAAACAGGAGGAGAGGTTTTCATCAGATTAGAGGTGGATTTACAGTAGCGCCTGTACAGGAAAGGCTTCATTACATTCATTAGCGCAATACACAGTGGAGGAATATGTAAACAAATGTGCTTTGGCAGGAACCCATCAGGAACAGAGGGTGGCTTCTAAATATTGCATATGGGTTGTAGATGAAAGTTGCATAAGAGTGATGTTTTTCTCCTCTCGGTTTAACATCTGCAGAGCGTTTAACGTCCCGGGATGGAAATCATGGATGCTTCTTTACATTTTGACAACACACTGCACACTTGCGATATGTTGCGAGGATGAACTACTAGATGAGTACATTTCAGGAAATAGTTACATCTATAAATGAAAGTTTTAATTGGCATGGAACACAGACGAGATTCCTGTAGGGTTGAGGTATTCTTGCATGTGCACTTGTATACTTCAAATCTCAAAAGTATTATTTTAAAATACTTTACTTGCAAATAATACAATAATAACCAAATGAAGAGCCACTTAAAGAGAGTAGACTTTATGACTGTTTCTTAACGCACTTAAGTGCACGTTTAAAAATTGCACTTAATTAAATGTTTTATTTATTATACGTACATTTTCACTTATTTTGATGCGTTGACTAAAGTATACAGTATACAGTGCAATGACAAACTTCAGGACACTTTAACCATATTTTCAAGAAAATAGAAGTAATTGTGAAATTAGACATACATAAGTCCCAAAAATGAAAATTAGCCCATGATTTATTCCACCTCAAGTCATCCTAGGTGTGAATGACTTTCTTCTTTCAGACGAATAAAACGGAGGTATATTAAAAATGCCCTGGCTCTTCCAAGCTTTATGATGACAGTGAATAATTGGGTCATTTTTGAAGCCCATAAAACTGCATCTATTTTGATGATGGATAGATGCACTTTTATGATGGATAGGTGCACTTTTATGATGGATGGATGCACTTTTATGATGGATAGATGCACTTTTATGATGGATGGATGCACTTTTATGATGGATAGATGCACTTTTATGATGGATGGATGCACTTTTATGATGGATAGGTGCACTTTTATGATGGATAGATGCACTTTTATGATGGATAGGTGCACTTTTATGATGGATAGGTGCACTTTTATGATGGATAGATGCACTTTTATGATGGATGGATCCTCTTTTATGATGGATAGATGCTCTTTTATGATGGATGGATGCACTTTTATGATGGATAGATGCACTTTTATGATGGATGGATGCACTTTTATGATGGATAGGTGCACTTTCATGATGGATAGATGCACTTTTATGATGGATGGATGCACTTTTTATGATGGATAGGTGCACTTTCATGATGGATAGATGCTCTTTTATGATGGATGGATGCACTTTTATGATGGATAGGTGCACTTTTATGATGGATGGATGCACTTTTATGATGGATAGATGCACTTTTATGATGGATACACTCTCAGAAAAAAAGGTACAGGGCTGTCACTGGGGCGGTACCCTAAGGTACAAAAATGAAAAGGTACATCTTTGTACCTTACTCACCCCTAAAAGGTGCATATTAGTACCTCAAAAGGTACATATCAGTACTTTAAGAGTACATATTAGTACCTTTTCGGTTTTGTACCTTAGGGTACCGCCCCAGTGACAGCAATGTACCTTTTTTTCTGACAGTGTAGGTGCACTTTTATGATGGATAGGTGCACTTTTATGATGGATAGGTGCACTTTTATGATGGATGGATGCACTTTTATGATGGATAGGTGCACTTTTATGATGGATGGATGCACTTTTATGATGGATAGGTGCACTTTTATGATGGATAGATGCACTTTTATGATGGATAGATGCACTTTTATGATGGATAGATGCTCTTTTATGATGGATAGGTGCACTTTTATGATGGATAGATGCACTTTTATGATGGATAGATGCTCTTTTATGATGGATAGGTGCACTTTTATGATGGATAGGTGCACTTTTATGATGGATAGATGCACTTTTATGATGGATAGATGCTCTTTTATGATGGATAGATGCACTTTTATGATGGATGGATGCTCTTTTATGATGGATAGATGCTCTTTTATGATGGATGGATGGATGCACTTTTATGATGGATAGATGCACTTTTATGATGGATGGATGCACTTTTATGATGGATAGGTGCACTTTCATGATGGATAGATGCTCTTTTATGATGGATTGATGCACTTTTATGATGGATAGGTGCACTTTTATGATGGATGGATGGATGCACCTTTTATGATGGATAGGTGCACTTTTATGATGGATGGATGCACTTTTATGATGGATAGGTGCACTTTTATGGACATCAAAAATGACCCAACATTTTGTTCAGTCTGTGGTGTCAAAGGTCACATTAGCAATTAAAGAGAAAACACTCCAGCAAAACATGCTCAGGTCAAAGTGTCGGAATCATTTTGCTCCCATTTTTTTTTAAATCAATTTTACCGGCAGTCACTGTATGAAGAATTGTTGGGTATAATATGTCATAGTTGACTTTATTTTGCTCTCCTCACTGACATAAATGAACTATAGTGTCCTGCACACACTAGTGAAACATTATATCTGTGTCTGGATAAATTTTGTTTTGACTGTACATACAAATGATATGAGTAAAAATGACTAATCATTTCTGGGTGAACTGTGTCTTTAAATGTTATTTGGTCTTTGCAGCCGTGTGTGTGTGGAATGAAGCTTTTATGTGCGGAAAAGAAAGAAAAAAACACCCTGCCTTTGACTACATTTAAAACCATAGCAACTTGCTGGCTGCGACCAGAACGTAGACAGCCCACACATGCTTTCGCGTTTCATGTGTAACCTCAGTCATGAATCCCACAAGACAGGCCTCATTCACAACACCTACTGTAGCTCTGAATATGCTAAATCGATTTTAATTGTGAATCAAGCACCGTTGCGGATCTGTCCAAAGTGATTCTGCATCATTACTCTGAGTTTTAGAGCGACAGAGAGGCTGTAACCCTACTCAACACATCTCTAAAAAAGATTATTGATTAAACAGAGACAAATGGATGCTGAAACAGCTTTAGAGTTGGGATGGAAAGAATGTGATATGAATACTATTGTGTGCATTTAAGAGTTCGCTCCAGACATCGTGCTATGTAATTATTATATTGAGCAACAGCTGTGGCGTATGGTTAGAAACACACTGGATATTTTGAGGAAAAAAGTGAAAGGGATGAAATAGTCTATTGATGCTTTCTATTGAGTGTCGTATCATTTAAATCACACACCTGATACCCACCGATCGACAGCCAAGAAATCTCACTTTTATTCTTCAAAACATGAAAGAGTTTGATCTCTTTGGGGACTCATGACTCAAAGTCCTGAGGGAAGCGCAGATCCGGAGTCTACAGGGAACATCCTCAGAAAAACAGCTGTTTTATGGGATAGGAATGTCAGTTACGCTTTATTGTGATGCTCCCCTTTAGACATTCGGTTAAAGACTTTATATATGAAACCTGTATTGTAAAGGTATTCGGTAACGCTTTAGATTACGGCCTGGAAAGTCCTGCCAAAGTAAAGAGAATTTACAGCATTATAGTGTAACTATAAAGTAAGTACGTGTAGGTATAAGGGAACAATATGTAATATTGAGGGAATAAAGGGGTAACTATCAGGAATTAACACAGTATTTATACTGTAAGTATTCTTTAATTAAGGGGTAATTATCCGTGTAGTTACAGGGTAAGTATGAATCTGCTGCTGTAAATTAAAGTGGTGTTTGTTCCCCTCTTGTTTCGTGTAGTTACAGGGTAAATACATGTCATGTGTCAGGTTCTTTCTCTTTGCTTCTCACTATCCTTTTCTTCACTCACTCTCCTTCCTGATTGTTTCAGACACACACACACACACACACACACACACACACACACACACACACACACACACACACACACTTTCTCACTCACTCGTTAGGCTCATCTTCTCTCTGTCTACCTGCACCTGTTAGTCATTGCAATCAGCGCCTCGCTGCCTTGTGATGACACCTGTTCCCACTTTTGTTTGAGTGCTTACCCTTTATTAGATTAGATTAGATTCAACTTTATTGTCATTACACAAGTACAAGTACAAGGCAACGAAATGCAGTTTAGGTCTAACCAGAAGTGCAATAGCAGCAAGTGCAGGATATACAGTGGTTGCGTAAGTGCAGGACATGGATATGTACTGAATATATATAAATATGTATAAATAGAGAGATGGTTATTACTATAAACAGAACTGAATTTACAGGTGAATATGTACAGTGAATAAATATACAGATGGCTATTACTATAAACAGAATGTACAGGTGAATATGTACTATGAATATAATATACAGATGGCTATTACTATAAACAGAATTTTACAGATAGAGGTATACAATAATATGTTAGGCTAATATGAGGAATAGCAGTGGATTAAGGTAGTGCAATAAATTATGGACAGAAGCTATCCGAAAGAAAGTGTAAATGTGCAGTGGAAAGTGGTTGCATAATACAGTTAGAAGTACGGTGCAAAATGCAAATGTAAACATTGTTACTATAAATACAGTCGGCAGTGCAAATGAGCATAATCCAGTTAAGATATGCTGGTGCAAGATGCATAAGTAAACAGTTGTTACTGTAATAAACAGTCGGTAGTGCAAATAACAAAGTGAAGGCAGATGTGAGGTAGGAGAGTTAGCAGTTTATGAGGGAGTGGATCAACGGGGGTTTGAGTTCAGTAAAGAGACAGCTCTGGGGAAAAAACTGTTCTTTAGTCTTCTGGTCCTGGTCCGGAGGATCCTGAAACGCCTGCCGGAGGGCAGGAGAGAAAACAGTCTGTGAAAACAGAAAACAGAAAACAGAAAACACTAGTCTTATCTAGTGTTTGTTCTTACTGCCTCTTGTCGGATCATTGTTTCATGTCATGCGTTACGACTGCTGCTTTCTTCATGTCTGATTTGCTTTGGAAGGGCTCACCTGGTCTTGTTTGTCTGATACAGCCTTGCGCCTAAGTTTAGTCTGAGTTCTGCATTTGCTGCAAGAGTACCTTCGCGGTCCTCTGTTCCTGACTGTGATTTATTCTCAAGAACTGCCTCCACCTCTACTGGTGTCCCGATCTCTCTCCTCTTCGAGACAGGATCATCTCAGCTGCCTTCTCAGTTTGTTTTAGTTCTGTGTGCCTTAACGACAGACTGCCTTGTTTATATTCTCATGAAAGACTGTTGTTATCCTGTCAACCTCTGCTTTTGGATCCATTCTTTATTGACTCTGACAATACAATACAAACACGTACACAATCTGATATCACTCAGAAACCTTTATTTAAAAAACAAGTTTTTTAAAACAGATTTACAACATTTATTCGTTTCTCTTGCTTGGCTTTACCCTCGTCTAGTTCCTCTACTTTTTCGTCCTTGCCACAGATGAATCTTAAAGCAGCACTAGGTAACTTTTCAACCTTCATAATATATTTTCAAGACTCTTGTGATGATACACAACCCGTTCTCACTCCCAAAGCGTCGAAAAACGAAGCATGGTCAAGTGCTTTCCGCGTCACAATAAAGACGCTAAAGGCACCCCTAGGCGTCACTATATCGACGCGCTGAGTGCTCCGTTCATTTCAATGAGAAACCTTCGGCGTCAGACACAGACGCGTTGGGCATGGGAACGTTATCGTCATGCTGATCATATATTGGGTTATGATTTTGCCATTATGACATGTTGGAGTGTGATTCTCAATTTACTCAGCCAGCATCATTTTATTTACGCTATCTAGACACGTTTTAACATGTAACCCAACCCTATTCCATCCCTAAACCTACCCATTTGTGTGGTATAAAACGCAGATATAACAGGCAGAGTCGACTGCATGCACAATTTATTAAAAAAATACAAATATTCTGAGGCCAAGCGATTGATTTGTGTGAAGGAAATCCCCAAAAGCGATCAGCGTCTCCATCCGCAGAAGATCACGAACACAAACAATTTCAAATATTGCCGCCGTTACGTCAGTTTTCATAGTGAAATTGCATTGGCTCTCGTGTGTCTTGTGACCGAATGCGTCATGCTAAAGAGGCGTGTGTATTATTTGAATGAGATATGAATGAGTGTGTTAACGGAGTGGCGGGATCATCATCTCAGCGATTAAAACATTAAGATCAACTCTGTTCTTTACATGAAGACATCGTGTGACTTCAGAAGACTTAGAATGCAACATGACTTAATACTTTTATACTGTTGTTGGTAAGTGTGTATTATCTAACTCTGGGGGATACGGTAAATAAGATAAAGTCGCAAAAAGTCGGCGTGTTCCTTTAAAACACTTGAACACGTTGAACAATCAGGTTGTTCATCTTTCCTATCTCATGAGAAATTATAATGAAAACACTTCAACTTGATAACACGCTTCCATTATGTCTTCCATTAAAATAGTACCTACATAAATGCATTGCTTCTGTTTGGGCTCTCGAATATAAAAGCGTGATTATCATAAGTGCAAGGACTTTTCACCCTGAGTTTTGATTTAGAGAGATTCTCTGACTCCTATTTATTTTGGTTTGCTTCTTTGTTTTTCAGTAATGCCATTTTTTTCTGGTGTCAGATTGACCTCAAAACAGAATAAACATGATTATATTTGATAAAAGTCACCTTTCTGGGGAAAAAAAGCATGTGCAGTTTTTTTTAAGTTAAAGCCTCAATATTTTAAAGGTGCACTATGTAAGATTTGTTCAGTAAAATATGCAAACACCACTAGGCCAGTGTTATGTATTTTGTTCAGTTGAGTACTTACAATATCCCAAATGTTTCCAACTATTTGTAAATCGCGAGATGCTATTTTACCCGAGGAACCGGGGCGTGGCCTGTCGATGACATCATATCTGCGTTCCCCTCGGTTTCTGGTTTTATTCTGCAGAAGCGCTTTACTCTCACTTCAGTGTGAACAAGTGTCACAGCAGCGGCCGAGAGAACGCACAGAGTAACGGCATCCCATCATCAACACACTCAGATGTGTGTAATATGATCAGCAGAGCTGCGTTACCTCACACTCATGAGCGGAGGAGCGGAAGTGGCGACTGTGGCATAATAAAAGTCCCGCTGCTCGCGAGGCGTGTGTTGCGTTCATCTCATTAACAATTGCTCCAGCGGTTCCTCAGCTCCACAACACTCATCCTGCTCTGCTTCATACTAGAGGCCGAAATGTTTTGGTGAATCCTGCGGGTCACGGGAATCCTGCAGGAGTCCCATGGAATGGGAAACAAAATCGCTATCAATCACATGGGTGGGCGGGACCGGGAATCGTAATAACACTATGATACCATCAATACAAATATACTGTTTGTATAAATTAACTATATGTTTGAATTTAATTTTGAACTCAATTCTAGTTGCCCTGTCTCTTTATGCTCTCCTGTTTGCTTTGGTGTGGCTGGTTAAGTGAATGACGAGCTCCACACCCGTAACAGATTGGCCAATGCCAATCACCAATAATACAAGAGAAAGGAGGCTTCCCCATGCACTTTGTAGCCGCGAAAATCATCATCGAAATGGAGTCAGACATGAAAGCCACGCTGCAACGACTACTGTTGGAAAATGATATCTCAGTTGTGCTCACCGACATTTAAGGGCAGTCTGAAGCAGAGCCGGCCCAAGGCATAAGCGAACTAAACGGTTGCTTAGGGCCGCCTTTGCCACCAGGGGGCCCCCAAGAGCACATTAAATTACTTTTTCATGATGATTGAAATCGCGAAATGGCCTTAAAAAATTACTAAATAAACTGCAAAATGTTAAGTTTTCTAATATATGCACGGATTGATTATGACAACATTGCACGAGCTCGCGGCGCCATCGGCCAGATACTATTCTCTTGTTAGCCAGGGGTCAAAGTCCAAGTGCGAGAAAACCAGCGCTTAAACATAACCTTACTCGTCAGTTGCCCGGTATGAATGGATGGATTTGAGAATGTGATACGGTTTAGTGCGAATATCTTGTCTGACGTGCTGGATGTTTTGTACGGAGTACAGCATAGCTTCCAGTTTCTCAATAAATGCTTTTTACGCGCATGCGTCGTGGCGTCAGAGGCTCAAATTGAACAACAATAATAGTGGGATAAAGTCGTTATTTTTGTTGTTTTTCCGCTCAAAAAGTATTTTCGTCGCATGATAGACTTAATACAGAGCCACTGTAGTCATTTGGACTCCTTAAATGACGTTTTTACTTACTATTCTGGGCCATCAAGTTTCAGTCCCTCTGAAAGCCTATGGAGGAGTGAGACAGCTCTCAGATTTCATCAAAAATATACTAAATTATGTTCCGAAGATGAACGAAGGTCTTACATGGTTGGAACAACATGAGGGTGAGTAATTACTGACTTTATTTTCAATTTTGGGTGAACTAACCCTTTAACACCTGACCACTCTTGTGGGTTTGCTACTGTTACGATTAAAAACCGTATAAGGGTAAAACCATTACAGCCAGACATGATGAAAGCAACACAGCTACAACTACTAACATTGATACTGGGTGTGCGAATTATCAAGAATTGACAATAGTCAATCATATTGGTGGCACCGAGGGGCCCCCAAATAAAATTTTGCTTAGGGCCCCATAAGGGCTTGGGCCGGCCCTGGTCTGAAGTAACCAAAAAGAAGGCATTTATTGCGTGCGGGTGTATGTGTGTGTGTGTGTGTTCGTGGCTGTGTTTGCATAGATGATGTACGTGGAATTTAATGTATGTGCATCGTTGTTACATTGAACTGAAAGCCATCTTAAACAAAAACAACATTTTGGGTTTTTATTCAACTGGGCTTGGGAATGCTGTGATCTGTACTGAATTTTTTACTGTAACTGACAGATTTCGGCCAAAAAAAACACAACACGGGAGTGGGAGGGAACGGGAGTCATTCTTCTGGGATTGGAATGGGATGGGCTTTTTTTTGTGGGAGTGGAACGGGAGAGGTTTGAAAATCCACTCACCCTCTACTTCATTCTACAGTAACGTTAATAATCACATCCATCAACATGATTTCTGCCCGAGTCCTATCCCGATTCTCTCCCGTCGGCTGTGAGGTGAAGACCACATGTCCCGAGATCCTGCGCTCAAACGTGACGTCATCAAACTACGCCTTTGTTTTGAACAGGCGACCTCTAGCGGACGGCAAAGTTACATAGTGCACCTTTAAGCCTACTGGATTTTTAGTATAATTTGTGGGAATGATTAAGGGGGAAATGCTGTTGAATGTAAAATGACTTTCCAGCATTGGGGTTACTGGATACTCAATAATAAGGTAAAAAGAGAAAAAAAAACTGTAAAAATGACAGTAATGTCTATCTGTTTTTCCCCATAGTAGGTAAAAATACTATTACACAAATTATACAATTAATGCATAATTCTAAAAAAAAACAATCTGAAGGCTTAATGCAGTAAACGTTTGTGTAAACTGATCTCCATTCCAATCCTCTCAAAAGCTCTCACTTTGACAGCCGAGCACTCTGGGAGAATTACAGCCCACACAACAGCTATTGTTGAGTTTGTGGATTTATTGGCTATTGTAGGAAGAGCTTTTGTCTATGTCCATAAGAACTCTGTGAGCTTAGTATTTGTAGCGTTCTCGCTCTAAATTCTGGAATAAACCCGCTTAGAGCTTCTCTGGTTCTCTCTGTGAGCATATGTGTGTGTCTGTGTGTTTGTGTCTCCTCCGCTCTATTGTTTGATACGGGTCAGTACAGAGCTTCTTCTTCGCCTGCAGACACTACAGCACCACTTCTGTAGTATTTATAGCACTGGAGCATTCTGGGATATGAATCATAGATTGCGAGTATGGGTCCGTTTGTATCTCTCTATTTGTGTGTTAGAAAGTAGCGTATAGCTATACCTTGAGGAAACAGTGTCCTGAGGATGGCATTGAGTGAAACACCTTTTCCTCTCTCTCCTTTTGCGAGTAAAGCTTGGCTGTTTTGCATTTAAAGATGACAGGATAATGAGTGCAATTTATAAAAGGCCTCAAAGGAATATTTTTGAAAGAATCTTTCAAGCCATGCACAACCTTTTACCACATGACATGCAAATAGGTGTGTTACACATGTACAAGTTAAACAGCACCAGTGCAGATTTGTGAAATTAAAAGACCAGTTAAGGTGTATTTCAGTCCTTCCAGAAAAGTGCGGCTTTTTTTGTGATTGTTGCGGGCAAAAATCCTTGATTATGCGGCATGTTTTCTTAAAAAATGCGATGGAAAATGTGGGATATTTATGCGATGAAATTGCGGGAACTTGCAAAAACTGCGGTTTGATGAAAAAGAGAAAAAAAGCACTACATCACAGAAAGTGCTGGGAATATTTAAGTTCTCATCTTGTTTTATTGAAGACCTTAATAAACACACGGCTCAAATTTACAAAACATCAAACAAGTTCTGTAGCTTTACAAAAGGAATATGCTACAACTACAAAAAATGAATAAATAACTTCCTGTTTTACAGAGGTAGCTACACAAAACAGACATTTGAGTGCTTCCAATGCACAAAGTGCAATCTCTTAAAGGGTTAGTTCACCCAAAAATGTCAATTCTGTCATTAACGACGTCCCCTCATGTCGTTGGACACCCGAAAGACCTCCGTTCATCTTCAGACACAAATGAAGATATTTTAGTGTAAATCCGATGGCTCAGAAAGGCCTCCATTGGCACAATGTACACTCTCAAGACCCATAAAAGGCACTAAAGACGTCGTTACAAAGTCCACAATACAAATTAGTCCTCTACAATAACTTTATGAAGCAACGAGAATAGTTTTTGTGTGCAAAAAAACCTAAATAACGACTTATATAGTGATGAACGTTTTCAAAACACGGCATCATGAAGCTTCGAAGCGTTATGAATCAGCGAGTCGATTCATGATTCGGATCGCGTGTCAAACTGCTGAAATACGTGACTTTGGCGATCCAAACCACTGAATCGACTCACTGATTCATAACGCTTCAAACCGCTGAATCGACTCACTGATTCATGAATCGACTCACTGATTCATAACGCTTCAAACCGCTGAATCGACTCACTGATTCATAACACTCCAAACCGCTGAATCGACTCACTGATTCATAACACTCCAAACCGCTGAATCGACTCACTGATTCATAACGCTTCAAACCGCTGAATCGACTCACTGATTCATAACACTCCAAACCGCTGAATCGACTCACTGATTCATAACACTCCAAACCGCTGAATCGACTCACTGATTCATAACACTCCAAACCGCTGAATCGACTCACTGATTCATAACGCTTCAAACCGCTGAATCGACTCACTGATTCATAACACTCCAAACCGCTGAATCGACTCACTGATTCATAACGCCTCGAAGCTTCATGATGCCGTTTTAAAATTGGTCAACACACCGGGAAACTGGTTTGCGTGGTCTTTTGCTGTTATTTTTGTTGGCAAATGGGAATTTGCGTGCTTCATCATGGTTTCACCGATATCTATGGTTTCACCACAGATCATGTTTTATAGCCTGTTAAAATTGCCACTTTTTGGGGGGTGAGCAAAAACACAGTTTTTGTGGATGTCCCTTTAAATGCAAATGAGCTGCTGCTCTCCGCCTGTTCTTTCAAGAGGGCGGAGCTTCAAGAGCTCGTGCAACAACAACAGAACATGTCAGAAACTAACAGTGTTCAGTTCGAACCGGAGTCGGACAATAAGGCAGCGTCTATTTGCACTAAGTGAAAATAACATATTTTCTTAGTGATAGATGATATTTACACTAAGTACAAATAGCTGTAGATGCTATTTACTAAGTGAAATAGCGTAATAAGTGAAAATAGTGATATATTCTGTTTACACCATGTGCAATTTAGACTTTATGTTGACAGATACATACTATTTGCACCTCAGTATTGTTGTACATAAACAGGATGCAATAATAACATAGAGTGTAAATTATTATATTTATTAAAATTATTAAATTGATGCCGCCTTAATGGGACAATAAAAGCCCTCCCTACACCTATCCCTAATTGTTAAACATTTGGTTAGGCACTTGATTTTTACTTTTAGAACATTTAATTTTTATTGAAAGTAAATGCCTTTCTGATGTGATATGTGATGGGAAAAGGGAGAATAGCGAGCTCTGCAAAAGGCGGATTCAAACCCGGGTCGATCGCGTCACAACCTAGATCTTTAGGCCTTATCAGTCCCTCCAGAAAAACGCGATTATGCGATCGCGTGATTTAACGCATAATCAGCCAAAGTCCGCATATTTATGCGGGGGCCGCATTTTTTCAAATACGCCGCACTTTCACCGCATAAATTGCCTATTTCCGCGTGCAAAATATGCGGGGCTAGCATGATTTCATAATCCCCGCATTTTCGTTGCAAAAAAAGTCACATATATATTAGCAGAAAGTTGAAAAATGTTAGTTTACTTCACACAAGAGCCGCCATTTCCACCTGTTGCCATGGGAACGTTTTGAAGTGACGTAATTACCCGACGTGAACGTCATCAAAAAGCTGCAAACCCCGTGGAGAAACCATAGATATCGGTGAAACCATGATGAAGCACACAAATTGCCAACAAAAATAACAGCAAAAGACCGCGCAAAGCAGTTTCCCGCTGTGCTGACCGATTTCAAAACACAGCATCATGAAGCTTTGAAGCGTTATGAATCAATGAGTCGATTCAGCGGTTTGAAGCATTGTGAATCAGTGAGTCGATTCAGCGGTTTGAAGCATTGTGAATCAGTGAGTCGATTCAGCGGTTTGAAGCGTTGTGAATCAGTGAGTCGATTCAGCGGTTTGAAGCGTTGTGAATCAGTGAGTCGATTCAGCGGTTTGAAGCGTTATGAATCAGTGAGTCGATTCAGCGGTTTGAAGCGTTGTGAATCAGTGAGTCGATCCAGCGGTTTGAAGCGTTATGAATCAGTGAGTCGATTCAGCAGTTTGAAGCGTTATGAATCAATGAGTCGATTCAGCGGTTTGAAGCGTTATGAATCAATGAGTCGATTCAGCGGTTTGGATCGCCAAAGTCACGTATTTCAGCAGTTTGACACACGATCCGAATCATGAATCGACTCGCTGATTCATAGCATCATGATGCTGTGTTTTGATATCGGTCATCACTATATAAGTCGTTATTTAGTCGTTATGTCAAATGTCTGTTTTGTGTAGTTACCTCTGTAAAACAGGAAGTTATTTATTCATTTTTTGTAGTTGTAGCATATTCCTTTTGTAAAGCTACAGAACTTGTTTGACTCAATGTTTTGTAAATTTGAGCCGTGTGTTTATTAAGGTCTTCAATAAAACAAGATGGGAACTTAAATATTCCCAGCACTTTCTGTGATGTAGTGCTTTTTTTCTCTTTTTCATCAAATCGCAGTTTTTGCAAGTTCCCGCAATTTCATCACATAAAATTGCATAAATATCCCGCATTTTTCATCGCATTTTTTAAGAAAACATGCCGCATAATCAAGGATTTTTGCCGCAACAATCACAAAAAAAAGCTGCATTTTTCTGGAAGGACTGCCTTATGCTTTACTGCCTTTGCCACTGAAAACATTAAATTTGCTTGTTATTTTTTTTTATCTTGTTTTTCCCAAACAGGCATTGTTAGGCAGAGCTAGTGTGAATAGCACTTGTAACGTGTAAATAGACACTCTGAAAAAGGCCTACGGAGCCAGAGGATATCTGCTGCATGGAGATAGAACAGGTATAGTTTAGTTGAGTTCTGGTTTTAACTTATGTTGCCATGTTTTTATCCACTATTAGTACAAGCTAGTAGTAGCGGACCCTGTCCGAATGATGGCCAAAACTTTACTGATGAAGTTTATTGTTCATCTCACAAAAGATGAAGCTTCTGTTTCCACTCCAGAAAATCACTGTAAGAGCTGAATAAAACACAGTACACATATGCACAATAAAGTCTGATTAAACACTCTCTCCCTTGCATTATGATCAGCACACACAGAGAATTACACAGAAACACTCCTTCCAACTAACAGAAAACAAATACATACAGACCGTACGCCTTTTTCAGGGGGTGCTTAATAAACGTAAACGTTATATCCGTAAAACAACTCAGATAAACCATTATAAAGACCAGTATCGCTCCGGAGACTGTAAGCTGGATCACAAATAGTTGGTACTGATCCATCCTTGAGCTTTAACTTTTTTAGCAAAACCTGCCTTGAATTGTCCCTCGTTCAGGCGATGTTAATGTAATGTAATGCTTACAAGACGTTGTTGTCGCTACAGCTGCTCGATTGCGGAGAAAATGGCGGACGGTGTACAACTGTCTGAGGGCGGAAACTATGCAGATTAAGGGGCGGTATTATTATAATAGATCCCCTTCCTACGTCAGCATGGGAGAGAAATCTGAGCAGCTCGTTTTTTCACATGCTTACCAAAACAGTTACTGGGTTGTCCTGTTCACGTTTTCTGGGTTGGTTGATGCACCAGGGACCCGATTATAGCACTAAAGTCAGATTTTCATGATATGTCCCCTTTAATGGTATTAAAACAATGTTTTTTTTCTACTCAATTTTATTTGTAAATGTGCCAAATGTAGTAACTCAGATCTACTTAATTTTTTTACTTGCATTTGTTCAACTTATACGGTGTATGTAATTGATTACACTGCTTTAAAATGAACGACTTTTTTTTTAGTGTAAAAATGTTTCACCAAAAAAATGTAGTAAATCATAGTAAACGTTTTTAGAGTGTGGAACTCCTAGCGGCGCAACTTGGTGGGCATTTTCCTGGAAATTTCTCTGCGTGAGAAGTGTGGTGTGTGAGCGTGCGAACGGGTTGAAATGCGTGTGTCTCACGCCCAATGCGTGAGACTTGAGAGCCCTGGTAATATGTCCCCTTTAACAGATGGTGGACCTGTGCCTAGACGCGACCACAACGCGAGTCCCTGAAGTGTCTGCAGAGATTGTGTCAACTAGACACTAGACACTGATAATTACGCCCATGGAATCCGCTCATGGCAAAAATAGATGAGGACGTGATGATGTTCCCAATGACGTCTGTGTCGGTCTCCTGCTGTTAACTAGACTAGATTTCCCAATCCTTCATGAGCATCAGTTTAAGTGCTCTTCCCAAGACACACCTGATGAGTCATTTAGCGTCCCACCTGCACATCTGTACATGCGTATGTGTCCTTGGGTGTCCTGTTTAATGAGACTCATCCTTTCTGTTACCGTACCACAACACATTAAAAATACACCAATGCATGAAAAATTAACTATACACATTTACAACACAATGCAAGCTTCAATAGGCAGTCATTACATGCAATCAGTGCACAAGAAAACTATCAATTTATAGACATAATATTGGCACATGACAGCTTTTAAATTCTCAATAAACAAATCAACACAAAGCTGTTCAGATCATCTGATTATCTATTAGTATGTAAACTGTGAACAAGTTAATTGAACTATTAGAAGGAAATATTCTATATAGAACCTTCGGGTTGCCAAATGGGATCAATCATTTAAGGCATTACTCCTTATATAGAACCTTTTGACAGGGTTCATTAAAGGGATAGTTCACCCTAAAATGAAATTATCATTTACCCTGGTGTTGTTCTAATGCAGTATGCTCGTCCTCATCCATATAATGGGAGTTCACAGAAATAACAGACTGTGTTTCTGTGAACTGTGTGTGTTTTTGACATAACCTTGTGTGTATTTGACATTGTGTTTAACTGAGTTTAATACTCACGGGACTGTGTTTATGTGAACTGTGTGTGTTTGACAGTACAAGCGCAATAAGATGCGAAAGAGAACTTAGTTCGACACTCACGGGACGCTCCGTCTGACACACAGCTTTCTGTGCGCGTGCTTCGGGTGTTTGTGTGTGTTCAGAAAACCATATATCATAAGTTTATACCAAACAGATGTTTTAGTTTTTGGCAGAGTATCCGAGGCACAAGCTGTACAGGCTCCGCCCTCTTCTGGATTAGGGGCGGAGCAGCAGCTCATTTGCATTTAAAACAGCATGTTTTTCCTTCCACCCAAAATGGGCATTTACAACATGATCTGTGGGATATTTTGTGCTGAAACTTCACACACACATTCTGTATGTTGACCTGCATCAGGCTTTTAAAGGGGTGATGAATGAGAAATCAATTTTCCCTTGAGCTTTTGATATATATAAAGGTCATGGTAATATAAGAATATCCTGTAAGTTTCAGAGCTGAAAACTTCCTTGTTAGTCAAAGAAAAGCTTTTATAGACACAAGGCCCAGCAAACGCTCAATCTGTGAATATGCCACACCTTGACGTCATTGTGTGGTGAAGCACCGCCTCAACAGAAGAAGAACAACGCCTGATTCTGTAGCCCCGCCCACCGACTCGTGCCACTAACATGACAGCTAAAGCCAGCATAGAGCTAAACCGCATCGAATTTCTAAGCAGTTAACATACCACATAAGCTTCATTCGGATTCTAATATTATGAATGCATGGATGAACTTTATTTTTAATGAATGTCCAGCTCACGTGGGGAAGACATTGCATGTATGTTCATTTAACCACGGGTTCGTTTGTAAACAAGAGACTGGATTTGCAGAGAGGATGAGATTACATGAATGAATGAAGAAAAAATTGTTTTTTATATGTGATAGCATTGCATTGTTACAGATCATATAGATTATGTGTACATGTCTAACTGAACATACCTTAGCACGCTGTCACAGGCTGGAGAATCCTTTATTTGTGGTGTTGTTGGTTCATTACTGTCTTGATGTGTGTTGTTCACTCTCTTGACTTGATATTTGAAGGGCGGTGTGTGTGTGTGTGTATGGTTCACGGTTATATTCATCGATCGGGCAGGCCAAGTTACGTTAATAAAAAAATTACATTCCAATCAATCGCGGGGGGATGAGAGATGAGAGATGAATCATTGTGTTTGTTTGATAAAGATATTTTGCCTGTGGGCTGGGCGATTCATTCCGGTTGCCGTTTGCCACACGCTTTCACTGGCAGGGAGAGAAGCTCATTAAATATGCAAATCTTATCCAATCCTAGCACAGGTGGACAAAGTACACAACTCCATTACTTGAGTAAAAGTAAAAGTACTATAGGTTAAATATTACTTCATTACAAGTGAAAGTTGTAAAGATAGATTTTTACTTAAAAGTACAGAAGTACTTGCTTTTAAAAGTACTTAAGTATCAAAAGTAAAAGTAAACGCATTATTTTATTATTGTTGCATTGTTGTATGAATGCACGCTGTTTCATCATGGTGGTTTAAGCCAGTCATTCTCCATCTGACATGCTAGCATATCTCATTTAAATACTTGTTTAAAAGTTACAAAGCTCTTATCAAAGTCAAAATCATACTAGAAAGGAAAGGTTTCTACGTTGTGTTTTTTGACAGGATTATGTAAAAAACATTTCTGAAAGGACTTCAGTTAACATTATTAGCCCAACTACGTTTTTGCATGCTAACTAACATCATTGTCGAACATTACCTAAGCGCTAGCGCTGTATCCACAAGGCTATGGCAACTTTGCGGGTAAATCTAAAAAAAATATTTGACCAATCATACTTCATACCAGTGTTAATTTTGACAGCAAATTTTTATTTAGTTTTAGTCATAGACTTTTGACTATAACATTTTAGGCATCTGAATTGTTTTAGTTTTAGTCTAGTACTTGCTTTTAAAAGTACTTAAGTATCAAAAGTAAAAGTAAACGCATTATTTTATTATTAATCCATAGCCGTATCAGTCTAAACTGCTGATATATGGTTTTCTGAGCGCACACACACACACCTGAAGCACGCGCACAGAAAGCTGTGTGTCAGACGGAGCGTCCCGTGAGTGTCGAACTAAGTTCTCTTTCACGTCTTATTGCGCTTAAACTGTCAAACACACACAGTACACATAAACACAGTCGGTTATGTCTGTGTCACATGTTTGTATTAGATCTGTGTGTTAAAGTGACGTCCGTGTAATATACAGTACCTCCTGCTATATCTGCTGTTAATATGAATCAAACAACAGAAGGTCGCTCACTGCTCTCGACTGAATAACTTTAGCAGCTTTAATAAGAACACATTTCTTACTTGAGGGCGGGGTCTATGATAACAGGGCGGAGTCTGTCATAAGTTGTGGGTGGGGTCTATGCTAATAGGGCAGAATGTGTAGGAAAGTTGTGAGTGTGGTCTATGCTAATAGGGCGGAGTCTGTCAGCAGTTGTGGGCGGGGCCTAAGCACTTGTGATGCGACACTGCTAGAATCTGCAAACGGCTCATGATTCATGGGGATTTTTACCATTATATAACCTTTTAAAATTGAGTCAGGAATCCTAAATTTTACAGAACCCTGTTGAGTGTACAACTACCGTACAACATAAGTGTGCGTTTACGTGCTTGGTTAATCATTTGTCCTTAGTAACTTGTTAGTTAGTGTTAGTTTTGTCGTAAAACAAAATGTGCAAAAAGCATCTTCAATAATGTCAAACACATTTTTATATATTCATAAATAAAAACCTGCTATACTAAAAACTGAGAAAATCCATGATGATCCACATGTACACATTAAATGAACAGCTCTGTATTGTCAGTCACATGATGGCATTGTTGCCACAAAAGCATTGAAGACGGGTCTAAAACTGGCAGATTTATAAATAAGAGACAATGCAAAAATCCTATGTTGAGTGCATTTCCCCCTCTGGATTAAAATCTGTTATTATTGAGATAATCCTTACACTTAACCTCTGTCTGGTTGCAGCTTCGCCTGGCAGAAACACACGTCTAATCTCAGCATGGTGTACATGGAAAACATCATTAATTCCATTCAATTTTGCGAATTTTAATCTCAGTGGATCGGGATGAGACAGTCTCGGTAATTTATTCTGAGAAAACTAGATCTGGAGAGTTGATATGATTCAGTGCACTTGTATATTTGGTAAATTATGATGAACAGAGAGGTGTATATTCAGTGCTCTCTCTCCCTCTCTTTTATAAGCAGCTGCATTTTAAGAAAAAAACAATTTTGATTAATCTATGCACGTATATCTCCGTAGAGTTCATTTCTGTTTCGATTTAAACTGGTTTAGCAGATTATTAAATGGTCAAAATGTGTATAATTGAGCTGAAACCCTCGAAAGGCATTAATGTAGTTTCGTGGTCATTACGGATGGAGATTTCAACCCCTAGTGTCCTCCTAAATTCAGAGTTGTATATCCCCAAACAAATATAATTAGACTGTTTAAATGACAGGATAAAAAGCTTATTTACATTCTTATATTACATTGCCTGGGCATTTTTCCGCACTATAGTTGTACATATAAACCCATGAGAAAAAGAATGTGCTCAACTAAAATTCAATGTGCGCTTTAATTATAAAACTATATTAACCCTTGTGTGGTGTTCGGGTCTGTTGGACCCGTTTTCATTTTTTATCAAAAGAAAAATAATACGATTAATAATTTTTTCAAACTGAGACTCATTGGCCTTGGCTCATTTTCTGTGAGGAATATATATCAGAACACATTTTCAATGACCACACACTGTACACCCCCCCTACACATTTATATTACACACAGGATGTTCGGGTCCACTGGACCCGGTGCTAATAAAAGTGTGGAAATTGTAGGTCCTGTGTACCTTTACTCTGTCCTCCTCCTGTCAGGGCCTGCTGTTAGTGTGTGTATGTTCATGTATATGGTTTATGAGGACACAGATGTGTATAATGACATGGGTATTACAACGTAAACATGGTTTATGACGAAATCTGTGTCCTCATACTAAAACATTGAAATTCAAAAAATGGTATTGGTAGTGTTAGTGTTATGGTGCGTTCACTCCGGACACGATTCGCGCGAGTGATTTACATGTTAAGTCAATGCAGAGACGCGAAATGGCAATCTGCGGCGCGATTCGCGCGAATGAGGCGGCGAGATTCACGCAATTCGCGCGATTGAATCGCTCAAGTTGAAAAATCTGAACTTTGGCCGATATTTCGCGCCGCGTTAACCAATCACGAGCTTGCTCTAGTAGTGACGCATTTACAAGCGGAGGCAGAAATCCCAACAACAATGGAGGACAAGATAATCGTGGCCGTGTGTGGATACCCGGAGCTGTATGATACATCATCCTATCACTACAGGAACAGGAATAAAGGAATAAAAATGATCTTGCTTGGAAGAAAGTGAGTTATTGTGAGCCATTGTGAGCCAAGTGAGCCATTTCACAACGAGACAGGAGCAGAAAAAAAGAGCCAGAGCCAGCGGCAAATGTGAGAAGGACTAGCCGAGGAAAGGCGGGTCTCGCCGGGTAAACGAGCGCGGAATGCCACTGATCGCCTGGATCGCACAACTCCGAAAACGCCAGATAAAATGCTCAAATAGGCACTCTTTTTATAAATTAACCACAGATTTGAGCTTTAAACAACTATATTATCGCCTGAAAAAGTCTTTAAACTACGTTTTGTCACACATTAATAGTAGTATTTTTTACAAAAAAGACGTCAAGTGACCGAGACGAGCTGGCTCATCTAGGCTCATATAGAAGCCCCTCCCATGACGCGAACTCGCGTCTGTTGTGTAGTTGTCACACGCGAATTTCACGCGTGAATGAAGCGAGTAAACTCAAAATGTTCAAGCGTCCACCTTCGCGCGATTAGCGCAAATTATTCGCGCGAATCGTGTCCCGTGTGAACGCCACATAAGGGGATAGAAAATACAGTTTGTACATTAGAAAAATCAATATGCTTATGGAGAGTAACCACACACCACATATCCAAGTGAGTGAGTGAGTGTGTGTGTGTGTGTGTGTGTGTGTGTGTGTGTGTGTGTGTGTGTGTGTGTGTGTGTGTGTGTGTGTGTGTGTGTGTGTGTGTGTGTGTGTGTGTGTGTGTGTGTTTGTGTGTGTTTTGTGTGTGTGTGTGTGTGTGTGTGCGTGCGTGCATGAGTGTGTGTGTGTGCGTGCATGAGTGTGAGAGAGAGATTGTGTGTAAGTGTGAGAGAGTGCAAGAGTGAGTTTTGTTTCTACCCCTGCCTTTCCCAAACGAGGTTGCAATTCTTAAATGTGATCTAACAAAGGTAAAGAGAAAATATTAGCCATATATGCTGTTTATATTGCTTGTAATTGGGATGAAGTAAACATCTGTTGAGTATTTGAACAACATTTTTGATTGTGTTGAATTAAAAACCCACAGATGCAGCGGGTCCACCAGACCCACGAACACTGGCTGAATAACAAAAATATGAACACCACACAAGGGTAAAAAAAAAAAAACGTTATACTGTATTTCTGAAATAAATAAATATATTTAAGTGCACTTAAAGAGATACACTTTCATGAGTATGTTTCTTAACACACTTGGTCTTTTCTGACTCCAAAGGACGTTTGCTCAAATAAATAAAAAATGTTTCCCTTTGTCCAAATGGCATGAGACTTTGTATGGTGGTCAACACTTTCTAGATCTACAAATCAAAAAATAAATTGGATTTATATCTGTTTGCTATGTTCGTGTGACAAAACAAGTCACACTCAGGGTCTTCAGGGTCTCTGGAGCTTAGAAAATGGACAAAATTCATCCTCAAAAACAGAAGCAACAGAGAACACGCATACAGAAATGAAGTGGCACACTTCCAACAATGCATAAAACATCCACAATGCAAAATGATCATGCTCACACACACACACACACACACACACATTTGTTATTGCTTGTTATTGCTGTTCAGTTCATTGCATTTTGATGTTCATGTTGTGTATTTTTTACTCAATATGTAATATAACTGTTCATTTCTGTTCATTTTTGTAGATTAAAGTTGTAGAATTATAATGATATTATAATAATGTTTGAAATTAATGATAAACTCTAAAGACTCCTGAACTTTCTCTTGTTCAGGTTTGATTGTAATTGAAAAAAAATATTTTTTCAGTAAAAAAAATGCTAAACTTTGATAAAATTGATTCATTTGAATTGTTATAAATGTGATTTCATAACATTTAGATATGAATCCAACTGAAAAATACTTGATGTATTTCAGTCAGTCAAATAGCAAATAGTGGAGCTCTGAAGCATTTACTGGTAAAAGTCTTTTTTTATTTATTTTAAAACTGTATTTTACAAAATATGGGCAAAAATCTTACATTAAACCATGTCAAATTATCCAGTAATCCCCACGAATGAAAGTCAGAAATTTGGGTCTTTTATAAAGTGAATTTTACATAAAAAATGATTTTGTGATGAAAATCCATTACAAATATATATCTTTTTATTGATTTATATACATTTAAAATGTATTATAAATACTCCAAAAACTGCACAGATGTTGAGTAAAAACATTAATACACAGAGTAAAATTACATTTGTTCTAAAAAAACAAAAAACAATTGTTTTGTCACAAAATTACATTTTGTTGCCTGGGGTCTGCGGAGACCCCAGAGACCCTGAGTGTCCTTCCCAAACGAAGGCCGGAGAAGGGGTGAGTACATTTTTTAAAAAAGTGCACTTTCTAATAATAAAAAATGAACCGTCTTACCTTAAAGTGCATTTTAATAATCTTTTTTTGTGTTTTAAAACTCATCATAAAGCTCATGTAAAGTACTCGATTATCATTTCAACTCTATTGTGGTTTTCATTACATTTAAAGTTAATATATTTGAAATGCTCTGTTATTACAAATGTGTATATATTTAAAAACATAAGATTGAACTAATCTTGATTTGATACGAATGCTTGTCTGTACATTCAGCAGAACACTTGAACTATATTTCAAAGAGAATAGAAGTAAATATGAAATCACAAAGATGTACTGAAGTCATTGGTCAAAATCAGTGTTCAATTAAAGAAATATAAATGTAAACTATAATAGATTTGAATTTTATTGCAAATAGCATGCAGTTGCATTCTTTGTCTTTCAAAGTGTATTGTTTCCATATAGTGAGCACTTTACTGGTGTTGATTGACAGTCTGTCTTCACTTGTGCTTTCATGTATTCCTCCATCACTCGTGCACCGGTGACATTTGCAGACAGCCTTATAATGATCCACATATAATCAGATGATATGAGCTTGTTATGGCCCATATCTCTATGGCGCACACATTCATAATGTCTATTATGTTCATTTCTGCTTTAAACAATTTGTTTACCTCGAGTAGATAAAAGATAAGCTCTCGTAATGATGCACTGAATTTCTGCTTATAATGAACACTCGACATGCTGGTTCGTGAAACTCCATCACTATATAACAAACGATACGCCTGCTAGTTAAGATCATCTTAACATTTTTCCATGTCATTATGAAGGACAGCGGGTCGGAATGCATCCATATATTAAAACATTATTTGTAATGTATTGTATTTTAAATATGTATGAATAAGCGTATGATGTTAGGCAGCATTTTTTAAAAATCAAATCTTATTTTGCATTGCATAATGCCCTATTTTTAGTTTATGTACTGTATAAAGCCTCGTTTCCACCGAAATTACCCGGATCATTTTGTACCAGGAACTTTTTTCCCCCAGACCTGCTGCTGTCTGCGTTTCCACCGCGGTCTGAAGTACCGTGAAGATTAGGCAAATGAGTCCGGTGATGTAGGACTGCGGGCGCGACTGCTCCTCCCAGTCACTAGTGATGGGAAGTTCGGATCATTTTACTGACTCGGATCTTTGAATCTCGTTCAGCAAAATGAACGAATCTTTTTTCAAGTCATTTCGTTCATTTCAGCAGAATCTAATTAAAACGTTACATGCTACATTTTTCAACACATTTAGTACTTTTGGAATAAAAAATTAAACTATAAGCTAATGCAGCCATGGCCAAACTTGGAGAAATAAATTATTATTCAGTCAGTCTATGTATGCAGTCTGTTAGTTCACCTCCCGATCCAAATCGTGCTTTCCTTTGTCACTTCACATTTAAACACGTCTGTTCCCTGGGAAGTTTAGTTCACCTCTCGGGTGTGAGCCGTTAGTTCAGTCATCATGTCTGATCTGGGCCGTGACAGCCTCATGTAATACATGCGTCCGGAAACAGAATTGATTCGTTCACCAGTCTTGAGTCTTCGGGTTTGAGTCATTCGTTCATCAAGTCCCAGCCCCATAGGCAAGGCTATGCAGTCACTGGAAACAGAATAGATTAGTTCATCTCCCGAGTCTTCTCCTTCAAGTCGTTCGTTCTTTTTTTCACGTGACCGCTTTCCTGTTCAGTGTCTCGCAACATATACAATATTACAGTCGTATTATTGACTGCATGTTGTAACATATTTATTATTATAAAATCATCAGAAGATGTGCAATAAACATTTGTTATGGCTATCCGTTCTGAACAACCCAATGTGTCCAAGCTTCATAGGAAAATCAATTAAACTAGCTAAAAAAAACTGAACTAAACAAACATAAAAAAAGGAATTGTGAATTAACCATAGACTGTAAAGGAATGAACTAATTTCTGTATCCAGCACGGCTGTCACGTCACGTGACAAAAGAAGAGACTCGAGAGATGAGCCGTTTCTGCATTCAGCTTATGGGGACTTGAACGAACGATTTGAACGAGAAGACTCGAGAGATTAACTAATCTTTTCTGTTTCCGGTGACTGCATAATCTTGCCTATGGGCTGGGACTTGATGAACGAATGACTCGAGACTGGTGAACTAATCAATTCTGTTTCCTGTACAGAACATATGAGATGTTGCGCATGCACAGTCAACACAAAATGAACGAATCGCTCTCAGCCAACCCGTTGTTCTCGAGTCATATTAAAGATTTGTTCAAAATGAACGAATCGTTCATGAACGACACATTCTACCAGTCACCGATGGACAGTAATCATTTTTGAGCGACACTGTCCGCAACAATAACAAGTGGAGGAGATTCAAGCATAACCTGCTTTTGCTGGTTATGTATTGGTTTACTAAAGAGGTCATTAACAAAACGGCGGAAAAGAGACGAGCACTGATACTAAAGCGTATTCTGAAAGCTCGTAAAGCTAGATTTAAAATAAGACAACATATGTTATCATCAGCTATTACGGACATTGACAGTGAGATGGCGAGACGAACGAGCGCCATCGGACAGAAAGAGCAAGACTGATATTTGCTGAACGCAGAACGAACCTCGCAAAAGACTTTTAAAAATGCCGGTTGAAATAAAATGCTGTGTGAGCTCAACCAATCAGCATGTTCAGCGCACAAGTCCCACCCCCGAAAGTTCCCGAACTTTGAAAAAGTACCGCCTCGCGAGCAGGGCCGTTCGGAGGGGGAAATATTTACCTGGAACTTCATTTAGACCCTGCGGTCGAAGCACACCGAGTACCAGCCCAAAGTTCCTAGTTCCTGGGGAAAGTTCCTGCGGTGGAAACGCGGCTTACTTTTACAATTTTAAACAATAAAAAAATTTATTTACTTTTTACGTTACTTTAAATAAAAAATGTTAACTGGAATAAAGTAAAATTCATTTAAAAACTACATTTCTCATTTTAGTTTAGTGTCGCAATGAGCTAAAATAAATACAATTTAAATAAATAAAAACTATATAAAAAGCTAATAAAATGACAAAAACAAAACAAATGTCATGTGTCAGGTTCTTTCTCTTTGCTTCTCACTATCCTTTTCTTCACTCACTCTCCTTCCTGATTGTTTCAGACACACACACACACACACACTTTCTCACTCGCTCGTTAGGCTCATCTTCTCTCTGTCTACCTGCACCTGTTAGTCATCGCAATCAGCGCCTCGCTGCCTTGCGATGACACCTGTTCCCACTTTTGTTTGAGTGCTTACCCTTTATCTAGTGTTTGTTCTTACTGCCTCTTGTTGGATCATTGTTTCATGTCATGCGTTACGACTGCTGCTTTCTTCATGTCTGATTTGCTTTGGAAGTGCTCACCTGGTCTTGTTTGTCTGATACAGCCTTGCGCCTAAGTTTAGTCTGAGTTCTGCATTTGCTGCAAGAGTACCTTCGCGGTCCTCTGTTCCTGACTGTGATTTATTCTCAAGAACTGCCTCCACCTCTACTGGTGTCCCGATCTCTCTCCTCTTCGAGACAGGATCATCTCAGCTGCCTTCTCAGTTTGTTCTACCAGTTCTGTGTGCCTTAACGACAGACTGCCTTGTTTATATTCTCATGAAAGACTGTTGTTATCCTGTCAACCTCTGCTTTTGGATCCATTCTTTATTGACTCTGACAACAAAACAACAGAATTACTAAAACACTTACTATAATTAAAATGAAAACATAAAAATAAAAACTGATTCAAAATATTAATAACAACTTTAATAGTATCTCAGTGATATTAAAATAACTGCAGTTTGGGGCCAAATAACCTCAGATTATTTATTGCACTGATTTATTTTTCATTTGTTTACAGTACATATGATTATTGATGAATCATTTTAATTGTTGATTTTTGGCCTTAAGATGCCCTTACATGTTTTTTTGACACCTTTCTATCAGAACCAGCATTAACTTCTTGAGCAGTTTGAGCTCCAGTAGCTCGTCTGTTTGATCGGACCACACGGGCCAGCCTTCGCTCCCCACGTGCATCAATGAGCCTCGGCCGCCCATGACCCTGTGGCCGGTTCTCCACTGGTCCTTCCTTGGAGCACTTTTGATAGAGACTGACCACTGCAGACCGGGAACACCCCACAAGAGCTGCAGTTCTGGAGATGCTCTGACCCAGTCGTCTAGCCGTCACAACCTGGCCCTCAAATCCTTACGCTTGCCCATTTTTCCTGCTTCTAACACATCAACTCTGAGGACAAGATGTTCACTTGCTGCCTAATATATCCCACCCATATATCCCATATATATATAAGTACACAACATGCAAGGTCTGATGAAATTGCCTCTCTTAAAGCACACTTGCCTCCTCAAATAAAATGATTAGAAGCACCATTAACTGACAGAAACGCCTTTTTAACATAGATTGAAATTTGCGGGACAACTTCGGCATTACGGATAAGATTGCATGTACAGAGAGAATTTCCTGATGGTATTGAGAAAATAAGACGAGAGATACTGAGCAAACGAGGGCTCCTGATCTCATCTCATCTGTGTGTCTGCTGTCACTATAATCTAAACCATGTACGTCTGAGACAGTCGCATCCATCACGGCCTTATCACTGCCACCACAACATTAGCAACAATATGGCAGTAATTACTCACTCCCGTCATGCCTGAGAAGACTCAAAAACAACCACCTCTTCTGTGTTCGGAAACATGCTGTGCAAATCCTCTGATTCCCGTCCACAACAACATGGGACTTTTATTTTAGGGATGACATTTGGCGTTGAGGAAGATACAGTATGTGGCCAGAATGAATTATAGTCATGTGTAACTGGATGGTTTTAACAAACCAAATCAAGAGGAATTTGCACAATCAGAAGCATACTTCTTCAGCCGTTTTCCCAAATAAACTCAAAACCCTTGAAAAACCACAACCCAAAAGAACATTAAACATCGCCTCCTCATTCTCATGCACAAAACACATTAAATATCACTTAACTGTAAATGAACATCTCTCTCTCTCACTTCCCCATCCGCTCTCAGTGACACTGCATCATAACATACTGAATGTATACTCTCCTAGGGTACGTTTACTCAGCAACGATGTACTAAAAACAGAAAAGGTTTTCACATACAGATGACAATGCTGTCAAAGCGGTCCCTGATCTGAGAAAACGACTAAAACACTGTATTATTGAAGCCAGAGTGAACACGTAATGAGTGAACACGTAACGCATGCACATGACGTCCCTGGTTTCACACCGTTTTTGTAGTTTGCATGGAGACAATAACTGTATCGTTGTCAAAAGTGTGCACTTTGAAACACATTTTCAGGCTCCCAAAACGCTGTTGTTGTGTTTCCCATTTTTAGTTGAAAGTTTTCTGTTTTAAGTTGAAAATGGTGTCGTATAAATATTCTACGCTAAACTGTTAGTGGGATTATAACAAAGTGGAAGCCATTGGGAACAACAGCAACTCGGCCACAAAGAGCGGGGTCAGCGCATGCTGAGGGTCACAGAAGTCGCCAACTTTCTTCAGAGTCAAGAGCTCCAGACCTCCAAACTTCTGTAGCCTTCAGATGAGCTCAAGAACAGTGTGTAGAGCTTCATGGAATGGGTTTCCATGGCCGAGCAGCTCATCCAAGCCTCACATCACCAAGTGCAATGCAAAGCGTGGGATGCAGTGGGGTAAAGCGCGCCGCCACTGGACTCTAGAGCAGTGGAGACGTGTTCTCTGAGTGACCAATCACGCTTCTCTGTCTGACAATCCCATGGACTAGTCTGGGTTTGGCGGTTGCCAGGAGAACGGGACTTGCCTGACTGCATTGTGCCGAGTGTAAAGTTTGGTGGAGGGGGGATTATGGGGTGGGGTTGTTTTTCAGGGGTTGGGCTTGGACCCTTAGTTCCAGTGAAAGGAACTCTTAATGCTTCACCAAGACAATTTGGACAATTTCATGCTCCCAACTTTGTGGGATCAGTTTGGGGACGGCCCCTTCCTGTCCCAGCATGACTGCGCTCCAGTGCACAAAGCGTCGCTCCATAAAGACATGGATGAGCGAGTTTGGTGTGGAGGAACTGCACAGAGTCCTGACCTCAACCCGATAGAACACCTTTGGGATGAATTAGAGCGGAGACGGAGAGCCAGGCCTTCTCGTCCAACATCACAAATGCGCTTCTAGAAGAATCCCCAGAAACACACTCCTAAACCTTGAGGAAAGCCTTGGCATTAAAGTTCATGTGCATGTAAAGGCAGGTGTCCCAAAACTTTTGTAATATAGTGTATATCACTACACTTCACCAGTTGATCAATCACTGTACATATAAGACAATTGTTTTGTATTACAAATGTTCTGAAATGTTGTGTCTGAACAAAAGCCACTTTGTCACTTTGTTGGCATTCTAGAGTTAAATATGAAGCAGGTGAATGATATATGAACAAACCCCTCTGTAAAAGCCTTCGGGATATAGACAGGAATAAATCTGTAAAGTTTGGAGTGTGTAAAACTGCTGAAGTGGAGATTTCTGACTCAATGCAGGAGAAAAAATATTTAATTTTGACAAAATGGCCTTTAAACACCCCCCTGTGGTAAAAATCAAGTTTTAATGTTATTTCAATATGCTTTAAGATGTGCAAATTCATAAGTCAACACCATTGTTGAGTGTTTTCTCTTTAAAACTGCAGTGAACCAAAGACAGTCTCAAAAACACTGAAGCCGCTGGTGTTTCTGACCTCACAGACTACCTTGTAACCAATCACGTCACAAGGGGGGCGGGGCTTTAGCATATCATTAACTATGACCGCTCTGAAGTCAGCCAGTCCCAAGAGTAGCAGGTTATCCCGCCATATTTTTCTGTTGATATGAAAAAATCAGATACATTTAGCAACATAGCAGGTGAATATGATGTATATTACAATGTTATGATGAACTATATGCCTTTCTTTTCTGACATTAAAAGATGTTCAAAGCATATCTAAAGATGCTGATTGTTAGAAGGCAGACTGAGATGGCGAACTGGAACATGGTTTGTGTGACATTAGCAACACATTATTAGCTGTTTAATAATGTAATCAAGCAAAAGGATAATCAAATGAATTACCGTTATGTGTTAAGCACATTATCATTCTGATACATGGACTGAGTGGAGGCGGGGCTCATTTGCATATTCATAGGAATTACATTCAAGCTATTTTTTGTCACTTGGTGATCAAATCTGAGTTTTTAATGGATAAAATGGTTTACTACAGGGGAGACATTTAAGATAGGCTATGTGTTGTAATTGACATTTACAGATGCAAATAGGTAAAGTGTAATACAATAATGTAAATGTGTATTTTAGATGTTTATTTTAAACAGAAGACATATTATGGAAGCAAAATGACCCCTTCCTCCCCCCAAAAAATATTTTTATTTACATTTGAGACAAAGAAAACATGGTTTTCATTCACAATTGAGCGTAAGCAGAACTTATCACAGAATGTCACGATTTTGGTACCAACTTTGAATCTGAAAAACTCTTTGAGATCAAGAGTTTGTAAATATTGTGGTCATCGTGTGGTCACCCTGTAGAAGCCTCATTAGGTGCTTAAATTAATTGTAGATATATGTGACCCTGGAGCACAAAACCAGTCCTGCGTCTCACGGGTATATGTGTGGCAATAGCCAACAATACATTGTATGGGTCAAAATTATCCATTTTTCTTTTATGCCAAACATCATTAGGATATTAAGATCATGTTCCATGAAGATATTTAGTACATATACCATCCACAAAAATGCTGGGTTGAAAATAACCCAAGTTGGGTTGAAAATGGACTAACCCAGCGATTGGGTTCTTTTAAGAAAACATTTAACCCAACCGCTGGGTTAAAACAACCCAATTGCTGGATTAGTCCATTTTCAACCCAACTTTGGTTATTTTGAACCCAGCATTTTTTAGAGTGTAGATACGTATATAATTTTTTTTTATTAATAGCAGTAATGTGCATTGCACTTCATTTGGACAACTTTAACTTTAAATGTTTAGATTGTTTTGCACCCTCAGATTCCATATTTTCAAATATTATCCTATCTTAACAAACCGCACATCAATGGACAGCTTATTTATACATAAAATGCTGGGTTAAAAACGGACAAACCCAGCAATTGGATGGGTTATTTTAAACCAGAGGTTGGGTTAAATGTTTGCTTAAAACAACCCAATTGCTGGGTTTGTCCATTTTCAACTCAACTTGGGTTGTTTTTAACCCAGCATTTTTAGAGGGTAGATGATGTACAAATCTAAATTTCCAAAAATTGACCCTTATGACTGGTTTTGTGGTCCAGGGTCACATATACCGACTACCCTTGAATTCATCTAAAGGTATTGCATAATTTGTTATTTCATGATTATGAAGAACCACTCGTCCCAATTTCACACTCTGGGGTATAAAAGACGATTAATATTGATTTAATGCACTGACTTGAGCTGAACAATGACACTAACAATGAACTGAATCGAATCAACATTGAATCGAGTTGAATAATGAAGCTATTCTGTAGAGCTGCTCCACAGATGAAATTGAATTAGTTTCATAATTGAAGAATCGCACAACATTAACGCTTTTATTTTCCTGCTCGTAAATGTGAAGCTGCGTTTGAAGTGCAATAGAAATACTTGACATGCACATAAACATTGCATGTATTTAATTTAAATCAACATAAATATATAAAACCCAAAATCACAAATGTTAATATATGCATGAATATTTTATCCTATAAATAAATGACCACGCTTAAACTGCATGGTGGGTTTCGGTGAATCATTTATAACTGATGGAAAAAAGGAACACATTAACATTTAATCACATTTTGTTCCCATGGATACAAAACCCAAAAATTGACAGCTAAAGAAAAGGACATTTCTCTAATCCTGTGTGTGGGAGAATGGCATACTGTATATGCATATGGCATTTTTGCTTTCCCGATCTGATACTTCTGATCTGATGCTTGTCAACAATGCTAATCGCCGTCTTTAATCCATCATGCCTCGCAGCGCCGCCGTCCTGCAGGCCTTTTGTGTCGTTTCTCAGCAGGAACAGTATATCTGTGGGATTCACAGGACATTAATGCGCTCGTGGAGCAGAAGAGCGAGCACGACGCCGCCTCGGCCCTCAGCGCGGCTGATTGTAGGTAAACATTCAGAATGAATGGAAGGAGGCTGTCGATTTCACAACAGTGTAACTGCTGGGCTTCGTCACTCGGGTGAGTGCTGGGAAACTCAGATTAATGTTACGTTTTGTTTTGCTGATCTCCACTTTTTTGTTCCTCAGATCGCTGGAGAGTTCACAGACCCTTTGGGAGCAACAGATGATGAAATTAGCATCACCGCCAGGGAATGATCGAAGCAGAACTAATGTGAATTTGTTAAATTTAACGTTAAGCAGTGAGGGCCCTTTTTGTGCACATCAAATAAATGAGGGAATTGGCTAAATGAACAGGGTTTGAAAGACTCGCTGCATCAGCACATGAATACTTGTCAGCTTGTGCTACACCAATCCAGTCACACAGACATCCTCTTTGCTTTTGTTTTCCACAACAGCCCTCCATCTCTCGCTTTCTCTCTTTATCTCTCGCCGCCCCAATAAAAATCACCAAAAATGTCTAATTATCACGCTCTATGAACACAGTTTGTACACACGGAGTCGACGATAATCTGCTGAGGTTATGTAGCAGTTTGCAAATAACAGATTAAGGGGGACAAAAACAATAACAATTGCCTAACTGTACCTTAGCACATATAAAGAAACTGTAAAAATGGTCAAATATTATTACAATTTATAGGAACACTCCATGTTTTCTGTCGGTCTTACACTCTAAAAAAAAAAGGTTCTATATGGCACCAAAAATGGTTCTTGGCTCGTAATCATAGGGGAACCTTTTTTAGTGCTATATAGCACCAATTTTGGTGCTTCAGTGGTTCTTCGGCGGTTCTTCAGAGGTGCTATATAGCACCTTAGTCAAAGAACTGGTGAAGAACCTCTGAAGAACCTCTGAAGAACCACTGAAGCACCAAAATTGGTGCTATATAGCAATTAAAAAAGGTTCCCCTATGATTACGAGCCAAGAACCATTTTTGGTGCCATATAGAACCTTTTTTTTTTAGAGTGTAGTACACGATGTAACTACAGAAGAGTCAAGTTTTAAATAGGAAAAATATCAAAACTGATGCTAACGGTCTAATCAGATTCAATGACCTATGCTAAGCTATGCTAAAAGTGCTAACGCCAGACTGGGAAATCGGCTGAATGGATTCGAAAATGGAAAAACTCAACTGTTTAACTCTAGGGGAGTTGGAAAATGAGCCTATGTGGCGTGTTCCTTTAAGATAGCTGTTCTCTATGTGAATGTACAGTAAACTGCCAAGCACTGAAGGCGCTCTTCTTCTTCTTCTTCTTCTTCCGCTCAATGGAAACCCATAGAACGGTATGGTATAAAGTTGTGAAATTTCACAGTCCAAATATTTACCATAGCAAATTTTGAGTTTCTAACTCAATCCCTCTAGCGCCACCAACTGTCCAAAGTTGTACTCACGCTTATGCTAATACCAATTGAACCGTAGGGACTAGAAGGAAAAAAAACAAATTCCGATGATTCCATGGCTTAGTATGATTCGATTACGTCATTTTCCATCATGAAAAATGTTCCGCCATTTTGAATTTTCCAGGGAAAAAAATACTGAACTCCTCCTAGGCCATTGCTCCAATTTTCATGTAAATTGAACCAGATCATCTTCAGACCAAAACATTATGGAATCCTATTTGTTAAACCGGGAAACGCTCAGACAAATTTTAAAGGGGTGATGAAAGGTCATGGTAATATAAGAATATCCTGTGAGTTTCAGGGCTGAAAACGTCCTTGCTAGTCAAAGAAAAGCTTTTATTGACACCAGGCCCAGAAAACGAGAGATCTCAGAATACATGGATCTCTTACGTAACAGGACCTAGACTCCGCCTCTACAGATAAATATGCTTCTGTAGCCCCGCCCACCGACTCGTGAGCTAAGGATCGTCCCTGCATAAGCTTCCTTCTGAACACACACTTATGTGAGTAGGCTAAAACATGTGTTTTTATATGTGTTAGTTTTGCATAACATTACAGATCGTTTGAAATCTATTGATTACATACCTTAGCGCTGTCACAGGGTGGAGAAGGTGTTATTGGTTCACTCGTGATCGGACTGGTAACGTTATGGGCCAGGCGCGAGTGTGTGTGTATGTGTGTCTCCAGTGAGTGAGTGAGTGTGTGTGTGTCCGTGCGAGTGAGTGTGTGTGTGTGTGTGTGTGTGTGTGTGTGTGTGTGTGTGTGTGTGTGTCCGCGAGTGTGTGTGCAATTTAATCATTGTGTTTGTTTGATATTGTGCGAGTCCAGACAATTCCTGGGACTGACGGTAGCTGAAGCTCATTAAATATGCAAATCTTAAAGCTCATTAAATATGCAAATCTTATCCAATCCTAGCCATGGGCGTTTACTTCCAAGTCTTCAGTGCAGCACGCCCATCAAATCCGAGTGTTTTTCAGAGAGCCTCAAAACTAGGGCAGAAAATAGCCTATTACTGATTCATTATGATGTTTCTGAATGTAAAAACCACACTGTAGTAAAGTTTGTTTGTACGGGAAGAAGGAGGCGAGAACCGGCGAACAATCAAAGTATTTAATAAAAACCAAACACAAAATAAAATGGCGGCGGCAGCCCCTCACGGTCGACTGCCGCCTACACACAAACACAAAATGAAAATAATAAGCTGCAGCCCCTTACGGTCGACTGCAGCAACACATAACATAACGTAAATAAAATACAACATAAAATCCAGGCCTGGTCCTCTCTCCTCCCTCACTGTCGTCGCTCCTCCTTTATACTCCCTCACTCCTACGCGAGGGCCGAGATCGCTGCGGCTCGCAGCTGGCGCTCATCCTCTCTGATGAGCGCTGCCTCGTCCCGCCCTCACGGTCCCTCGGCCTCGCTGCTCGCCACATACCCCCAACGCCCTTCACAGGCCGGGGGGCACTCCCGAGCCTGCGCTCTACTCCCCCACCCTTCCCCGGGGGGGGGGGGGCGATCACGGCGGCCGCGGGACCTGGGGGTAAGAACAGCGAGGTGAGAGAACGGAGCGGGGAGCATGAGGAGCGAAAGAGACGAGAGAGTGGAGAGAGGAGAAAAGAAAAGAGAGAAAAAAAAATTTCTGGTCCGGTTCCCTGACACACTGCCGCTCGGTCCTCAGCCAGCCGAGAGGCTCTTCCTCGCGGTGCCATGCGGTGGTACTGGACGCTCGGTGGACGGCTCGAGACTCCTCCGCCCCCTGGCGGCCGGCGGTGGCTCCTCCTTCTGAGGGCGGCCTGAAGCGAGTCCCCGTCCCGCGCTCCCTGCTCCTCCCCAACCTGGCGGACGGCAGCAGACTTCGGCTCCTCCCCAAGATGGCGGACGGCAGCAGGCTTCGGCTCCGGGCAAGCGCTGGGGACTCCTTCACCCCCTCGCGGACGGCAGCCACCCCACCTCGACCCAGGGGCACGGCAGCGAGCTCTCCGTCCCACCGACCTTCATCCGCTCCAGCACCACCGCTTCGGGCAGCCGCTCGCGGACTTCTCTCCTCCACGCTGCCCGAACTCCGCGGCACCGCGATCCCCCTCAGCTGCGAGGGCTCTTCGACAGCATGTCCCTCCTTCCTCCCGGGCTTCGGCACCACTGTAGTAAAGTTTGTTTGTACGGGAAGAAGGAGGCGGGAACCGGCGAACAATCAAAGTATTTAATAAAAACCAAACACAAAATAAAATGGCGGCGGCAGCCCCTCGCGGTCGACTGCTGCCTACACACAAACACAAAATGAAAATAATAAGCTGCAGCCCCTCACGGTCGACTGCAGCAACACATAACATAACGTAAATAAAATACAACATAAAATCCAGGCCTGGTCCTCTCTCGTCCCTCACTGTCGTCGCTCCTCCTTTATACTCCCTCACTCCTCCGCGAGGGCCGAGATCGCTGCGGCTCGCAGCCTCGTCCCGCCCTCACGGTCCCTCTGCCTCGCTGCTCGCCACACACACAAAAGTCATAAGTTGACCTCAGACAACAGTATAAAATTTTTTTAAAAGCCAGTTCATGACAACTTTAAGTAGCGCTTGTGAAAATAGACGTAAGACTGTACCTCCTCAACACAAGCAGGATCTCAAGTTACATGCTATTTTTGCTTATAACTTCTGAAAGGTTTGTCCAAAAATCATAATCTCGTTAGATTCGGGGTGGCATGACAAGTCGAATGATATCCAGTTTTCCCATATCGGCCATTTTGAATTTTGTTGCAAAAACGCATTAGCGTATCATAACAAAACTCAGTATGGGTCATCGGCACGATGCCCTGAAGGAGCATGAGAAGTTTTGAACCAACGCCACCTCGTGGTAAAATCAAATATTCACATGTTTATAGCTTTGGATTTGGTTGACTTATTTTCACAGGAGTTATATCCTTAGATTCCTGAATCCTTGCTGAATCCAGCTATACCAAACATACTAGGTTTCACCTTATGGTTTGTGAAATGTTGTGATTTAGCTTTGAAACACCATAGAAAAATCAAAATCATAGCAGGTTGGCCAAATGTCAAAAATGCAAAGTCGGGTGTGGGTCAATTTTTATATGCTCATAAATACAAATGTCTATAACTCCTAACCGAAATCAGATATTTTCAAAATTCGCTTAAGTACTCTGAGGAGACTCAAAAAGCGGTGGGACTGTGCCACTTGGTGGTGCTATAATAGAACAAAACATGAAATTGGCTCTAACTACAGTTCGGTTGGTCTGATTGACTTCAAAATCGAAATGCAGTGTCTTTGTCTCAGTCGCTATAATTGTCCAAAATGTCTCGGTATGCTGAAGCATTACGAGTTCCTTTCACTGGAACTAAGGGACCAAGCCCAACCCATGAAAAACAACCCCACCCCATTATCCCCCATCCACCAAACTTTACACTCAGCACAATGCAGTCAGGCAAGTCCCGTTCTCCTGGCAACCGCCAAACCCAGACTCGTCCATGGGATTGTCAGACAGAAAAGCCTGATTGGTCACTCAGAGCACATGTCTCCACTGCTCTAGAGTCCAGTGGCGGCGCGCTTTACCCCACTGCATCCCACGCTTTGCATTGCACTTGGTGATGTAAGGCTTGGATGAGCTGCTCGGCCATGGAAACCCATTCCATGAAGCTCTACACACTGTTCTTGAGCTCATCTGAAGGCCACAGAAGTTTGGAGGTCTGGAGCTCTTGACTCTGCAGAAAGTTGCCGACTTCTCTGACCCTCAGCATGCGCTGACCCCGCTCTTTGTGGCTGAGTTGTTGTTGTTCCCAATGGCTTCCACTTTGTTATAATCCCACTAACAGTTGAGCATGGAATATTTAGTAATGAGGAAGGACTTATTGCACAGGTGTCCACCGATCACAGAGTTCACTGAGCTCCTGAGAGCGGCCCATTCTCTCACTAATGTGTGTAGAAGCATCTGCAGGCCTAGTGCTTAATTTATACACCTGTGGCCATGAAGGGATTGAACACCTGAGTGATTTGGAAGGGCGGCCCAATACTTTTAGCAATACAGTTGTTGAGAACTTCTTTTGTTCCTTGAAGTAGAGACCTGGAGACTTGGATATGTTTAAAGCAGACGTTACTCGTTTATTGAGAACCGTGCTGTTCTTCGGCTGAGTCTGAGTCAGCAAGTCTGACTTAAACATTTATGCATTTGGCAGACGCTTTTATCCAAAGCGACTTACAGTTCCCTTATTACAGGGACAATCCCCCTGGAGAAACATGGAGTAAAGTGCCTTGCTCAAGGACACACTGGTGGTGAGCGCTGGGATCGAACCAGCAACCTTCTGCATATCAGTTCCATGGTTTAACCCACTGGACCACCATCTCACATCTCACCATCTCTGACTTAACAGTACAGAACACTGTAACTTATCTATATTTCAGGGGGAGGGATTATACAGCAGGGGAGGAGACACTCTGAACAATACAATGCAAATGTTGTATAGTAAATAAGGACACACCCCAAACGTTCCTGCCATCAGTCCTGATTCAATCAGCATAACAATTCGCATGCTGATACTGGCCAGGAACTCCAATTCCAAGAGCCATCCCAGAGCCATTAAAGACACAAGGTGAAAGTCAATCAACCTAACGATTCAACGTCTGGGCTCCGAAAGGTGAGAATCTCAGTGATCTGATTAAAACAGGTCTGGCAGGAAAAGAGACTCCAATAATCATCTGATATCATAATTTTTACCTTAAATGCAATGTTGAAAACAGTTGTGCTGCTGCTTCATATTTTGTGGGGACTCCAAACTTTTTGAATAATACCTCACAATTCTATTGTTTAATATTAAGTTCTGTCATTTTTACTCTAAATATAACAACGTTATCACTGACCTTTTAACACATCTTGCCCACTAACAGTACAGTCAGTCTCCACAGAGACATCGTTCAAGTCATAAAGTCTAACACATCCATCCATCCATCTGAATTCACTGACTTTCCACAAATCATGACAGATTTTGACAGGTCGCTGAAGTGCCCCTGGCGCTCTATGATGTAGTGTGCCTCCCATACTTCTCAGTTTCACACCACTATTCTTCATTGCGTCAGAAAAATCCATCCCATGTGCAAGCAGGCTCTCATCAACAAAGAGCCGCCTTTCACGAGGAATCCAAGGAAGAAGAACACTGTAGTGATGTTGACTTTGGTTTGTGCAAACATTGCTATCTGATGTTTAAATATAGTCTGCGCTATACATAAAGTAGTAGTAGTCATGTAGTATATGCATGCTGCCTCGCAATTTCTCTTTTATACGCTGTACCAATCAAAGCAAGTAAATGCAAATTCTTCATGATGTTATTTTCCTCGTGAAGCAAACACAGACGTCTGCCTCGCACACCTCGATGACACTTCTGAGCCAATGAGCGCAGCACAGCTAACAATGAGGGGATCAATACAAGAGCTCCTGTTTAACATCAGTGACTTCACTTCCTCTAGCCGTGGAGTAAGACGTATAAAGATCTGTGATCCTAAACACCTGGCGTCTCCACACCTTGATAATGTGTCCGTGTCCCCTCTGCTTTGCGAGTGGTGACTGTGGCGGAAGAGCTTGGCCTCGGCCACTGATCTGAGACCAGCTTTACTTTCAGTCCCCGCATTCATTTCCATAATCCCTTGAGGGACTATCAGCTTCAGCTCCGACTGCATGTCTCAAAGCTCTGGAGAGCGGCTGGATAACTAGTGTGAGCTCAGATTTGGTCTTCTAGAAGAAAAACAGAGTAATAATGAAGAGCGGCCTGCTTCAGCGCTCATTACCGTATGAGACACACTGACCACTCAAGGTGGACGCTAATACTAAAGCCAAAACATAGAATTAATATTATCTGATAGTATAATATTAATTATTCTATTAATGAATACGCATTTAAATATTAATTCATATCATAGCATCTACTCAGGATTATTATCGGCAACTAAAACCATTAAAAAAGAAGTCCAAATTAAAACATAGAACACCTTAAACTTGTTTTATTTCAGCAACGCTTCTCATTTATGTTTATTTGAATGTGAATTACTAAAATAACCAAAGCTAAATAAAAAGACAAGACAACATTACAATTTTTTTTAATAGATATTTGTTTTAAAAGATTTAAAAAATATAAAGATAAAATTAAAATCTATTTCAAAATATTAGCAAAAAATATAATAGTACATCAATAATAGTAAAATACCACTGCATTAAACTAGGATATAATACAATATTTTTAATAAATAAATAATAACAAATATAAAACAAGTGTATTATTACATTATTATTATTATTATTATTATTATTATTATTATTATTATTATTATTATTATTATAAATAAAATACAATACAATACAATACAATTAAATTAAATTAAAAATAATTAATAACAAATATGAAAAAAAATATTATTATTATAAAATTATAAAATAAATAAAATAAAATAAAAAATAGTTTTTAAAAATATAAAGATATAAATAAAATATATTTTAAAACTAAAATAGTACATCAATGACACTAAAATACCACTGCATATACTAGGATATCATAAAATATTTGAAACTCATTTTGATTGAATAAATAAATAATTAATTAATAACAAACATGAAACAAATGTGTAATTATTATTACTAGTATTATTATTATTGTTGTTGCTGTTGTTGTTGTTATTATAAATAAATAAAATACAATTAAATAAAATTAAAAATAATGAATAACAAATATTTAAAAAATATATAAAGATAATAATAAAATATATTTTAAAACTATAATAGTAGCTGCATCAATGACACTAAAATACCACTGCATATACTAGGATATCATAAAACATTTGAAACTCATTTTGAATGAATGAATGAATACATACATAAATAAATAAATAGTGTTATTAATAATAATAATAATAATAAATTAATTACTTTATTAATTAATTAATTAATTTATTTATTTATTTATTTATTTATTTATTTATTTATTTATTTATTTATTTATTTATTTATTTATTTATATATTCACAATACAAATGACACAAATCTCATAGCTTCTTCCAGTGATTTATTTGAACACTAGTGTGAGTTTTTGTCTGTGTGTGTTGCCGTCAGCACACCAGCCTCGTGATGATGTCATTTTTATTGAGATGAATGGTAATGCTAACGTGTAGCTTTCTCCAGCCATTACACACTTGCTCTATACAAGCACATTCGCCTCCAAAAACAAATCAAGGCGTCAGGTATAAGCAGTAGAGCACATCCTTCACCAACTCCGCAGATTTTATATAACCGCACATGAAAGACAAAATTAGAACCTCTCTCTTTATTTTTCCCCCAAAGTTACATTTTAATCTAATTCATAACTCCTACACATTGTCTTTGTCTCTTTCGTTCCTCCGTCTTAGAGAGAATTTCAATATCCCAGGGTACACAGTTGTGAATCCAGCTAAAACCCATTACTCTGCCACTCATAATTGCAGCCGTTCACCGCAGAAGTGAGATGTACAAAATGTCACCCTGTCATTTAGTCCCCATAAGAGACTTGTAAAGGCACTTTGGAGTGCAAATGATATATATTTTAAAATTAGAGTTTAAATAGGCAGGATGGAAAATCCATTAAAAATAATTTATGAATTCAAAAAGAGCCCTCTAAAGTGATTTATCAAACTGCATGCAGCCACAATAATTTCCAGACACACTGTATAAATATATATGAATGTAACTATTTAGCATGTCTTATCTTAACAGGTCGCATAAAACCAATCTCAGTGTTTATGCATTCGCCGACCTTCATTTCATTGAGCCGCTTTCTCTGAGTCAATCAATGCTTGGGCATGAGATGGTATATGTGTTAAATGGTCAATGATGTTGTTTTATTGCATTAGTTGGAATATTATAAACGAGTGGAGACCCCCTGCACGACTTCCCCTGTGTCACAGCGAGCCTATACGCTCATATACCTACGAATAAACAATGGCGTCCTATGGTGAGAGCTGTGTCTGCTGTAACTGTTTTCTGTTTTCCATTCACACAGTGTTCTATGTAAATGTGACCTGATTTTTCCGACTGAAAGGGGCACTTAGTGAAGGCTTTGTAGGACTAAAACTGAATAACCAGACACTGCAGCAGTCGATAGGCACATCAAACCGCTTCTGCTGGGCATATCAGGAACACGCTTAAGCCTCTTGTACCATTTTTATTCACGGCGATCATTTAAAATTAATCTCTCATTTACTTTAAGGCTTATCGAAGGTGCGCAGGGGCCAGCGTCTGCTGTGCGGACGTGACAGATGCCGCCGCGTGGATGTATTTCATTTGCATTATTGAGATTGTTTGGTTGGAAAATGTCTGTCTTTTAGTTCTACAAAGTTTCATTCTCCCCATGGGATCTTCAGGTTTGTGAGCGCTGCCCTACTTTCTGTGCTCTTGCCGTGCAACAATAGCTTCCGAACTGTGTAAAAAAACCCTCTGAAAGTGGTGAATACGACGACTTAGGGCCGTCAGGAGATGGATTAATGGGAAAATTCATTTGATTGCACCAGATTTCAGAGAGACTCGTACACCACTGCGGAACAGTTGGAGTAGAGAGGCGGGCAGGAACAGAGAGATGCTAATTTTAGGAGAGGGGAATATTTTTCCCTTGAATTCAAGTGCTTTGTCCTCTGACTGCATGATCACAAGCACTGTAGTGGCTTTCTCCATATAAACCGTTTAGTTTAGTTAACCCAGAGTCATTCTTACCCCTTGTTGAGGGCAATCCCAGGTTACCGGGTTTAACGCTTCATACTTTACTTTCAAGATTTCACACTGTGAACCCGGGGTTGGCACTTTTATTTGCATATTCATGAATATACAACAAGCACGCAACCTGTTGGAGTGTTTGTCCATCTGTCGACGTGTATCTTACGTTCTGAAATATTAAAATCCTCCTTATTTGTAAATCTTTCCTCAACATTGGAGGCGCTATGACACATCTTCTGAAAGAGTACAGAATCTCCTGATCAAAACACAGGCGAAGAACAAGCAGAAACAAGCAATATCATATGTAGTCATATTAGGGGTGTAACGATATTCAAACCTAACCAAGAAACCGCGATACACCACCCACGGTACGAACCGCGATACTCACGTCGAACTGAACATGCCCCGCCTCCTATATTTATTTACTAAATAAACACTAACTAAGTGCATGTCACGTGGTTTGAGTGCATGGTGGAAGGGCAAAGAGCCAGTTTCCCCATTTAGCCAGGTTCGCTAAATGCTACCTTGGAGTCCCAGCAACATCGTCATTTCCATAGCTTGTTACAGAATAAAAGTCTCTCTCACCTCAGAAAATGGCTTTCCTGTCCTGTCAGCCGTTATACTGCACTCGTAGCGCACGCTCTTCAATTACACACGCAAATGCGGCGGCTGGCGCTGTATATCACTTTATAAAGCACAAGAGAAACTATGAGCAATGTTATGTTGTCAATTCGTAAGTCATGAAATAAAAGTAAAGTACAAATAAATCACATAATGCATGTTCATTCTGCTCATCAGGAGCAGTTATATGATTCATTAAAGGCGGGCGAGGCCATTTTTTATTGCTGTGGGGAAGAGTTGTTGTGGTATAGTTAGTAGGCTGGAGTGTTGTTGCCGCAATGACGACGAAACGCTGTTATTTTTCATATTTTTATATTTTTCAGCCTTCATAGGGATGGGGGAGTTAGGGATCAATGGATAAAATTTATTTCTAACTCGGACCCCTCATAATTATTACCCAAATCTCGCTCTCTGTGCTGCACATTTCACAGAGGAAAGCTTCCACAATCATTGCGAGTTCAATGCAGGATTCGCACAACGGCTTGTCCTGAAAGATGGATTTAAAAACAGAAGCTGTTTACGGGCCACAACCTGTAAGTATGATTTATTTTTCGTCGATGTGTTTTCCTGTAATAGTTCCTATTGTTAACTGTACGTTGTAGCAAGGAAGTAAACAAATGACAACGCTTGGCTCTGCAAACCAGTTTGTTAAATGCTCATTCATACTTAACTTTATCCGACAAACACCTCACGTTACAAACTTTTTAAAATCTCAACAGTGAACTTGGCATTAGTGTAAATGATTCTTTGATTAGAGCTTTTATGTATTGTTTATCTACAGGCATGCTAAACATGGTTCTGTGTTTGATTTGGATCCTATAGTAAAGCCAATGTTTAGTGTTCGTTTTGGGTTAATAGTTCTTGCGACAGATATTTGGCTATAATCGTTCTAAAAATACAAAAGTTACTGTGCCATTCAGTAGCGATCACTATAGATCCGCAGTCTTTACTCTTGAGGACTGAACAGGTTCTGCTCGATCATCTTCACTAAAATGTTCTGGGTCCGATTCGGGCTCAAATTGGTATGGTTTTATTGACGCCATTGTTTCTAATACTGACCAAAGCACAGTCTCTGGTAAAGGGAAGGGGCGGGACGTTTCTGACAAACGTGCACTAGGCGGTTAGCCAATCACAACACACTGGGCCAGCTAACCAATCTGAGCCCATTGCGTATTTTTGAGGGACCGGCTTCATAGAACCCGGAAACCATCAGACCGTTTTTACAAGGAGGGACAGAGCAGTGTAGAATAAAGGTAAATTAATGAAAAATAATGCATTTTTTTTAAAAACGAAGCATGAACACATGTTACAGTGCACCCCACAAACAGAATCAAGCCTTCGAAAGAGTGTGCTTTACCACCCCTTTAACAGTTCATGAAGTATTGTGTATTCGCCATGGTAACTGTTGTTTCCATAACCACAGAATGCCACTTTATTTTCACTTTATGTTATTTTGTTTATTTTTAAATTAGTGTGGTCGCTACTTTATATTATTAAAAATAACTGCTATCTAATATCTTTACCTTATAGGCCTATTTATTCATATTCATACAGTTTATGTGTTTGTTAAGTAGGCTAAAGTGGGTCACAATTTATGTGTTTACTTGTGTGTGTGTCATAAAATTGTATTAAATAAATGTCCTTGTTTTTAAACATGATGGTAAATGATAAAATGAGCAGATTATTTCTGACTAGTCTACAGTGGAGGCATTTATTTCATTTAGTTTGCTCAGGTATGCTAACTGCTCTAAAAAAAATGTGAAGCCAATGTATAAAGTTCATAAAGATAAAGTTAATGAGTTAAATTATTGTTGTTGTTATCATTAAGTTAAAAGTGAATCTAGTGTTATTCAGTCAGGTCCACTTAAGTTAAAAACACCATAGACAAAGTTTAGTTATAAATATACTCTATATGGCTCTGTTATAAATTCCCCATCCTTTTCATGAGCTCCATGAAAAGCCAAGACAGGGAACAGCAGCAGATTCCGGGGACAACCTCACAGTTTTTAAACAGGGAGGGCAGCAAAACCCCCATTGAGAACAGAGTATGCATCAATGACAACAGAATGACACTGATTAAGTTAAACACAGTTTAAGGAGGAGCTGGGGAGGAGGTGGGACGCAAAGCAGCGTGCAGCAGAAGCAGTCAAGCAGGCAGACTGAACTGAAGCTATGCTTGAGTAAGGCGCCCTGTTTGAGAGTCGCCAATGGAATTGGATCAGCTGATATGGGCGGGGTTGAAATTTTCCCAATCAGCTGATAGTGGAGCTTGACTACATGGCCTGTCTGAACTAGCGCAGAATGCTTGATTTATTGCTGCTGCCCTGCCATGAACCCAGCCTCCACAGCAAACAGAACCGAACGGTGGCTCCAAAAACCATGATATGAGCCGACCCGTGGCATAGGTGTATCGTTACACCCCTAAATCACATACATATGTAAAATAACGTGATCATCAACATTAAACAGCATATTAATCAAAACTGCCTAATGTCACTGAATGAAATGTCGCCCCAGGACGAGCTCTAGGACTGTGAAGCTTTGGGGTGTTGATGGACTCCATCTACTCCATCTGTGTTTGATCATCGCTCTGAATCAGATCTGGATGTAGTCTTTGGCAAAACGTGATTTTCTCAGCTTTTTGTTCCAAATGTTGCTTTTTTATGAAACTTACCCACATTCAAGTGTTGATAAAAAGAATGCATTAACCTAGAATCAAACAGGTTCAGATATTCATACAACAAAATATTCTGCGGGCCATGAAAACTTTGTGAAAATGATCAAAAACACTGGCGGTGGATTGCAACTTTTTTTTTTTTTATGCTGGCGGGGAAAGAGTTAACTGTTTTCCACAGATGCTGAAACTACATACCTTATTTTGCAATGTGGAAGTCATCTATATTCTGTGTAAAACTATTTGCGTTTTTACAAATCACATACAGAGTAGGTACTACATTTGAATTTGAACTTACTTTGTGACTGTTAAAAAGTATGTTCTATATAGTATGAATATGGGAAGTATGCATGAAATTCGGAACTACTATTTCTTCCATGTTGTCTTTATCAAGTGACCTATCAGCAGGGCCGGCCCGTGGCATAGGCGGAATAGGCTAATGCTAGGGGCGCCACTCATCTATAGGGGCGCCAAAATTTATTACTGATACTATTTTATTCATATTAATTTGAAATATTACCAATTAAAGCGCAAAAAAACTTAACTAAGTCCCCGCATCTTCCCGGTCCGCCTCATCAATCTCCCCGCCGAGCTTGAAGTGCGTCAGAAATATAACGCGTGATCAGTTTAGCGTTGGGAATTTGTTGTGTCGCGTCGCCTCTCGCCGCATCTGATATAGACAGGATTGCTTTCATTGTTTAGGGTGCTTGGCCGCTCGCTCCAGGTGTAGACAATGGGAAAGTTGCCTGATCATTTATGACGGATGGCCGAATTGTAGTGTCAAAAAAGACAGAAGCCTCTGATGCAGGGAAGATAAGGGAAACACTGCAAAAAATTATCTTTTGTCTTGTTTCTAGTCTAAATATAAAAAAAATCTTAAATCAAGATGCATTTACTAGATAAGTAAAATTATATTTTGTCTTAAAACAAGCTAAATGATCTGCCAATGGGGTGAGAAAAATAATTTTGTTTCTGATTGAAAGCTTTTTTCTTGTTTCTATCCCAAACAGAAATAAGATAATTCTTCTCACCCCATTTGGCAGATAATTTTGCTTGTTTTAAGCAAAAACTCACTTCATTTGGATTTTTTCCCCCCAGAAAACAAGGAAAAATATAATGTCATTTTACTAGTAAATACATCTGGATTTAAGAATTTTTTGATATTTGGACTGGACACAAGAAAAACTAAATAAGAAGAGCATTTTCTGCAGTGTAAAGACAGAGGTAAAGTGGTGTAATGAATGAATGAACAGTTTATCTAAATGCATAGTAGTAAAATACTAATGTTCGCTAATTAATTCCAGTTTTATATATGCAAGCAGCCATTCTGGGTTCTCCAGAGGCCACAGACTCTACAGTTGTGCAGTTTTAAGGGGACATATGGCAATTTTAAATGTATTTGCCCAAATTAGTAATGATATTTATATACAGGTTTATTTAAAATAGCAACATTTTATGTAAATTTCACATTAAATATCTAAATTTCACAGTTTAATTCATGGTGAAAACATGAATGTGCATATTAGTGGAAGTTTGCTGCCATCTACTGGAAAACAAACACTTTTGCTAGTTCTCAATAGTTTGTGCATGAATGCAGATGCAATCACTTGTTATTTGTGTTTAGGCTGTAATGTGGCGTAGGTGCTATTTTTGTATAGTTTAACTATCATCAGCCTTTAAATGTTTTTTAATAATAATGTCATGAACATAATGATGGGGTAGAATGGACTGGACATCATATAAAACAACAATAATTTTTTTTTTTTAAAACATCAATGCGTTACAAAAATAAAACAGTACCAGTGTTTCCACAACTAACATGTAGTGCTAAACCTTGATACAAGGGGCACCAAGTAAAATCTTGCCTAGGGCAGCAAATTGGTCAGGGCCGGCCCTGCCTATCAGCATCACTTCACCTCCATTCACAAATCCCCTTCTGTGGCCTAACTCTCCTACCTCACATCTTCCTTCACTTTGTTATTTGCACTAACGACTGTTTATTACAGTAACAACTGTTTATGCATTTTGCACTACCATATCTTAACTGGAATATGCTCATTTGCACTGCCGACTGTATTTATAGTACCAACTGTTTACATTTGCATTTTGCACCGTACTTCTAACTGTAATATGCAACCACTTTCCACTGCACTTTTACACTTTCTTTCGGATAGCTCTGTCCATAATTTATTGCACTACCTTAATCCACTGCTATTCCTCATATTAGCCTAACATACTATTGTATACCTCTATCTGTAAAAGTCTGTTTATAGTAATAGCCATCTGTATATTATATTCATAGTACATATTCACCTGTACATTCTGTTCTGTTTATAGTAATAACCGTCTCTCTATTTATACATATTTATATATATATTCAGTACATATCCATGTCCTGCACTTATGCAACCATTGTATATCCTGCACTTGCTGCTATTGCACTTCTGGTTAGACCTAAACTGCATTTCGTTGCCTTGTACTTGTACTTGTGTAATGACAATAAAGTTGAATCTAATCCAATCTAATCTAATCTAATCTAATCTAATCTAATCTAATGTGATAGTAAAGTGTCCATCGTATGTGCACTTCAGAATCTCACCAGTAGTAGGTCATCCGGGTACTTTTCACCTACTATATAGTAGGGAAGTATTTGATTGTGGATACAGAACATTTGTTTAGAATTACAATACATCACAATAATATGGTAAGTATCAGTTTGCAATATCAAGCAGCATGTTTTACACAGCTAAAATAACTGGAAGCGGACGACACCGGGAGACAGACATTCAATTTACAAATGTGCCCACTCGTTATGTTAAAAATAAGGTGGATAGCGTGAACGTGTTTGAAAAAATATAAAGCTCATGAATATTTAACGAGGTAGGAGCTGGGGCAGTTTTTGATTGGTTGTCTGTTACTAAACACCTTGCTGTAACATTCTAGCACCACAGTATATTATTTAATATTGCAGTTCAGTATTAGCAATGCAAACGTGATTGAAACTCTGCAGCAGGGTGTTCAAAAGCTCTTTAACTCAGGGTAAGTGTAGTATGAAAAGCCCTTTAGGCAAGTTTCTTTTTCATCTTTTATGATATGGATTAGCTGCTCGGCTAAAGTCAGAACTGCTATACTGTAAACCAGCATCTCTGTTCTCATACATTTTAAGTGCTCTTAACTTGAAATATTTGAGTACGCTAATTCATACATTTAACTTAAAAGTATCATGTAATCTCAACTTAAACATTTTAGCAGTGGAAACTTGGCTAGGTTTAACTAGCTAATTCAGCAAATGCTAACTTTCTAACTGGCAACACAATGATTTGATAGCATTAGCAAATGCTGATTGAATATGGAAATATAAAAGATTTAATATCTGTTCTCAACCCAAGCTCATGCTCCACTCGTCACCATGATGGAAATCCCCAAAAAACATAACAGAAACTCTTCTAAATTAGCATAGCAAAGCATTAAACAATACTAAATCTTAACATTAATCTTGCACAATGTAAGCATTTGCTCTCCCTTTCGAGTGTCATGGCAAAGCATGCTGGGAAATAGAAGTCCCAGCCCAGTTTAAGTTCAATTTAATTTTGTCAAAATTAAAATAAACAAGTTCATAAAACTCAAAACAATGAAATAGTTCAGATGACTTAAAATTTGTCAGTTTCGTGAACTCAAAAGTAAAAAAAAAGTTCAAAATAAAGTTACTTTGCTAATTTAAGTTTGTCCTACTCAAATTAATTCATTAGTTTGAGCATCAGGGTTTACCAATCACAATCAAATGGTGGAAAATAGACACAATATGTAATATTATTCAAATATTGATGGCTATAGTTTAATGAGGTGACTGTATGGGTACAAATAACATTCTATCCATCAGCTGGTCAAAATACCTCTGAAAACGAATTAGCAATAGCTTACAAAACAAATTACATAGACTCTGCTCTTCAGCCAAGGCACTGACATTCAACCAAAGTCTTTTAACAAATGAATCTGTCTCGCATCACTGCTTCATCCTCTGATCAAGGACGGCATATCTTAAAAGCCATGCGGCCTCACCTTGTTTGATGTCCGGTGAAACTCGGACTCCAAACAAGACACATACTGTACCATCTCAAGCTTTTTCGTTAACTTAATTGATTGCTCCTCGAGTTGAGAAAGGATCTATATCTGGAAACATTGGAATTGCTTCTCTTATGTGTTTCTCTCTTTCTTGCCCTTTAACAAATCCATTTAACTTCTGCAACCTCTGTAGTCACAGACATTGATGGGATTTTAAGCTGGACTGGAATTTTGGATCAAAACCGTGGGATAGATTTGGGTGTGCATCCTCCTGGCTGTCTCTGATAGTTTGTTTTGGGAGCTCTGGTAATCTGTTAGCGTCATCTATCACTTAGCCGTGGCCTTCATGCCTGTCAGAAAGCTGAAGTGTTGAGTCAATAGACAGTCCTTGGTGATGTGGACGGCACCCGATAGCTCAAAAAATCAACCACCTGGAAAGCATATTGGGAAAGTTTGAAAAGCTCAATTGAACATGTCATTTCGACATAAATTCTAACGAACTCTGATTGATATTAAGCAGGTTTAAAATATGATAGTCAGATCTCATTTAGACATCTTAATACTGGGTGATTGTCAGAATTTTGTCAGATAATTTGTTGAGATATGGCACCGCAGATTGAATGCACCAGTGAGATTTTACACACGCTTTTTGTGAAAACGTACTTATACATACAATTTAATGCAGTTTCCAGCTGAAATGAGCACTAGTGGCAGAAAAATACCAACAAATTTAATTCATTTTCACACAAATTATTAGCCAAGAAATCTAGACGCACCCTAGCGGCAGCAAATCTAATATGCCGTGAGTGTAGTCTAGCAACTCTCGGTAGACATGCGAGCTGGAAAAACCAAACTCTGGTCAGGCCAATCACATCGTGTATAGAGTCGGTGGGCAGGCTTAACATAATAACGGCACATCACGGTAGAGTTGCGGAGGTTCTACGTGCTACTTGTAAACAAAAAAGCTGGGGAAGAGCGGTGTTGTGAATCGGCTTTGGCTGATTTGACTCTGGAAGACTTGGACTTTTCTTTGATAAAAGAACAAAGAACGGCACTGAAGTCATTCTTAAGAAAAGAAGATGAGTTCAGAGTTTTGCCGACCGGATACTAAGTTTATAGTTTAATCTATCAACTAACGTTAGCTCTGCTTCACCTTCTTCTTTGCTCTGGTTGGTTGTGGCTCTCATGGCGCTATCCAATTGAGTGCAGAGGGAATTTGAAAGACAACTGTTTATCCCGCCCCTCGGATTGAGTCCTGCTAATGGTGAGTTTCCAGACCCAACCTCTTGATGTGGGTCTGGCTTGTCAGGCTAACAAATTATGATTACAGTGGCAAAATGCTGATTAATAATGACTTCCTTGCACAATGACCTCAAAACACTTTTACCATAGTGTACACTTTGATGTTTGCATAACATAACCAGCTCCAAATGCTTGGCTTTTCTGATGTAGTAAATTTGCTCAGAAATTAACCTGGACATTTGAAAGTGTTGCTCAATATGCAACTTATTTTGCAGTAATGTCGCCACAGGCACATTTTTCCTATGGCTTGGTTTAAAAAAAAAATATATATATTCGTTCAGTTTTGGGCTGTGGTTCCACACAATGGCAATATCATTACATTGTAATGGTACAATGTAATGGAAGCCAGCTAGTGAGAGCTGTGCAGGTAAACCTCACTCCCCTGGCATCAAGAGTCGCAACTGGTGCTGTAGTCTTTAGCGTCCTTCTTAGTGTGCCCGACTCCCATGCCAGAAACACCAGTTTGAATCCTGCTCGGAGTAGTGAGAGTGGAACTGGAGGAGTTACACTGCTACCGGGACCCGGATGGGAGTGAGGTTTGGGGGGGTTGAGTGTAACTAAGGCCGGGTAGTATGATCTGTATGAGTAAACCTCACTCCCCTGGCCTCAATAGTTGCACTAGTGACTGATGCTTGAGGCTGCAGCCTTTTATCGTCCTTGTTAGTGCGCCTGTCTCCCATGCCGGAAACACCAGTTGAATTCTGCTCTGAGCGGTGCCAGTGGAACCGGTGAGGTTTGGGGGGATGAGTGTAACGGAGGCCAGTTAGTATGAGCTGTGTGAGTAAACCTCACTCCCCTGGCCTCAAGACTTCCACTAGCGACTGATGCTTGAGGCTGCAGTCTTTTATCGTTCTTGTTAGTACGCCTGACTTCCATGCTGGAAATGCCGGTTCTAATACCAACCAAATCCCTCTCGAAGTGGTGCGAGTAGAACTAGAGGAGTTGCATTGGTGCCGTGACCCGGATGGGAGTGAGGTTTAGGCGGATGAGTGTGACGGAGTAAAGCTCACTCCCCTGGCATCAAGAGTCGCAACTGGTGCTGTAGTCTTTAGTGTCCTTCTTAGTGTGCCCGACTCCCATGCCAGAAACACCAGTTTGAATCCTGCTCGAGCGGTGCCAGTGGAACCGGAGCAGTTACATTGGTGCTTAGACCCGGATGGGAGTGAGGTTTAGGGGAATGAGGGTGCGGAGTAAAGCACACTCCCCTGGCGTCAAGAGTCGCTCTAGCAACTGGAGCTGTAATCTTTAGGGTCCTTGTTAGTGTGCCCGTCTCCCATGCCAGAAACACCAGTCAAATCCTGCTCGGAGTGGTGAGAGTAGAACTGGAGGAGTTACACTGGTACCGTGACCCGGATTGGAGTGAGGTTTGGGGAGGGGGGGGGGGTGTAACTAAGGCCAGGTAATATGATCTGTATGAGTAAACCTTACTCCCCTGGCCTCAAGAGTTGCACTAGCGACTGGTGCTAGAGGCTGTAGTCATTGTTAGTGTGCCCGCCTCCCATGCCAGAAAAAACAGTCAAATCCTGCTCGGAGCGGTTAGAGTAAAACTGGAGGAGTTACACTGGTACCGTGACCCGGATGGGAGTGAGGTTTGGGGGGGGGGTGAGTGTAACTGAGGCCAGGTAGTATGATCTGTATGAGTAAACCTCACTCCCCTGGCCTCAAGAGTTGCACTAGCGACTGGTGCTAGAAGCTGTAGTCCTTGTTAGTGTGCCCGCCTCCCATGCCAGAAACACCAGTTCGAATCCTGCTCGGAGCGGTGAGGGTAGAACTGGAGGAGTTACACTGGTACCGTGACCCGGATGGGAGTGAGGTTTGGGGGGGGGTGAGTGTAACTGAGGCCAGGTAGTATGATCTGTATGAGTAAACCTCACTCCCCTGGCCTCAAGAGTTGCACTAGCGACTGGTGCTAGAAGCTGTAGTCCTTGTTAGTGTGCCCGCCTCCCATGCCAGAAACACCCGTTCGAATCCTGCTCGGAGCGGTGAGAGTAGATCCGGAGGAGTTACACTGGTACAGTGAACCGGGTGGGAGTATGAGCTGTGTGAATAACACCTCACTCCCTTGGCCTTTAGCATGCTTCTTGGCGCCTGTAGCATGCCTGCACCAATAAAAAATTAAATAACGACTTATATAATGATAACTGATTTCAAAACAATCCTTCATGAAGCTTCGGAGCTTATCGAATCAGCGAGTCAATTCAGCGGTTCGGAGCGCCAAAGTCAGTTTTGCGGTTTGACACGCGATCCGAATCATGATTCGACTCACTGATTCATAATGCTCCGTACCACTAAATCGACTCGCTGATTCAATACACTCTGAAGCTTCATGAAGCATTGTTTTGAAATAAGTCATTATTTAGTTTTTTTTGGTGCACCCAAAATATTCTTGTCGCTTTATAATATTAATATTGAACCACTGTACTCACATGGACTGCTTTAAATATGTTTTTAGTACATTAATGGATCTTGAGAGTGTAAAGATCTCTATGCAGGCCTCACTGAGCCTTTGGATTTCAACAAAAATATCTTCATTTGTGTTCCGAAGATGAACAGAGGTCTTAAGGGTGTGGAACGGCATGAGGGTGAGGAATAAATTACAGTATTTTCATTTTTGGGTCAACTAACCCTTTAAATTAGTTGCCCAAAATATAAAAGTAGCCTATGAATGTTTATAAAATCATGTCTACATTTACAAATGCAAATAATTACGATTGATCTGACGCTTTTGGCAAACAACTGAAAGCAATGGAGTACCCTGAGTGTCGATAAATAACCCTGTGCATTAAAAAAAGATGCCATGGGGTCCTGACCAAGCGTAAATACGTGATGAGTTGGGAGTGAGAACATGTTGTTTGTGTTCTTTTCTTGCAGTTATGTAATAAAATAAGGCTTGTGCGCGTTACTTTAAGTCACGAAATATGTGTCGGAATAACAACACCATTTTTCATCATACCCGATTAATGATTGTAAACTGTAATCAATAAATCCCAACATTCCCACTATGGGCACAGACATTGATCCTGGCTACAGCGAGAGTTATTTTACGCTACTATTTGAACTTTCTTCTTTTCGAACAAGGCAGTGTGATAAGAGATTATTGTGTCTTTCATCAGGTCACAAAGCTGAGATGCTATACAGTAACAGACATGAATGCTTCATCCTCCCAAAAACCGTCAAATCGCTGACCTTTCTTATCAGTGGACGTAGAATTAGCTCTGCATTTCATTAATTACTGCACAGTAGCTAATTATTGTACTTGTACTTACGTACATTCATGCACTAAAACAGATGTTCATGCTTTCGCCTTGTCCATCCTGAGGTTCCCCAGATGTCTGGTTGTTTAAGTTACAATTTCTACCCTTCTAACAAGCGGTGCTGTTTTTGCAGGCATTCCGCTTCACCTCATCGTCTTCACTGAGCAGAACATCAGTAATTCGCGGCCGCGCTCCACCGTGTATATGCTAATGACTGCATTCACATGCCTCGTACAATACCTGTGTGGCTCCGCTCCACATGAGAGCCTCTCCTCTCGCTTCGAGATGATTGTGTGAAGGAGTCCGAGCTGACAGGAGCGTCTCTCTCACTTGGCCACACACTCCCTCGGTCTCACAAACACACATACTGTAGTATACATGCGTTCTCTGTCTGTTACTTCCTCTCCACCTTTCCTTGCTTTTGAATGATTAAATCATGTCCTCAAGTGTATCCTTGAACTAAAGGGAAAGTCAAGCAGGCTGCAGAAGTTGGTTCGGTTTTTCAACAGCACTCCAATTTGAATGCACAGGAGAGGTTATTTCCGAGCGAACAGCGGCTGATTAAAAATGAGCAGAGCGTTTCTTTTGCTTTGTGCTTTGGACATGATGTTGATCCTGCCAAGCAGACAATCCCAGAGCTGAGATCTGAGAACACGGAATGTTTTTGCATGTCAAAAATGAATTGAAAAGCAGAAATTATTTCCCAGCATTATTTTATTTGAACAAATTAAAAAATAAATTGTTCTGATAATAATAATAATAATAATAATAATAATAATAATAATAATAATAATAATAAGGGAAAGAAAGGGGATTTAAGCAATTTTGAGCGTGGCATGGTTGTTGGTGCCAGACGGGCCGGTCTGAGTATTTCACAATCTGCTCAGTTACTGGGATTTTCACGCACAACCATTTCTAGGGTTTACAAAGAATGGTGTGAAAAGGGAAACACATCCAGTATGCAGCCGTCCTGTGGGCCAAAATGCCTTGTTGATGCTAGAGGTCAGAGGAGAATGGGCCGACTGATTCAAGCTGATAGAAGAGCAACTTTGACTGAAATAACCACTCGTTACAACCGAGGTATGCAGCAAAGCATTTGTGAAGCCACAACACACACAACCTTGAGGCGGATGGGCTACAACAGCAGAAGACCCCACCGGGTACCACTCATCTCCACTACAAATAGGAAAAAGAGGCTACAATTTGCACAAGCTCACCAAAATTGGACAGTTGAAGACTGGAAAAATGTTGCCTGGTCTGATGAGTCTGGATTTCTGTTGAGACATTCAGATGGTAGAGTCAGAATTTGGCGTAAACAGAATGAGAACATGGATCCATCATGCCTTGTTACCACTGTGCAGGCTTGTGGTGGTGGTGTAATGGTGTGGGGGATGTTTTCTTGGCACACTTTAGGCCCCTTAGTGACAATTGGGCATGGTTTAAATGCCACGGCCTACCTGAGCATTGTTTCTGACCATGTCCATCCCTTTATGACCACCATGTGCCCATCCTCTGATGGCTACTTCCAGCAGGATAATGCCCCATGTCACAAAGCTCAAATCATTTCAAATTGGTTTCTTGAACATGACAATGAGTTCACTGGACTAAAATGGCCCCCACAGTCACCATATCTCAACCCAATAGAGCATCTTTGGGATGTGGTGGAACGGGAGCTTCGTGCCCTGGATGTGCATCCCACAAATCTCCATCAACTGCAAGATGCTATCCTATCAATATGGGCCAACATTTCTAAAGAATGCTTTCAGCTCCTTGTTGAATCAATACAATATATATATATATGAATGTATATGAATTGTGATTTTCATCATTTCTAAATTCAAGGTGATCTCATTAGTAATCATAGGTATTCATAAAGTGTGGGTCTTGCACATGTCACAGTTGGTTTTGTTTGTGTTCATGTCTTTTATTTTGTAATTCATACTCTTATTTATGCTTCCTGTTTGTCATGTGCTTTCCTAGACCGCATGTATCTTGCAATCATGTGACCGTCTGAATCCACCCCCTAAACCCTTATTTACTATTCCCTACTTTAGTCCACTAATACAGTTCACTTGAAGGAGTGAATGAAAACGAGCAAGTGAATTCGGAGAGCCTCTGTGTGTACATCGGCTGTACACTTGTTATTGAGGTGCATTGTGGGATTGAATGAGTGCACTCAATAACGTCCACTATGGTTTCGGACACCACTACAAATGGCTTTCCCCGCAAATAGTGCCCTATTTAAGGGTATAGCGAGCGATTTCGGATTCAGCCATCATGTCTTGTGCTTCCCTGTGTTATGTTCTGATTGGTTGTTTTGGTCATGTGTGCTATGTTCTTATTGGCTCCTTGTCTCATGTGTGAAGTTTTGATTGGTGTATTGTTTCATTGAGTTCAGGTGTTTCTTGTTTGGTCATTTGTCTTGTGTGTATAGAGCCCTCATGTTTCATTGGTCTCTTGTTTAGTATTTTGTGTGTAACCTGCTGTTGGTGAGTCTTTTTTTCATGGTCATGCCAAGTCAAGTCTCTGTTTATGTAGTATTTGTTCATAGTTTTGGATGTCAGTAAATTGCACAAGGCTTCAGTGGACTTGCAGCACACATACCTCTACATTTTGATACTTCTCCATTGACACTGAAATGTACGTAATTGACAGCTTCTTAAATGCATGGACTATATATTAGAGATTGGGCAGACCGAGGCTTCGTGAAACACTGAAACCGTTGAAGCAAATGTGCCGTATTGTGTCGAAGCTTCGAAACAATTCGACACCCGTCTCCACAGCGACTAGCCTGACAAGCCAGACCCACATCAAGATTTTGGGTCTGGGAACTCAATCCGAGGGGTGGGACAAACAGTTGTCTTTCAAATTCCCTCTGCACGCAATTGGATAGCGCTACAACAAACCAGAGAGCAAAGTGAAGTGGAGCTAGTTGATAGATTAAACTTTCGCCGTTTTTCCGGTCGGCAAATCTCCGAACACATCTTCCTTTCCTTTATGCTGCGTTCACACCAAACGCGAATAGAGCATCAGGAGCGAGTGATTTCAATGTTAAAGGGTTAGTTCACCCAAAATTTGAAAATAAAGTCAGTAATTACTCACCCTCATGTTGTTCCAACCATGTAAGACCTTCGTTCATCTTCGGAACATAATTTAGTATATTTTTGATGAAATCTGAGAGCTGTCTCACTCCTCCATAGGCTTTCAGAGGGAATGAAACTTGATGGCCCAGAATAGTAAGTAAAAACGTCATTTAAGGAGTCCAAATGACTACAGTGGCTCTGTATTAAGTCTATCATGCGATGAAAATACTTTTTGAGCGGAAAAACAACAAAAATAACGACTTTATCCCACTATTATTGTTGTTCAATTTGAGCCTCTGACGATTACGGCGTTCTTCTTCTACTACTACTAATCTCAGTTCTCGCGCATGCGTCGTGGCACTCCCGCAAACTCTCGTCAGAGGCTCAAATTGAACAACAATAATAGTGGGATAAAGTCGTTATTTTTGTTGTTTTTCCGCTCAAAAAGTATTTTCGTCGCATGATAGACTTAATACAGAGCCACTGTAGTCATTTGGACTCCTTAAATGACGTTTTTACTTACTATTCTGGGCCATCAAGTTTCATTCCCTCTGAAAGCCTATGGAGGAGTGAGACAGCTCTCAGATTTCATCAAAAATATACTAAATTATGTTCCGAAGATGAACGAAGGTCTTACATGGTTGGAACAACATGAGGGTGAGTAATTACTGACTTTATTTTCAATTTTGGGTGAACTAACCCTTTAAGTCAATGGAAAGGCGCATTGACGCGCGTCTGAAGTTCCCGCGGCGCGATAGACTTGTTTCGCGCGGCGCGATGGACGCGACTTTGCCTCATTCGCGCGTCCAGTTTGCGTGAACTACGCAAATTGGACGCAAAATTAAGCGTCTTGCGCGATACACGCGTTATGCGCGAGTGATGCTTTTTGTGCATTCACGCGTTTGAAGTGAATTCGCGTCTGACACCCGAGTTAAAAATTCTGAACTTTGGCGTCAATTCGCCACGTTAACCAATCAGGAGCCTGCTCGCTGCTGTCACGTGGTGAAGTGACGCGATGAGAAACCCAGCATAATTTAAAAATACTACTATTGTGTCACAAAATGTAGTTTTAATACTTTTTCAGGAGAGAATGTAGTTGTTTAAAGCTCAAATCTGAGGTTTATTTATAAAAAAAATTACTTTTGTGTTTGTGGAGTTGTGAGATCCAGGCGTTCACCGGGCGCTCAGCGCTCATTAACCCGGCGAGAGCAGCCTTTCCTCGGCCAGTCCTTCTGTCATCTGCCGCTGGCTCTGATGTCCTGTAGTGGTTCATCTTGTGTGGATCTAACGGCCGATCTTTGGTGTCATGAATCTATAATTTGTTGTCTGCCAAATCGTTTTGATTGAGGGCAGAGAATTTTCATAACTTTATTTTTTAAGGATATTTAAATACACATGCAGTGAAGATAATGTAGGCGTTGCCTGGACCACATTTGTGTGGCTATTAATGTTTAATATATATTTTTAATGAAAATGAAAAGAGGCAGAGTGGTGTTTTATGACATATTTCTCCTGGAGCGTCTTGAACGCACGTCTATTCCGCTTCAAACGCTCAATTTATATGTGCGGCCAATTCACGGTGGTTTTCACGCGATTTTGACGCTCTATTCGCGTTTGGTGTGAACGCGGCATTAAGAATGACTTCAGTGCCGTTCTTTTTTCTTTTCTCAAAGAAAATCTGAATTCCAAGTCTTCCAGAGTCGTGGCCAAAGCCGTTTCGAAAGACCGCGTTCGCCAGGTTCTTTGTTCATGAATGGCACGTGGAACCGCCACAACTCTGCCGTCATTATGTTAAGCCCGCCCACCGATTCTAAACACGATGTGATTGGCCTGACCAGAGTACGGTTTTTCCAGCTCGCAGGTCTACCGAGAGTTGCTAGACTACACTCGCGGCAAATTAGATTTGGTGGCGCTAGGGTGCGTCTAGATTTCTAGGCTACACGGCGACCCCTCCTGGTCAGAACAGTGTAAATGCAACAAAAAACATTATTCAGAATGCATTCAGATACACATGTAGACATTATACAATAAATTTAAAATTGGTAAAGTTTTAGCATTTTTAGTTTGAATTGAGCATTGTTTTTCTGTGTACTAAAACATTCTATTCATTCCTAAGGCGGTCAAATTGACCCGCGAGGGAAGGATTTGTTACTTTTTTTAAATTTCAACCACAAAACTCCTGGAATCCAGTCAATTTTTTTTGTGCATTCGTGGTTCACATGCGACAAAAGTCCTAGGGTCTTGGACCACTCAGATGACGGACCGAACAAAAAAAAAGTAAAAATGAGTTTCGGGTCAAAATGACCCGAGGGAAGGGTGAGGGATAATATGCATTAAATATGTACTGTATATAGTAGTATATTTAGATTAAAAGTAGTGTATATTTAATTGCACATTGTATTGTGGTTGGTTTAGGGCCTCATACAGCCAATACATTTACATTTATAAAGTTGTACGAATGTAAATACATTTAGCTGAATATGTCTATATTGTAACATTACACTACAGACGTGTGTATACATACATACACAAGATCAAGCTGCAACATTACATTTTATCAGTGGAAGGTAAAGTCAGCTCCTCCGTTTATTATATGCCACACACGGATATGGAAAGATTGCAAACGTTGAGAATAGTTTGTTTCCCTGTAGACATTGTCCAAAGAATACCTGAAGACATGAGAACTGACAGCCTGAGAGTGATCCGGTCAAACATACAGCTGGATAATGTCTCCGCCACAATCTCAACGCAAACATGTGAGTGATCCCATTTGAATAAACGTCTAGCACATTGCTTCTCATGTCTGTGCTGTGTCTCTCTGTTATTATCCGAGATCCTGGTCATCAACAGAGTGTAAAAATGCCATGATATTTATAGAGGCCTGGACTGACTGACACTGGGCAGCAAAGCAAGAGTTATACTGATGTCATGCTTTTCCTGGTATTTAAAGGTTTTCTGACATTTACAGCTGTGCAGTGACCCCAGAGCACAGTGGTCACATCTTCCACTCTTTCATCTGTTCTGTCTCTTTCCTCTTTCTCTCTGGCACCTCTTTTGTTTTCGGTTTCTTGCGATAAGACACCTTTGCATGCATTTTACAGAGGTCCATCTGAATCCAGTGTTTGCATAATATACAGTACTGTGTACGGAAGAGAGTCTCGTTAATCATCTTATTAAAAAAGAGACTAAATTACAAATAGCACAGCAATACCAAGAAATTCAAAACCTGGAACCATCACTAAATGTATTATGATGCAAGACCTTTATTCAGAGAATAATGAGTCCAAGAGGCAAACTTCAGGCTCCCACATCAGCGATTAAGAGACGATCTGGAGAAAAATTAGGCATTATAATTAAACATATGAGAGACTTGATATCCCTCTAGATGCCATTACATCTACGATTGGCAGATTTTAGGGTTTAATCGCTCGGTTAAGTCCAGCGCTTCAGTCTCAGGAAGCGTGTTTAATGTGTGAAAGTTTATTCATAGAGGTTTTTTTTTTTTTCCACAGATGGAAAATGAATGGAAACAATCTCATGCAAAACAGGAGACAAAGTAAACTAATTTGATTCTCTCGCCGGTTTGGCTGTGTACATAGTGCCAATCAATTCTTTCTCATATTGAGTTGAATGCTGAGAATAGAACAAGCAATCATAAAACACATCATCAACCCAGAAGGGGAAGGAAGGAACAGACAGATTTAATAAGTCACTGATGGGTAGAAGTAACACTATTCAGTTTGCCAGTCAATCAGCTCTTATGTAGTGCGCTTGTCTTTCAGGACTGTCATAATGCTTGTGCGCAGATGTAGATGACAGCAAGTTCTTTACATGAAAGGGCTATCTTAGTTTCAATCAATTTTATTTTGTGTGGCAACCATGTAACCAATGACATTATATATATATATATATATATATATATATATATATATATATATATATACACACACACACACACACTGTATATTGCAGCTAGATGGTGGCAACCATTGTCTGGTAAAAAAACAAAAAAAAATTCTTTATTGACAGCTATTCCAAAGTAATATTTAAATCATAATAATTCCATTATATCATCTTAAAATATGTATGTTTGTCCTTGAGTGAAATGAACGTATCATACCTCTTTGTAAAACACTTCATTCATTCAGTCAGTCTTAAAGTCGGCATGAAACAGAAGTTGTGCTTTTTTTTTCTCTATTGTGCTGTTTATATCGAATGAAGTGCTTCTCAAACAAGAACAAATGTAGGGCGGGGCTTGATTGTGTCTGTGGGGAATTGATTGGATGGTTGTGGTTTGCTATTGGTGGATCTCATGTGAGTGACAGGTTGTCCCGCCCTTGTCATCAGAGAACATAAGTTATTCTACACATTAATTTAACACCATAATGATAAATAATTTATAATAAACACTGCAATATTTAGATTTCTCCACACAACTGGAAGAGATAAGTCACCCATATCATCTTAAGGTCAGCATGAAAGTGAAGTTACACTCGTCTTTTCTTCTCTATTGTGCTGTATATCTGAGTGAAACGCTTCTCAAACAAGAACAAATGTAGGGCGGGGCTTGATTGTGTCTGTGGGGAGTTGATTGGACGGTTGTGGTTTGCTATTGGTGGATCTCATGTGAGTGACAGGTTGCCCCGCCCTCGTCATCAGAGAAGAGATGAAGTTATTCTGATTCAAGAACATGAATTTAAAGGGGTCCTATAATGCCCGTTTTACAAGATGTAAAATAAGTCTCTGATGTGAGTGTGTATGTGAAGTTTTAGCTAAAAACAAATATATGTTTTTGTGTGTCCCTTTAAATGCAAATGAGCTACTGCTCCCCGCCCCCTTACTAGAATAAGGCGGAGCTTCAAGAGCTCATGTTAGCAGCTCCGATTACCTCACGCACACACACACACACACACACACACACACACACACACACACTGAACAGAAACTGTTCAGCCCTTTATGGTCAAACCGGAGTCGGTCAATGATGGAGAGACTCCAGAAGAAGAGACAACATGTAGAACGAGACAGGACGTTTCTGAAGGGCTAGTTGATGAGTTTGAGTTAACCATCTTCAGTCATCGACTAGCATATTCTGTCATGATAATCTATAACGCGCTGGTGTGGGGTAAGATGAGCCAGAGAATATCTGCTGATGAAGAGAGAGCAGGGATAGTTTAGTGTAATTATGGTTATAACTGATGATGTCATCTTGCTTTATGACATGCGTCTGCGTTTGTGTTCGCACTTTATCAATAAACGTGAGAGACTGACTCGACTACAGCAACTCTTCCTCTTCTCCACATGTTCCTGGGGGCGGGGTTATGTAAATGTTATAGTGATGTCACTGACTCTACCAGCCGTTTGTTGTAGTCCTTAAAAAGTGATTTCTGTAAAATAAAACTATCTCCCTTCGCTGTGAACTTTGAGCATCGTAACTTTGCAGATGTTGTTTATGCTCAAGCAGCGACGCTACACACTCACTAAACTTACACAATCATAATCATAACCACCCACCCCTTTAACACAATGATGGTGTTCAGGGGTAAATCGTTTTGAAGAAGCACTGCAATATTGTCCATGCTGATTGTATGGGGACTTTAAGTACAGTAGTCTTTGTATGGAGGGCATGATGTCTTTGTTTTGCAGCGGCAGGATTCTCTCAGATGGGCTGCACATGTTGTAATGTGTTGCTGCAAAGAAGAGAACAATTTAGAACAGGACGCTATCAGCCCTGGACAGACCAACCAGTGGTCATTTGCTGAGTCAGACAATGAGGGCACTTAAACAAGCACAACACTCTTATCATGCACAGAAACCACAAACTGTGCACGAGGAGAGGCTTTACAGACAATAGACATTACTTTCAATGATGACATCCAGAGAGAGAGAGGGAAGGGGAGAGAGAATTAGTTTACATGTGCGTAATTTAATTTCTACTCTAAGATGGATATATTAATATAACGTACATCGCTTTTCTGGTCCCAGTATGGCATCCAGAGTCATATTTAATCAGGTCTGTGTTCTCACAAAAGTAATTAAACCGTCTTAATTAAAAAAAAAAAAAAAAACATGATATGGTATCCATATCTACAATAACAGATATCGAGTACGACAGTTTCATCAAGTACTATCTACAGTTCTTTATGTCCAGATTTCCCTACCAAAGGCCTGATAACTGAGCGAGATCACACCAGGAGAGTGCAGTTGTGTATGGAGGCTGTGAGGTCAGCTGTTCTTCAGATGCAGCAGCTGCTATGACAGGCTGTGGTGTGGCTGTGGCTAATGAAACGTCCCAGTGCTGGTGTTCTCTTGGAATGCTGCTCAACCAATCAGATCCGAGCACTGGAACTAACGCTGATATAAACGGGTAAATCCCCCCCTGATCAAAACTGACTAATGGAGTGACTAATGTCTGTCAGCAAGAGCTATCTATCGTTCTATCTATCTATCTATCTATCTATCTATCTATCTATCTATCTATCTATCTATCTATCTATCTATCTATCTATCTATCTATCTATCTATCTATCTATCTATCTATCTATCTATCTATCTATCTATCGTTCTATCTATCGTTCTATCTATCGTTCTATCTATCGTTCTATCTATCGTTCTATCTATCGTTCTATCTATCTTTTTATCCATCCATCCATCCATCTCTCTTTCCCATCCATCCAATCCATCCATCTCTCTTTTCCATCCATCCATCCATCCATCCATGTCTCTTTCCCATCCATCCATCCATCCCTCTATCCCTCCATCCATCTCTCTTTCCCATCCATCCATCCATCCATCCATCCATCCATCCCTCTTTCCCATCCATCCATCCATCCATCGTTCTAACCTTTTCTCTTTTCCATCCATCCATCCATCCATCTCTCTTTCCCATCTATCCATCTCTTTCCCATCCATCCATCCATTTCTCTTTCCCATCCATCCATCCATCCATATTTCTCATCCATCCATCTCTCTTTCCCATCTATCCATCTCTTTCCCATCCATCCATCCATTTCTCTTTCCCATCCATCCATCCATCCATCGTTCTAACCTTTTCTCTTTTCCATCCATCCATCCATCCATCTCTCTTTCCCATCTATCCATCTCTTTCCCATCCATCCATCCATTTCTCTTTCCCATCCATCCATCCATTTCTCTTTCCCATCCATCCACCCACCCACCCACCCACCCACCCACCCACCCACCCACCCATCCATCCATCCACCCACCCACCCACCCACCCATCCATCCATCCATCCATCCATCCATCCATCCATCCATCCATCCATCCATCCATCCATCCATCCATCCATCCATCCATCCATCCATCCATCCATCCATCCATCCATCCATCCATCCATCCATCCATCCATCCATCCATCCATCCATCCATCCATCCATCCATCCATCCATCCATCCATCCATCCATCCATCCATCCATCCATCCATCCATCCATCCATCCATCCATCCATCCATCCATCCATCCATCCATCCATCCATCCATCCATCCATCCATCCATCCATCCATCCATCCATCCATCCATCCATCCATCCATCCATCCATCCATCCATCCATCCATCCATCCATCCATCCATCCATCCATCCATCCATCCATCCATCCATCCATCCATCCATCCATCCATCCATCCATCCATCCATCCATCCATCCATCCATCCATCCATCCATCCATCCATCCATCCATCCATCCATCCATCCATCCATCCATCCATCCATCCATCCATCCATCCATCCATCCATCCATCCATCCATCCATCCATCCATCCATCCATCCATCCATCCATCCATCCATCCATCCATCCATCCATCCATCCATCCATCCATCCATCCATCCATCCATCCATCCATCCATCCATCCATCCATCCATCCATCCATCCATCCATCCATCCATCCATCCATCCATCCATCCATCCATCCATCCATCCATCCATCCAGATATTTTACATTTCCCCCATTTCCAAAATCCCAATTGAACCCCTCTGTGAAATTACAACCGAAGGCAACAGTATGTCGGCAACAGCTGCTATCCTAACCTGCTAATGAATTATAATAATTGCCACTGCATCGCAGCATTGTTAATGAGCTGAAGAGGACCTACAGTAGGAAAGCATCGTGATAGAGCATGAAGCTGCGCACCATCCTGACACTAACAGCCAAGGTGGGAGACGTGTGTTTCCGGCTGCAGCCCGAATGACAGATTGTCAGTGTAATCCTCAAATTACAGTGAGCAGTTCTTGTGTATGCAGATGAAGGGCGATGACTCATCACACTCGTTCACCATTTCTGAGAGTTTCTCCACGCAGGTGCCATGTCTCGAAGTCAATGCACAAAGAAGATAATATTTACATTAAAAATGTAATGGTTTCACGGTGTAATAATATATGTGATAAAGTCCAAGGGGAATTAATACCTTTAACGCTCAGTTAAAGCACATAATGGCCCCAGTGCTGTAACACCATAGAATGTGATAAATCCAAAGTGAGTGAAAATGCCTATAAAAAAATATGAATTCTCTTTGGACTTTATCACATTTTAGCATACATTATAGATGACGGAAAATAATTGACTGCATAAGTCCTCTCAGAGTTAATACTTCAGTGTAGAAGTGCCTTTGGATACACTCTGAGTAAGTGTCTATCCATATTATACATGTTCACTCTGGACTTTTTGCCCATTCTTTTTCATAAAAATATCTCAAGCTTCATCAAGTTGGGAACAAGCCACTCCAGGACATTTTCCTTTTTGGTTTGAGTTTTCATCCACTAAGTGTCTGCACTTTATTCCATCTCCAGCTCCATCCATTTGTACTCAGTCTTGTTTGTTTCCAAATCCTTTCTATATAGCACTGTGCTTCACTTCAGGCCACAGATGTTTGAAATTGATCTCAATAAACTTTACAACTGCACCCCTTCAAACATTTAATCCATGAATCCATCACATGCTTTTGAGCAAAAACTTTGTTTTCTGGTGAATATTTCTGTACATTTGATCAGTTTAACTCACCGCCTGCGGTTTGCACTCGTGACCGGGAACAAACACACACACTTGCAGAACTCCGGAAACACAAACTGCATCCACTGTTCCCTTAACACTGGGTTATTTGTGAAGCTGAATCCAGGAGAGGTGCCCATACAAGGAATTCCACCCTTTATGACATCATACAGGGCCATACTCGAAAAAAAACTTTCAGAAACTTGTTCGAAATCTTGAAGGAGTGTATTTGGTACAGAAATACTGTCATACATCCAACTCGTTTTGTGAAATGTTGTCCATGTTTATCATGAGAATCAACTCTTTAACAGTGGAAATAAGTCAGAATGCATGAAATGGCATTAGACCCCCCCTTGAAACAGAATTATTCAATGTGTTGACGTAATTTCCCCTGAAACAGGAAGACAGGGCAGGGCATATCAAGCAGCTCCTCCCTTTTTTTGTCATCAGTGATGTCATAAAATCATTGTTCCATAATGGCGGAAGTGAGAGACTGTAAGTTTTGAACACTTATATCCAGGGCCTGAAATTAACACCCGGCCACGCGCCAAATGCGGGTGAATTTTGCAATTGGCGGGTAACACTGTCAATCTACCTGCCACATTGGCAGGTAGCCAATGAGAAGTGAGTGATTCATTGGGCAATTTGAGCGGATGCGACTACGTTCTTGCGATCGGAAAGACGAGGCCCTTCTCTGACTACGTTTGGCTACACTTAAATGTGTATTCTTACAAGTGTTTGTGGGACAAGTGGATTTTTGAAGGGGCAAGTGAAAGAGAAGATTAAAACATCAACAACAAAAAACTAGGGAATCAACACAATGCAAGAATGATTCTACATTAATTTAGCGTAAGTGGCAATCGATAGTGTATAATAATATATAGCCTAATGTATAATAAACTGACGGTAACAATGTTGTGATGTTGACGCTCGCACAGCCTCTCGTGGAGAAATCAATGTTACTGAATGATTCAGCGTTTGAATGAATTGTTTGTATCAAAGATTCAATGAACTCTTCATAAAGACTGCCTCATTCCTGAATGAATCATCCGTTTGAACGAATCGACTCAATGACTCACTCATTAAAACGGTCACCCGCTGCCACCTACTGGTGGTTTACTTTCATGCTTAAACATTCTTTCCAACTTTTCTTATTTGTATATTCAAAAAATTTGTAAACAATCTCATAACATTTTGTAATGCAGTTGTAATTTTTCAGTGCAAATTATTTAATTTGATTGGTAACAGCCCTACAGTGTCTTATAATTCTAATTTAATTTATAGATCAAATTTAAGAATATACACTGAAAGCTGAAGCATAGCCTATTTAATAAGATTATGGGAAAAAAATGCCCTTTATAAAAGGTAAAAATATCTAAGATATGCAGATTTAAATATGTCAAATCTGATTGAACACTGTTGAGAATATTTCTTCAGAATAAATTATATTTACAACACACAAAAAAATCCGGACAAGCACGTGAACAGGCTTAATGTCGAGGAGAAAAAAAGGGCTGGTAAAAAGTAACTGTGGCACAGTGGCTGGTGGTCAAAAAAGTTAATTTCAGGCTCTGCTTATACACTCACCTAAAGGATTATTAGAAACACCTGTTCAATTTCTCATTAATGCAATTATCTAATCAACCAATCACATGGCAGTTGCTTCAATGCATTTAGGGGTGTGGTCCTGGTCAAGACAATCTCCTGAACTCCAAACTGAATGTCAGAATGGGAAAGAAAGGGGATTTAAGCAATTTTGAGCGTGGCATGGTTGTTGGTGTTGGTGTTGAGTATTTCACAATCTGCTCAGTTACTGGGATTTTCACACACAACCATTTCTAGGGTTTACAAAGAATGGTGTGAAAAGGGAAAAACATCCAGTATGCGGCAGTCCTGTGGGCCAAAATGCCTTGTTGATGCTAGAGGTCAGAGGAGAATGGGCCGACTGATTCAAGCTGATAGAAGAGCAACTTTGACTGAAATAAGCACTCGTTACAACCGAGGTATGCAGCAAAGCATTTGTGAAGCCACAACACACACAACCTTGAGGCGGATGGGCTACAACAGCAGAAGACCCCACCGGGTACCACTCATCTCCACTACAAATAGGAAAAAGAGGCTACAATTTGCACCAGCTCACCAAAATTGGACAGTTGAAGACTGGAAAAATGTTGCCTGGTCTGATGAGTCTGGATTTCTGTTGAGACATTCAGATGGTAGAGTCAGAATTTGGTGTAAACAGAATGAGAACATGGATCCATCATGCCTTGTTACCACTGTGCAGGCTGGTGGTGGTGGTGTAATGGTGTTGGGGATGTTTTCTTGGCACACTTTAGGCCCCTTAGTGCCAATTGGGCATGGTTTAAATGCCACGGCCTACCTGAGCATTGTTTCTGACCATGTCCATCCCTTTATGACCACCATGTGCCCATCCTCTGATGGCTACTTCCAGCAGGATAATGCCCCATGTCACAAAGCTCAAATCATTTCAAATTGGTTTCTTGAACATGACAATGAGTTCACTGGACTAAAATGGCCCCCACAGTCACCAGATCTCAACCCAATAGAGCATCTTTGGGATGTGGTGGAACGGGAGCTTCGTGCCCTGGATGTGCATCCCACAAATCTCCATCAACTGCAAGATGCTATCCTATCAATATGGGCCAACATTTCTAAAGAATGCTTTCAGCTCCTTTTTGAATCAATGCCACGTAGAATTAAGGCAGTTCTGAAGGCCAAAGGGGGTCAAACACAGTATTAGTGTGGTGTTCCTAATAATCCTTTAGGTGAGTGTATCTTCTAAATGTGAATTTTGTGCATTTTGTTTTGGAGCACACTAGCTAAAACTTTAAGAAACTGCACATTCAGTTGTCGCCAATTTTGATTTTGAATTAGTGACTGAGATTGAATACATATTTTGAACTGTCGACGTCAGATCCTGAATATGGGTGAAATTAAGTTGAAACTGCCCTTTGGAACATAATTTGCATGTCCGTCTAACCGCTGTGAAACCCATATGTACTCTCTCAGAAATAAAGGTACAACAGCTGTCACTGGGGCGGTACTTTTTCAAAAGGTACACTTTTGTTCCTTTTAGGTACTAATATGTTAGCCTGGCTCCGCCCTCCTACGTACTTCCGCTCAATTTTCATTTTCTTTCAGTTCTCCGTCTGGGACTGCGGTATATTCTCTGGTTTTCTCAAAAAAAAATTTTTAAGCGGTCCAATCAGCGAACAGAGGGCGTGGCTGAGAGCGATGACGTTGATGTTGTGCGCTAGTTTGAGTTGTAGTTCAGTAATGGCGTTGGAGAAAGATGCGAGCGAAGCCGTTCATTCCGTTGTGGCACCTCCGCCGAATATCCAGAAGTTAAAACCGGAGCAAGAACAATCTTTGCTGAGTTTTTTTGGTGGCCATGATGTTGTGGCCCGGGAAAAGTTAGATTTTCCAGCTCGCTCTGTTAGTGGTGAAGGAGTTGCTGACGCCCTATTCGGACGGTAATTGTTTCTCGTGCGGTCGGAAGGTATTGTCATCATTTCCAGGGGCTAGTCAGTGATTTTATTGCCGTCCGTCTCCCTCCACCCGCGGCCGAATGACCGACTGCTTTAGACAAACACCAGGTCGTGTGGTCATTTAACTGCTGTCCGAATCCACATCTCTGAGTTTTCAAGAATATATTACTTCAAAATTCACTGTTTATATCCTTTTTGACCCCTGCAGAGCACCGTACGGTTGCGCTTTGCTGTAATTTGGATGCATTTCTAGACTTGTATTTCTTTAAATGCTGGCAAGAGCAATATATTTCATCACGGCTCAAAAAATAAAAAGAAGAAAAGCACGTAAACATTTGAATTGGGCCGTTATTTACAGCAGCATTTATTCTTATCATACCAAGCATATGACATTTTATTTACAGCATACAATCATGTCACGGACCACGTGAGCAGCCGTTCCCGATCACAAAACTCTCCCCTCCACTGTGAATAAATCGCAATCCAATGGTTTTATCACTGAGGTGGCTGCACATGTATTTTTACGGACTTCCATGTGAGAAACGGCACATGACATACGTCACGACCAAACGTTAGCGATTGGTTATGGCAGATCCAATAGTTTTCAACTTCAACAGAGTTCCCGCCTTCAAGGAAGTAAACGCTTGACAATGGAGAGTGGCCAGATAAAATGTACAAGAGTCTGGTAGGACCAGGCAACTAATATATATATATATTTAAGGTATCAATATGCACCATTTAGGTACAAAAGTGTACCTTTTGAAAAGGTACCGCCCCCAGTGACAGCTTTTGTACCTTTTTTTTCTGAGAGTGTACTACGGCAAATCACAGATCACAGACAAGATGAAATAAACGTTTGTTCGTGTGATATTTTGATAACTGTAGCATGTGTGTGATCGTATACAGCATCTGTTTGAGTTAATGTGTTTCTTGTTCAGGATACTTTTTTACATCACGTGCACACACAATATATGCCTTCCCAATCAGATCCACACGTCTCACTAATCTGACACATCTGTAATCTGACAGGAATGGATTATGGATTGAGGAAGCATGCTTTATTGTATCTGTTGTTTACAGCAATATGTCTCACCTTTTTCATGATGGACTTATATTGCTGGTTTTATTAAATTCAAGTCTTGAATGTTTTCCCTATAACCATTCCCCATTGGCTATTGTTTTAAGAACCTTACCTCAAATCAGTTTACAGCGCTCTTTGATCGTCACAGAATATTGGTTCCTTGAAAATTCAATTAGGCTTCTGTCTAGACACATCTTTATTCTTCTGAAATCCTGCGGAACACCTCAGCAGTGCACAGCAGTCGTGTGACTTGCAGGACAGTAGGAAACTTTAGAAGTAAATCTAGCCAGTGAACAGGAATTTCAGTTTTGGTTTTAAAAAAGAAAAAGTTAATCTAATGGTGAAGATTCATTCCTTATTTACTCACCCTCATGTTGTTCTTAAAGGGGCACTTCAGCGCTGGGAAGATGAATTTGTATTTAAACTGGGTCATTTATGTAGTATAAATGTGAAATTATTTTTGAATTTGGTGCCTTCTAGACCGAGAAATGACAGAAAATGTATTTGTCTCATGTGGATGAAAGACAACAACTCCCAGAATGCACTTGCTTCGCTGCCCTACAAGGCCACTCCCAAAGCCACGGCTACTGGCCATCCCTTGCCCACCGCGGCTCCACCCCAACATCGTTTTGATATTCATAGTAATACAATCATTTAGTTCATTTAGAGAATAGACACTACAATTACAAAATGAATGTGTCTTTTCAATAACGTGTGAGTGAGCCGAACAAAAGTCAGGGGTCAGTCCTCATTCATCACGAGAGAAGAGCTGAGCAGAGCTGAGGTAAGCACGGCTGTCATTCACGACGCGTGTCCAGTCTGGAGTGTTTTCAGATCATGCCTATGGAAGCTTAACTTTCATAGGAATTCATTGAAATGCCAAATCGCTCTATATAAATAAAATAAAAATGTTAAATGGACTGCATTTACATAGCAGCTGGGGTTAGGTGTCTTACCTACCTACCGACCTGTCCTACCTCGACATTTGGTCAGGTGGAACCGGGGATAGAACCACTAACCTTCCGGTTAGTAGACAACCTACATGAACCACCAACCCACTGCCACCACTATATAAACAACAACAACAACAACAACATTTAAACGCCCTATATAAATGCCCCTATATAAATAACAACAGTGTTTTTTTGTTTTGTTTTTTTGCGGAAAAGAGCACAACTCCTTCCGCTACGGATTCAAATCTCAAGTTGAAATTTGAACAGTTGATAACAGATTTTAACAGATAGTCTTCTGGTCAATCTTATATTAATAATCACAAATCAGTTTCAATGTCTGCTGAGGAAAGCGATATCTTTGTCTTTGTCCTTTTAACAGTTAAGGGGATTTTCCTTGACCTCACTAGTCAATGCATTTGTAAGTTACGTCTTATTGTTTACCACCTTGTTTCAGTCCGTTTCAATATAAAAGTCTTTTCTCCATATTTTCTCATAAAGACAGTCTTTGCTGCCATCTAATAGTGTAATAAAGTAACTTTCACTGAAGTCCATATCACCATCACTAACAGACCCTTTCTCAATACCAAATACAGCATGTTATTTATATAAAATAATATTCAAGACAATAGGAAATAAACACAAGCAAACAGTTCAAAGGTACAAAATGAGCACTAGTTATAGAACAGGATTTCAATAAAATAAAGCAAGTTTGAATAACTACATTCTCGCCTAAATCAACAGTGGTCAGTATTGGGGTAACTTGAGTTACGTAATCAGATTACCTTTTCGAGTAACTAGTAAAGTAATGCATTACTTTTTCCCATTTATTTGACTGACAGCTCTCCTGTCCACATGTTGAGAGAAATCAAGAATAATTTTGGGGGCGTTGTGTGTGAATATGAGGGTTATTGTAGTTCTAGACTAAATATGTGCATTTACTCATCTCACTTGCACAATAAAGATTCAGTATTCCTCAAAATTAATAAAATCAGTCAAATGCCAAATCTGAATACCCTCCAATAATTAAATATGTTAAATAAGACACATTTTTGTGCATTTAATCTCACTTTAGTGACCAATGTCTTGCTGCTGACCTTCGATGATTCAATTAAACCATGAGCAAAAATGACTTTTGATTTTTTGTTTTTATTGCTGAAGTAAGTGTTCAACTTTTTTCTCCTGCGTCCTATTCTTCCATTACCCAGAATGGCAGCTGAAAGGTGTGTTTGAGCTGCGTCCTCTACTGTACACACATGAATGTGCATTTTTTACCTCGGCCTGAGGCTTATTATTTCAATTTTGGTGTGAAAGGGTCTTTCCATTTGCACAAAAATAGAACTTTTTTGTTGTAAAAAACAAAAACAATAAACAAACCCAGCCCAGGTGAGAAAAAGTAATGCAAAAGTAAAAAAGTAACTAAGTAATGAAATGAGTTACTTTTGAAGGGAGTATGGCAATATTGTATTGGGGCTGCCACTAACGATTATTTTTATATAGATTAATCTATCGACTAATTTATTGATTAATCTATCAACTAATTTATCGCTTAATCTATCGACTGATTTATCGATTAATCTATCAACTAATGTATCGGTTAATCTATTGTCTGATTTATCGATTAATCTATCAACTAATGTATCGGTTAATCTATTGTCTGATTTATCGATTAATCTATCAACTAATTTATCACTTAATCTATTGACTGATTTATCGATTAATCTATCAACTAATGTATCGGTTAATCTATTGTCTGATTTATCGATTAATCTATCAACTAATTTATCACTTAATCTATTGACTGATTTATCGATTAATCTATCAACTAATTTATCGGTTAATCTATTGTCTGATTTATCGATTAATCTATCAACTAATTTATCGGCTAATCTATTGTCTGATTTATCGATTAATCTATCAACTAATTTATCACTTAATCTATTGACTGATTTATCGATTAATCTATCAACTAATTTATCGGTTAATCTATTGACTGATTTATCGATTAATCTATCAACTAATTTATCGCTTAATCTATTGACTGATTTATCGATTAATCTATCAACTAATTTATCGGTTAATCTATCGACTAATTTATCGGTTAATCTATCAACTAATTTATCGGTTAATCTATTGTCTGATTTATCGATTAATCTATCAACTAATTTATCACTTAATCTATTGACTGATTTATCGATTAATCTATCAACTAATTTATCGGTTAATCTATTGACTGATTTATCGATTAATCTATCAACTAATTTATCGCTTAATCTATTGACTGATTTATCGATTAATCTATCAACTAATTTATCGGTTAATCTATCGACTAATTTGTCGATTAATCTATCAACTAATTTATCGTTAATCTATCGACTAATTTATCGATTAATATATCAACTAATTTAACGATTAATCTATCGACTAATTTATCGATTAATCTATCAACTAATTTAACGATTAATTTATCAACTAATTTATCGATTAATCTATCAACTAATTTAACGATTAATTTATCAACTAATTTATCGATTACTCTATCAACTAATTTAACGATTAATTTATCAACTAATTTATCGGTTAATCTATTGACTGATTTATCGATTAATCTATCAACTAATTTATCGGCTAATCTATCAACTAATTTATCTATTAATCTATCAACTAATTTAACGATTAATTTATCAACTAATTTAACGGTTAATCTATCGACTAATTTAACGGTTAATCTATCAACTAATTTATCGATTAATCTATCGACTAATTTATTGATTAATCTATCAACTAATTTATTAAATTAGTAACTTTCCCTAACTCTGTCAAGTATTTGTTAAATCATGGTGGTTTGTAATTAATTAGCATTTACGTTAACTAATGGGACCTTAGGCGTTACCGATCCATTTCTTGAATTCACGGACTCATTGATCTGGTCGCAATGTTTCAGTCACAAATGATTCTCGAGTTGGCAACTATGCATAAAAATAACTGTTCCTCACACAGATTTATCACAAAGGCATCAGTGAACCCAATATATTTTTTGGGTGAACTATCATTATTATTATTATTATTATTATTATTATTATTATTATTATTATTATTATTATTATTATTATTTAACAGTTTCTGCTTTAATTTGAACTGTTATGTTCACTTTAACATTATAAACATGTTGTGTCATGTAATGGCATGTTTCATAACTGTCATGTGCCAGATTCATAAGCATACAGCAGCTGTTCCAAGGTTGTGGCAGGTAATGTTCCTTACAGAAAGCTACATATTTGATGTGTTCTTTTCAAAGTCATTATTAATCTTGATGTGCGGTGGCTCCAGAGCGCCTCAGCTGATTGATTGAGGGAAGTCTAAGGGCTGAAGCTGGAGCCACACATTTCATAGAGAAGGAAAGGCTAGGCTTGCTTTCAGTAATGCTTCACTGTGCATTTTGAAGTAGTTGAAGTAGTAACTTTAAGGATGTTTACCACCCACACCAACCGTGGCAGAAAACCTTCAGTGTATATGCAGTCGTTTTTGCGCAAACCAACTGTTTATGAGAGCATGAAATGACAGGACGTATCAGTGTGAAGGCTTGAATGGTCATTCAATATGACACTCATCCAACATTTAGTTTGGAGTGCTGGATAAAACTGACACATACTTTCCTTTCTTTTTTAAACACGATTCATATTATATAGGGAGCTGGATTGTGAACACAGCCATCCATATCCAATATAGCAGTGTTTACCCATCTTAAAACGACATTTAAAGAGCTACTATCATTCAAAAGGAAATGTTCGGGAGGTTTATGTAAAGAAGGAACTACCACTGCTGGAAACTACCGTGTACATAATGAGTTTGATGCCCGCGTTTGGTGGGAAGTGCATATACAGTGAGGAAAATAAGTATTTGAACACCCTGCTATTTTGCAAGTTCTCCCACTTAGAAATCATGGAGGGTCTGAAATTGTCATCGTAGGTGCATGTCCACTGTGAGAGACATAATCTAAAAAAAAAAATCCAGAAATCACAATATATGATTTTTTAACTATTTATCTGTATGATACAGCTGCAAATAAGTATTTGAACACCTGAGAAAATCAATGTTAATATTTGGTACAGTAGCCTTTGTTTGCAGTTACAGAGGTCAAAGGTTTCCTGTAGTTTTTCAGCAGGTTTGCACTGCAGGAGGGATTTTGGCCCACTCCTCCACACAGATCTTCTCTAGATCAGTCAGGTTTCTGGCCTGTCTCTGAGAAACACAGAGTTTGAGCTCCTCCAAAGATTCTCTATTGGGTTTAGGTCTGGAGACTGGCTAGGCCACGCCAGAACCTTGATATGCTTCTTACAGAGCCACTCCTTGGTTATCCTGGCTGTGTGCTTCGGGTCATTGTCATGTTGGAAGACCCAGCCTCGACCCATCTTCAATGCTCTAACTGAGGGAAGGAGGTTGTTCCCCAAAATCTCGCAATACATGGCCCCGGTCATCCTCTCCTTAATACAGTGCAGTCGCCCTGTCCCATGTGCAGAAAAACACCCCCAAAGCATGATGCTACCACCCCCCCCCCCATGCTTCACAGTAGGGATGGTGTTCTTGGGATGGTACTCATCATTCTTCTTCCTCCAAACACGTTTAGTGGAATTATGACCAAAAAGTTCTATTTGGTCTCATCTGACCACATGACTTTCTCCCATGACTCCTCTGGATCATCCAAATGGTCATTGGCAAACTTAAGACGGGCCTTGACATGTGCTGGTTTAAGCAGGGGAACCTTCCGTGCCATGCATGATTTCAAACCATGACGTCTTAGTGTATTACCAACAGTAACCATGGAAACGGTGGTCCCAGCTCTTTTCAGATCATTGACCAGCTCCTCCTGTGTAGTTCTGGGCTGATTTCTCACCTTTCTTAGGATCATTGAGACCCCACGAGGTGAGATCTTGTATGGAGCCCCAGTCCGAGGGAGATTGCCAGTCATGTTTAGCTTCTTCCATTTTCTAATGATTGCTCCAACAGTGGACCTTTTTTCACCAAGCTGGTTGGCAATTTCCCCGTAGCCCTTTCCAGCCTTGTGGAGGTGTACAATTTTGTCTCTAGTGTCTTTGGACAGCTCTTTGGTCTTGGCCATGTTAGTAGTTGGATTCTTACTGATTGTATGGGGTGGACAGGTGTCTTTATGCAGCTAACGACCTCAAACAGGTGCATCTAATTTAGGATAATAAATGGAGTGGAGGTGGACATTTTAAAGGCAGACTAACAGGTCTTTGAGGGTCAGAATTCTAGCTGATAGACAGGTGTTCAAATACTTATTTGCAGCTGTATCATACAAATAAATAGTTAAAAAATCATATATTGTGATTTCTGTATTTTTTTTTTAGATTATGTCTCTCACAGTGGACATGCACCTACGATGATAATTTCAGACCCCTCCATGATTTCCAAGTGGGAGAACTTGCAAAATAGCAGGGTGTTCAAATACTTATTTTCCTCACTGTATGAGCTGCGCTTCAGGTTTATTAAAAAGGCCCTTTGTTATAGGAAGGGTTTTAATCAATGAAGATCACATCAGAATGAAACGCAACTGAACAAACAAACAAAACCGTGTCAATCACGCGGTGTCAACCAAATATACTGCACGAGGGAGGGGCGGCCCAACTCTCTCTCTCTCACACTCTCTCTCACACTCTCTCACACACACACACACACACACACACACACACACACACACACACACACACACACACACACACACACACACACACACACACACACACACACACACACACACACACACACACACACACACACACACACACACACACACACACACAAAGGAGGCAGCAAGCGCTGCTCACGCAATGATTCAGCAAAAAGGTGCTTTTCAGAGCAACGCGCGGGCCGCACTAACACTAAACTTTGATGTCAAGAAGGGGGGGCCACAAAATATCATCCTGCGGGCGAGTTTGAGACCCCTGTGCTAGGCGTTGCAGCCTTTAGCCTCCTTGTTAGAGTGTTTGACTCTCATCCCGGCAGACCTGGGTTCAAGACCCGCTTGAAAAGGGTGGTTCGAACTGGAGGGTTTATCACGCGCTCAACTTTTCCACTCCCATCTGTGCTTACTGTGTAGTAAATTTGGCCCTTAGAGAGAAAGAAAGTGTTTTAAACTGAGCAGAAATGCTCAAACCGAGTGAATCTGCCTCCCACTGCAGAAGATTTCCTGCTGTTTGTGAGTACATGAAGGCTGTTCATGTTATTTGGGCGTCAATCTGTGCTTTTAAAGTGAAGCGAGATGAGCAGGTGAACTCTGCTGGCATTTCTCTGTTTGTTTGTCACTTTGTGTAAGTGTGGGTCCATGTTAGTTGCAACAGTGTATGTGCTATGTGCCGCTATACTGAACCGTATGCATGGGATCTCCACACTGATTATCTTTTACATGCCGAAGGAATGACAGAAAACATGATCTGAACTCCTTCATCTGAACCTTATATAATTAAGGCCAAGCTGCTGATTTGCAAAGATTGCGCTCCACATTCAATCACTGTTTATTTTTAAGTATTCAGCTCGGTGTGCACCGTTGAATAATATATCTCTGATGAATTATGAATCGGCTAAAATAAAGACTTGAGTAACAGTCTTAGGGGAAGTTAAATGTCTTGGGATTCCATAACAATCTTTGTTTTGCCACAGTGCCTGAGGTGAGCTTATGCAGCACATCCCAACACATTTAACAGAAGACATCTCGAAATAGAGGTCTGAAGGCTTGTGAGGAGAGTCGAGGGAAGACTTGACGTAGTTGAAACATATCGTCAAGGTCACTGAGCAAACTCACAGGACGGCTGCAGCAGGAAATGGGGCTCATAGAGAGGAAATTATGTGTTTAGGTTTTGCAGTTTTGTTGAGTGGCCATTTTTGTTGACTTGTTTTCTGGTCAGCGGAAAAGTGTGTAATTAAAGCGTCTGGGTGAAGTCATGTTGATCAATCAGAGAAATGGATTTTTGTGTATGAGCCTGGCAAACATGGATTTAGAAAATATTCCCATTAACTCAAATGCAGAGATATCAGAGCACCATCCAAACCATCTAATTTTATTATTGGTGAAATGATTATGCTTTACCACAAACAAGGCCCTGTTCAACGCTGCTTTGCAGGAAATCGATTTCTATGAGTTTTTCTCCTCGCCTAACAAGCCTTCCGATAAATATTAGAACAGGAAAGATTCTGCTGTGTCATTGATTTGTTTTCTTACCCAATCACCCAACATTTACTAATTCGGCATCATTGCAAGAACACTGAATTCGAAGAATGCATTAAAGCAATATTCCAGGTTTGCTACAAGTTCAATCGACTGCACTTGAGGGTTGCCACACAATTTCTACTTTTCTTTCCTTTTCTTTAAAAAAGCACAAATATGTTGCAGTGGAAGTAAATGGGGATTATCTGTAAATGTTAAAATGCTCAGTTTCAATAGTCTAGACGCAAGTAAGAAGTTAAAATGATTTGATTTGGGGGAAGAAAAAACTGCTTACTAACCTTTTCTATGTGAAGTTAAATCCATTTTTACAACTGCATTGTCATGACAATGTGACATCTAAAACTTTAAAATGGCCTTTAAAAAACTTCTTCTACTGCTCTTGAGTCTATGGCCGCCCGTTGAACCTCTAGAGGGAAAATTATGAAATTTTGCACAGAGATAAAGGATAGTCTGAGCATTAACCATAGCAAATTTGAAGTCTCTAACTCAATCCCTCTAGAGCCACCAACTGTCAGAAGTTGCACTTACGTTAATGCATTCCTCTGATTCCCTGTCACCCTATGACGTCATTTTCTATCATGAAATTTTTTTTGCCATTTTGAATTTTCCGTGCTAGACGGTTCATCGGATTTTCACCAAAATTGGCTCACATCATCTTCAGACAATGATGGCAAAAAAGTTATTAAAATCTTTTTGATAAACCAAACTGTTCTTGAATAACGATCTGTTCCCCAACGAATTCGATGAAGAGCACGTCAAAATGGATGTGACTTCTCTAACCTAACCCTAACCAACACTTTACTGCATTGAGACAAAACTTAATGGAAATGATCCAGCCCCTGACCAGTGTCCAGTGATTCCTCCAGTCCCAGACCCATGTCTAGTGATGGCTCCAGCCCCTGACCAGTGTCCAGTGATTCCTCCAGTCCCAGACCCATGTCTAGTGATGGCTCCAGCCCCTGACCAGTGTCAAGTGATTCCTCCAGTCCCAGACCCGTGTCTAGTGATGGCTCCAGCCCCTGACCAGTGTCCAGTGATTCCTCCAGTCCCAGACCTGTGTCTACTGATGGCTCCAGCCCCTGACCAGTGTCCATTGATTCCTCCAGTCCCAGACCCGTGTCCAGTGATGGCTCCAGCCCCTGACCAGTGTCCAGTGACGGCTCCAGCCCCTGACCAGTGTCCAGTGACGGCTCCAGCCCCTGACCAGTGTCCAGTGATTCCTCCAGTCCCAGACCCGTGTCCAGTGATGGCTCCAGCCCCTGACCAGTGTCCAGTGACAGCTCCAGCCCCTGACCAGTGTCCAGTGATTCCTCCAGTCCCAGACCCGTGTCTAGTGATGGCTCCAGCCCCTGACCAGTGTCCAGTGATTCCTCTAGTCCCAGACCCGTGTCCAGTGATTCCTCCAGTCCCAGACCCGTGTCTAGTGATGGCTCCAGCCCCTGACCAGTGTCCAGTGATTCCTCCAGTCCCAGACCCGTGTCCAGTGATTCCTCCAGTCCCAGACCCGTGTCCAGTGACGGCTCCAGCCCCTGACCAGTGTCCAGTGATTCCTCCAGTCCCAGACCCATGTCTAGTGATGGCTCCAGCCCCTGACCAGTGTCCAGTGATTCCTCCAGTCCCAGACCCGTGTCCAGTGATGGCTCCAGCCCCTGACCAGTGTCCAGTGATTCCTCCAGTCCCAGACCCGTGTCTAGTGATGGCTCCAGCCCCTGACCAGTGTCCAGTGATTCCTCCAGTCCCAGACCCGTGTCTAGTGATGGCTCCAGCCCCTGACCAGTGTCCAGTGATTCCTCCAGTCCCAGACCCGTGTCTAGTGATGGCTCCAGCCCCTGACCAGTGTCCAGTGATTCCTCCAGTCCCAGACCCCTGTCTAGTGATGGCTCCAGCCCCTGACCAGTGTCCAGTGATTCCTCCAGTCCCTGACCAGTGTCCAGTGACGGCTCCAGCCCCTGACCAGTGTCCAGTGACGGCTCCAGCCCCTGACCAGTGTCCAGTGACGGCTCCAGCCCCTGACCAGTGTCCAGTGACGGCTCCAGCCCCTGACCAGTGTCCAGTGATGGCTCCAGTCCCAGACCCGTGTCTAGTGATGGCTCCAGCCCCTGACCAGTGTCCAGTGATTCCTCTAGTCCCAGACCCGTGTCCAGTGACGGCTCCAGTCCCAGACCCGTGTCCAGTGACGGCTCCAGCCCCTGACCAGTGTCCAGTGATTCCTCCAGTCCCAGACCCATGTCTAGTGATGGCTCCAGCCCCTGACCAGTGTCCAGTGATGCTCCAGCCCCTGAGCAGTGTCCAGTGATGCTCCAGCCCCAGACCAGTGTCCAGTGATGGCTCCAGCTCCTGACCAGTGTCCAGTGATTCCTCCAGTCCCAGACCAGTGTCCAGTGACGCTCCAGCCCCAGACCAGTGTCCAGTGACGCTCCAGCCCCAGACCAGTGTCCAGTGACGGCTCCAGCCCCTGACCAGTGTCCAGTGACGGCTCCAGCCCCTGACCAGTGTCCAGTGACGGCTCCAGCCCCTGACCAGTGTCCAGTGATGCTCCAGCCCCAGACCAGTGTCCAGTGACGGCTCCAGCCCCTGACCAGTGTCCAGTGACGGCTCCAGCCCCTGACCAGTGTCCAGTGATGGGGATCTGTAATATTCCTTTATGATTTATGCCATCTTCATTGTTCTCAAAGCCTTCAAAGACGTAATATTGTCCTCTCAGTATTGTGAAGAAATCTGTAAACAATCCTCTGATCCATGCAGCTGTCACAGGATTCTGTACAAAGATCTCAGGATCTCATCAAATCCTGTCATAGAAGTTAAAAGAAGGTGGAAAAAGTTTCATATAAATTCAGGCAATGAGAAGCCTAATTTCGGTTTTCCCTCAGCATGAAGATGAAGCTGCCTTTGATGGCCATCTCCCACTGGACGCCATTTGCCTCACAGATGCTTCAGAGACATCTGCTTCCTTCTGCAGCGAAGCATTTAATAAGCCAACAGCAATTAAACCTGGAGCATCAAATCTGCAGTTCAGAAGAATGACTTGAACTGGAGGTTGTTTGAACTTTGAAAATGGACTAATTCTATTCCTCGTTCAGTTGAATTACTCTGTGAGAATTTCTTAAAGTCCGGCCAAAGGAGAAGCCATAATTTGTGTTTTTGGTAAATGACCCTCCGTTGACCGCTTTCAACATTTTATTTCAAGAGAACATCGATTTTATGCTAATACACCTGGAGTGCAGTGGTTGATTTCCCTCTCGGTGACGAATGAAGGTTTGAGGCGGGAAAAACATTAGCTGTTGCTCTTTAATGAAGTCTTCTGTGTGGGACAACAGCGAGGTCTGGGTGAAAACACAAAGCCTGTGTGATGGCGTATCTTAAAGGTCCCGTTCTTCGTGATCCCATTGTTCAAACTTTAGTTAGTGTGTAATGTTGCTGTTAGAGCATAAATAATGCCTGTAAAATTATAAAGCTCAAAGTTCAATGCCAAGCGAGATATTTTATTTAAAGGGGGGGTGAAATGCTGTTTCATGCATACTGATCTTTTTGCACTGTTAAAGACTTGGATTCCCATGCTAAACATGGACACAGTTTCAAAAGCTAAGGTGGACGTTTGATGGGAGTATTTCTTTGCCAAAATTAGTACTTCCTGTTAGTCATAAGTTTCGGAAAGTTTTTTTCGATCATGGGTCCGCTTGACGTCAACAGGGCGGAATTTCCTTGTATGGGCCGTACGGACAATTCTACCGGAAGAGCGCGCGCGCGCGAGAGAGAGAGAGAGAGAGAGAGAGAGCGTGAAAGCAATAGGCTACGCCCATCAAAGCGCTGGCTCGTAGCCAAATAACCCCGCGTTAAGGCAAAAGTGGATGGAATTTGCTTTTCCGGATTTTCAAATCGCCTAATACATACTGAAGGATGGAGCGGTCCCAACGATAAAGGTCTCAACGTTGGAACCGCAGGCAGTGATTAAGACTGCTTCAAATGTCTGTTTTTACCTATGCCCATCAAGTAGCCCAAACATGATCACGTATTGATCAATGGAGCATGCGATGTATAGTGTGTACATTTGTTTAGCTGGCCACTATATGTGTATGTTTGTGTATTGTAAAAGCACTCCAAACAACAATACACAAAGAATGGGGAAATATGTTGAACTAAATAAACGCGCTTCTTCATTCAAATGCGCTACTATTCCATGTCTTTCTATGTAAACACTAGCCTGACGCGCAAAACCAGTCCGCTTACTACAAATCATGTCTACACACACCACGCGTAAACACACACACACACACACACACACACACACACACACACACACACACACACGATATAATTAAAGTATAAATGTGTAAATAACACAAGCCGCTAAGCATATTATATAGTTAGTGTAACTTATACCACATAGAGATGTCCTGCTCTAGTCGTTTTTGCTGCTGCTCCTGTTCAACTTCAGCCTCTGGGTCTGATTCCGGATCATAGATGTATGGCTGTATCTGATTAAAAGCCATTTTTTATGTTGAATAAAGATATTTCCCGCTTTTAGGGATGACGCAGCTTTCAGACGCACTCAACGTAGTAACAGCGGCGCGCGCTCTACATTCTTTAGCTCCGCCCACACGATACGCCCCCAGCCGCACGGCTTTTTTCGGAAAGACTCGGAACAGCGCATCTTCCTTTTATAATTATAATAAAAATAAAGACTTTTCAGAGATATGCAGGATGCAATGCTACTCTATAGGTACTCAAGATTGACATGAGACTGACTGAAACTGAGTGTGTCCCCCCCCCTTTAACAGAAGTTCCCTTTCAAAGCCTACAGCGAACGGCCGGCTTGGACTACATCCTGGTACTTCCTTCATTAATTACGTCAGTAGAACAGACTAACCTCCGCCCACAAGAATACGCGAAAAAGGGGGCGTGGTCTTGTTGCTGTCCCACGTGTAGAAAAGGAAGTGTTGCGTTTGAGTGTGTTTGTCGCCATGTCGTCGAGACGCTGTTATTTTCATCCCGGAGTCAAATCACCTTTGTTTGGCTTTCCCAGGGACGCTGTAGAGATCATTGAGCGCATACATCTCCCGTTAAGAGGCGTGACCTTTCCACGTTCGCTAAGCTGCTGTCGAATCACAACACAGGAACCGGGCCATGTGCGCTAAGCTGCTGTCGAATCACAACACAGGAACCGGGCCATGTGCGCTAAGCTGCTGTCGAATCACAACACAGGAACCGCTGGCACAATCAGAACTCGTTACGTATTTCTGAAGGAGGGACTTCATAGAATAAAGGAACTCATCAGCCGTTTTTAGGACAGTGAAAACAGCGGTGTACAGATGAGTACATTGTGTTAAAAATACTGTGTTTTTTTACACGTGAAACATGAACACATGTTATATTGCACACTGTAAACACAATCAAAGCTTCAAAAAAACACGAAGAACGGGACCTTTAAGATGCAAACTTTTGCCTGGAGCAAACATCATTCCAGAGTCTACCCAAAACACACTCATTAAACTAGCAATTAGCTCCACAAACAGGTGGCAGCAGTTATACATTTATGCAAATGTATTTTAAAAACATGATAGACTATACAATATAATCTATCTCTATCTATCTATCTATCTATCTATCTATCTATCTATCTATCTATCTATCTATCTATCTATCTATCTATCTATCTAATCTCACATCTATCCAACCATCGTTCTTTCATTCTCCATCCATCCATCCTTCATTATATCACTTTATTATTCTCTGTCCAATCATCCATCCATTGTTCTTTCTATCCTTCTCTCTTTCCCATCCATCCATCTATCATTATTTTGTTCTATTCTTCTCTCTGTCCCACTATCCATCCATCCATCCATCCATTGTTCTTTGTATAGTTCTAACATTCTCTCTTTCCCATCCATCCATCCAGTATAGTTCTAACATTCTCTCTTTCCAATCCATCCATCCATCGTTCTTTCTATCTATCGCTCTATTGTTCTCTTTATTTGTTCTTTCTGTCATTCTATCCTTCTCTCTTTCCAATCCATCCATCCAGCTATCATTCTATTGTCCAATCCTTCTCTCTGCCCCACTATCCATCCATCCATTATTGTTATTTATATAGTTCTAACCTTCTCTCTTTCCAATCCATCTATCCATCGTTCTTTCTATCATTCTCTCTGTCTAATCCATTCATCCATTGTTCTGTCTATCGCTCTATTGTTCTTTGGATCCATCCATCCATCCATCCATCCATCCATATATCTAACCTTCTCTCTTTCCAATCCATCCATCCATCCATCCATCCATCCATCCATATATAGTTCTAACCTTCTCTCTTTCCAATCCATACATCCATCCATCCATCCATCCATATATAGTTCTAACATTCTCTCTTTCCAATCCATACATTCATCCATCCATCCATATATAGTTCTAACCTTCTCTCTTTCCAATCCATACATCCATCCATCCATCCATCCATATATAGTTCTAACATTCTCTCTTTCCAATCCATACATTCATCCATCCATCCATATATAGTTCTAACCTTCTCTCTTTCCAATCCATCCATCCATCCATATATATAGTTCTAACCTTCTCTCTTTCCAATCCATCCATCCATCCATATATAGTTCTAACCTTCTCTCTTTCCCATCCATCCATCCATCCATAAATAGTTCTAACCTTCTCTTTCCAATCCATCCATCCATCCATCCATCCATTCATATATAGTTCTAACCTTCCCTCTTTCCAATCCATACATCCATCCATCCATCCATCCATATATATATAGTTCTATCCTTCTCTCTTTCCAATCCATCCATCCATCCATATATAGTTCTAACCTTCTCTCTTTCCAATCCATACATCCATCCATCCATCCATCTATAGTTCTAACCTTCTCTCTTTCCAATCCATACATCCATCCATCCATTCATCCATATATAGTTCTAACCTTCTCTCTTTCCAATCCATACATCCATCCATCCATCCATATATATATAGTTCTATCCTTCTCTCTTTCCAATCCATCCATCCATCCATCCATCCATATATAGTTCTAACCTTCTCTCTTTCCAATCCATCCATCCATCCATCCATCCATCCATCTATAGTTCTAACCTTCTCTCTTTCCAATCCATACATCCATCCATCCATTCATCCATATATAGTTCTAACCTTCTCTCTTTCCAATCCATACATCCATCCATCCATCCATATATAGTTCTAACCTTCTCTCTTTCCAATCCATCCATCCATCCATCCATATATAGTTCTAACCTTCTCTCTTTCCAATCCATACATCGATCCATCCATATATAGTTCTAACCTTCTCTCTTTCCAATCCATCCATCCATCCATCCATCCATCCATATATAGTTCTAACCTTCTCTCTTTCCAATCCATACATCCATCCATCCATCTATGCAAGGTTCTTTCTATCTATTGTTCTCTTGGTCCCATCCATCCATCTGTCTGTCCATCCGTCCATCCTTCCGTTCTATCCTTCTCTCTGTCCCACTAGCCATCCATCCACCAAATGGTGTAGAAACATGTTTCGCTCAGAAATTATATATCATGCGTGAGTCTATGTATAACATAAGAGAGAGAGAGCTGGAGCTAGAGACTGTGTGAGAAATGGCCATGGGAGGAGGTTAGTATGATGTAAAGTATGAAAAGTTTGACCTTTTAACAACTTAATAACATGACAGAGGACCAGCAGATTACCAGAGGGCATTGAGAGGGAGCGAGAGAGCGATCATCCTTCACTTTCAGGTCTCGTTCTTCATCCATCTGTAATCCCCTTGTGCAATCTTTCTCTCCACACCACTAGCTTCAGGGTCCCTGCACAAGCCTTTCCAATCCTACTGAATCTTGGGAGGTCAGAGAGGCAGCCGGTCCCCATCAGACAGTCAAATCCTCTGCACGAGTGGCCTTCGTTATAGCTCTCACTCCCATCACTGACACAATCACCCCATGTGACGCTTTACTGTACGCATCTGCACTCCGTGGCCACTTTGTTAGGTACACCTTTCTAATACTGTAGGACCCTCGAAGACATGGCATTGATTAAACAAGCTGCTGGAAGTATTGCTTACAGCTTCAGGGAAAACACTGGCATTATTAAAGTTTACATAGTGCTACATTAGCATCATTTTTAGACACCGTGAAGTGTGTGTCCACACTTACTGACATGTTTACCTGCTGTAGCTTATCCATGTTTAGCCCACAAATAGATGCTACACAGTCAGATTGCGTCATCAGAGGTTTTACTCAATTATTTCAGCCCTCAAAATCTATATTGCCAAAATGTCAGTGCATCACTAATGTTTAAGTGTTTTTAAGATACACAAACATTCTTTAGCACCAACAATCATTGAACGATCAAAGTCAACAGCAACTGAATCCCCTGACTGAATCTTGAGTTGTGATTTGATGATTCGATCTCTGCTGTGCTCAGTAAAGGAGCTTGCAGTGTAAGATAATGAGGTCCAATGTTGTTTTGGATCCCATTGGCTTTTATTGCCTAGACAAAAACATTGAAACATTCTTCTAAATCTTCTTTTGTGTTCCACAGAAGAAATAAAGTCATACAGATTTGGAACTACATGAGAGTGAGTAAATATCCATCCATCCATTCATCATTCTATTGTTCCATTCACCCATCATCTATCATTTGATCCATCCATCCAACCATCATTTGTTCCATACATCCATTCATACTTCCATCCATACACCCATCATTTGTTACATACATACATACATAGATCATTTGTTCCATCCATCATTCTATCATTTGTTCCATCCATCCATTGTTTTTTCTTTCACTTTATTGTTTCTTTCTTTTGTTCCATCCATCTACCATCCATCCATCCATCCATCAAGCATGTTTTCCATCCATCCATCCATCCATCCATCCATCCATCAGTTGTTCCATCCATCCATCCATTATTTGTTCCATCATTATATAATTTGATCCATCCATCCATCCATCCATCCATCCATCCATCCATCCATCCATCCATCCATCCATCCATCCATCCATCCATCCATCCCTTTCTTTCACTCTACTGTTTCTTTCTTTCAATCTATCATTCCATCATTCTATCTTTCTTCCATCCATCCATCCACCATTATTTAATTTATTCCATCCATTATTCTATTGTTCCATCCATCCATCATTTGTTCCATACATCCATCATTTGTTCTATCCATCATTATATCATTTGTTCCATCCATCCATCCATCATTCTTTCTTTCACTCTACTGTTTCTTTCTTTTGTTCCATCCATCTAACATCAATCCATCCATCAAGCATGTGTTCCATCCATCCATCCATCCTTCCATCGGCTGTTCCATCCATCTAACATCAATCCATCCATCAAGCATGTGTTCCATCCATCCATCCATCCATCCATCCTTCCATCGGCTGTTCCATCCATCTAACATCAATCCATCCATCAAGCATGTGTTCCATCCATCCATCCATCCATCCATCCATCCATCCATCTGTTCCATCCATCGGCTGTTCTATCCATTGTTCTTTCTTTCACTCTACTATTTTTTTCACTCTATCCATCTATTATTCCATCATTCTATCTTTATCCCATCATCCATCCATCCATCCACCATTCTATCATTTATTCCATCCATTATTCTATTGTTCCATCCATCAATCCACCCACCCACCCACCCACCCACCCACCCATCATTTGTTCCATACATCCATACATACATCCGTCCATCATTTGTTCCATCCATCCATCCATCATTTGTTCCATCCATCCATCCATCATTCTTTATTTCACTCTACTGTTTCTTTCTTTTGTTCCATCCATCTACCATCCATCCATCAAGCATGTGATCCATCCATCTATCCATCATTTGTTCCATTCATCCATCCACCATTCTATCATTTATTCCATCCATTATTCTATTGTTCCATCCATCCATGTTTTAGTTGACAGTAATAATCCTGGTATACATGATGATAGAATTGTTTGGTTTTGGGTGAGCTATTGCCTTAAAGAAATAAAACCAAACCATCATTCAATCTTTCACAAACATACAGTATGAAACCCATTACTAAAGCATTAGCTGCTCCTTTCTCGACTGTAGTATTGAGGGGTCTAACAACCCTCGACCCACAATAGAAACTTATTTGGCCTTAGAAAAGCTTTCTCTTCGAAATGAAAGCAATCATCACGCTGGTCAGGCTTTTAGCTTTCTGCAGTCTGAAGGAGAACTGCAGGATTCTTACACTAAGCTGCTGAAAGCATACGGTCAGCTCTGCAATTTCTACTTGGCACATATACAGTATGACATCTCTCCTTCACTCTCAGTGGAAAATAGCTATATTGAAAGGTCATTTTCTGACGTTGATGTGAATAGATGTTTATATAAGTTCACCTGGCATTGACTATAGATTGAGCAGGAGGGCATAGGCTGATATAATTCCACAGAGAAGGAACCGCCAGAGAGGCCTTATTCTACCAAAGGAAATCAATTAAACTACTGAAAAATGTTTGTTTTTTTCTTAAAGAATCTTTACATGGAGAGCACACCTTGGAAAATGCATTTGTCAACAAATATATTATTAAACATGTTGATCTAAAGCATCATCAAAATGACATTACACCGAGTAGAGAAATTGGACGTCTGCCATCTTTGAGAGAGATTGCAGGCAAAGGAAGCAGTTTCACAGAACTGTTTCTCCATGATGTTTTCCTACACCTACGAGTCATTGGAAGAAGCCGTTGACCCAAACATGGGAATTCTGACATTATTTCCAGTTAAACTTTATTTTAAGGTGTCTTTTGTTACAGTATAAATATACATTTAAGTACTGAGTAAAATTAATTAACTACATTAACTTAGGGTTATGGTTTGGTTTAGGGTTAGTCGCAGTTATTACTATAATAACTACATGTAATATTGTGAAGTATTTCCATGTGAATATATAGTAAAGTGTAATTTATTCCTGTGATCAAATTTTCAGCATCATTACTCCAGTCTTCAGGGTCATTTGATCCTTGACATATTTATTATTATCATTGTTGAAACCAGTTGTGCTGCTTTATACTTTTTGTGGAAGCCATATTTGATGGATGGAAAGTTTTAACACAACAGCATTTTTCTGACATAGAAATCTTGGTAACACTTTACTTGAAGCTTTTTTTAAAAGTGCTCCACATGGCTCTGGGGGTTAATAACGGAGACTTGAAACAGACTTGAAACAGACTTGAAACAGACTTGACTTGAAACAGACTAGACTTGAAACAGACTAGACTTGAAACAGACTTGAAACAGACTAGACTTGAAACAGACTAGACTTGAAACAGACTTGACTTGAAACAGACTTGAAACAGACTTGAAACAGACTTGACTTGAAACAGACTTGACTTGAAACAGACTTGAAACAGACTTGACTTGAAACAGACTTGAAACAGACTAGACTTGAAACAGACTAGACTTGAAACAGACTTGAAACAGACTTGAAACAGACTTGAAACAGACTTGACTTGAAACAGACTTGACTTGAAACAGACTTGAAACAGACTTGAAACAGACTTGACTTGAAACAGACTTGACTTGAAACAGACTTGAAACAGACTTGACTTGAAACAGACTTGACTTGAAACAGACTTGAAACAGACTTGAAACAGACTTGACTTGAAACAGACTTGAAACAGTCTTGACTTGAAAACATACTTGACTTGAAAACAGACTTGACTTGAAAACAGACTTGACTTGAAAACAGTCTTGACTTGAAAACAGACTTGACTTGAAAACGTCTCAGGTTACAAATGTAACCATTGTTCCCTGAGAACAGGGAACGAGACGCTGCGTCAGCTTTGACGCTACGGGGAACGCCTCCAGCGTGACTGGTGCCTGAAATCACATCGAATTACGTCAATCCTATTGACCGGCGGCAGCCTATGATGTCATCAAGGTGCGACCAGGAAGTATATAAGGGCGCCTTGCCAACATGACAGTATCTATCGTCTGAAGGGACTGTTTCGGCAGGCAGGCCCTGCGGCATGGCACAGCGATGCAGCGTCTCGTTCCCTGTTCTCAGGGAACAATGGTTACATTTGTAACCTGAGACGTTCCCTTTCGAAAGGGAACTCGCGCTGCGTCAGCTTTGACGCTACGGGGAACGATATACCCACGCCGCCATGCCGACGGGAGTGCATGCCCATAGGCAGTGACAACTGTCAAGACAAGCAAATTCTACTGAAATGCCTGAACCACTCCCCTTCTGGTCACATTAGGCTGTCAGTGACAGCGCTCCCTACGGTCATAGCCCAAGCTATCGCCCAAGAAGGAATCTTCACACACATGAGGTCCTTCCCAGGCCCTGCTCGAAGGCCTGGAACCACCCATTCGACCTAGAAGGGGTTCCTTTAAGGGAACGTGGCAAGGGAACTACGAGGGAACCCTCTGCCAATCACTATTCGGGAGGTTCTCACCGAATGCCACCAGGGAGACCTGACCAGGTGACCCAGTCTGCTATGGGACACGTAATACGGTCAACCCTGTCTGTTCAGTACAGAGCCTCTGGTACTCGCCTCCGAAGAGACATCCCGCTAGGGTGCTGCAAGAAAGGCAGTGTCACCGACTAGCCGGACCTCAGAGACGGGATATCCCGGAGAGCAGCGCTCAGCGAAGTGCTTTCAAACCCTTGCTAGCGAGGGGAGTCAAGCCGCTCGATCCTCGGATCTACCAAGCACTTACTTTAAAACATGCTTAGGAGGCCAAAGGCCTTACAGGCTGAACGTATCGGGGGGGGGGCCCTCGGGACCTACCACCAATGGATCAGCGCCAGGCGGCCGTAAGCTCATAGCAGACCCTCGCTTGAGAGGAGCCCATAAGCCTGCCCGGTAGGTAACCATGCCGTAGGCCAACTATGAAGGTCCCGTCCTGTCGGGACCGCATAGCCGCAGTGACACCTCGTCATGCTAGGGTAAAAACACCGCCTTCAGGTCTTGCAAACGGCCAGAGACCGGCGCCTGATAGCGGGTGGCCACTAGCTGTCAGCGTAAAGCCAGTTGTGTGTTCCCGCCTGGGGAACTCGTCCCCCAGGGAGGCCGAGAGGGGCCTCCACCTGGTAACCTGTATAGACCGCTTGCGCATCCAATAGCAGCGCTCGCCCTCAGGAAGGCCATACGGGCTTGCAACCTGACCGCAGTCGTGCTAACCCTCGAGATAGCTGGGAAGACCAGGGACTCGCTTCATCAGGGAGGCCACGTGGGCCTCCCAACTGCAAAGACATCGGGCACTCACAGCCTAGCTGAACGTGCTACTCGTAGCACTTCATGCTCACCACAGCGGCTGGGGACCGGGAGCTCGCTCTCAGGGAGGTACCATGCCTCCATCTGACAGCAGAACGTGCCGCTCACGGCACCTTACACTCACCACAGCGGCCGGGGAGCCGGCCTCTGCTCAGTGACTGGACCCCTCCAGAAAACCACGAGACCAGAGCGTGCCCTTAGAGGAGGCCACGTGGGCCTATTACTCCAAAGCGAATCCCCTCAGGGAAGCCCGTGCAGCTTTGCCTGATAGCAGCCCATGCTACGCTCCGTTACCGAAACTGGGGACCAGGGAACGATTCCAGGGAGGCGCAATGCCTCCACCTAGTAGCAGAACATGCCGTCCGTAGCGCTTCGCTACCCGTGCACCCGCTTTCTCAGCGCCTGCGGATCGGGAGCTCACTTCCAGGGAGGCAATCATGCCTCCAACTGAAAACAGAACGTGCTACTCATAGCACTGCGCGCTCATTGCTACAGCGACTGGGAACCGGGAGCTCGCCCTCAGGGAGGCGACCGTGCCTACCAACTGAAAGCAGAACGTGCTACTCGTAGCACTTCACGCTCATTACCACAGCGACCGGAAACCGTGAGCTCGTCGTCAGGGAGGCCATCTGTGCCTACCACCTGATAGCAGAAGGTGCTACTCATAGCACTTCATGCTCACCGCCACAGTGGCTGGGCACCGGGAGTTTGCCTCCAGGGAGGTCACTCAGGGAGGCCGGATGAGGCCTACTACCTACTAGCACTCGTGCTAGTCATCCAGTGACTGGGACCCAGGAACTCCATCCGCAGAGGAGGTCGAGTGAGCCTGCTTTCCCCACAGCAGGCCCATAGGGAGGCCCGGTAGGGCCTACCACCTATTTAGCAGCTCGTACCAGCCGTCGAGGGACTTAATGCCTATGGCGCCCCCTCGGGGGAGACCAGGCAGCGCCTGCTGACCACAGCAGGCTCTCAGGGAGGCCGAACAGGGCCTAGCTCCTGAGCGAAGGTAACTCAGACCGGGAGCCTACCCCTCAGGGAGGCCTGGCAGGACCTACCCCCCCGAATAGGGGGTCTGCAGATTCCAAGGATCCTGCCGAGACTTTAAGAAGGCTGGCTGCTGCTACCTGGGCTGACGGCAGCTGTCTGTTGCTGACGAAGGCCTGGAAATCCAGTTAACACCTGGGGACTCATCCCCAGGGCCAAATGACGGGTCACTGCTGACGTTGACACCAGTGGAGAAAGCCTCCGGGGCCCACTCGTGGGCCACGGTGTCGGGACTTTCCTGCAAGGAGGCCGATAGCGCCTACTACCTGTCCTGAAGTCCTACTGCCCAGACCGTCCAGGCTGGCCACTCCAGCTGGCTCCTATGCCCGCACCCGGGGCTGGCTCCATCCCAGAGGCAGCTAGGGACAACCTGCTCCGCCGTGTCCTAGGGCCCCCAGGACGGCGCAGTCTCTTGGGCAGTGCCTACAAACATGGACCTAATCACATTGCCAACAGCAGTGTACTCAGCGGAAGTGCTCAACCAAAGACCCTCTAAAGCGAGGGGAGTACAACTTACGTCACCTGCATCGGGGCGGCTGTCTTACTTCCCATGCAGCGGCCAACCATAAGTGCGAGGGCGTCAGCCATTGGCCATGCTCGGGCCTCAGGGGAGCATCCAACCGGAACCGCATAAGCAGAGGTTACCCGATGTTCCACTCGACCCGGGCCCTAAAGGAGGTGAAGCAGAGACATAAAGCAAGGGAACAATATCACAGAAATGTGAAATCCACCGGCCGTACCATCTTCCAGGAAGTGGCCGGGGGCCGCCAGCAGATGGCGGCCACCAAGCTCCGAAAGGCGGACACTGCAGATAAAGTCTAATCGCAAACCAGCGAAAAGACACTTAACTCCACCCCACGACCACTGGCGAAGTCGCTGTCTCCTGCAACACCTCGTCTGCATTACTTGTAACCCCAGAACGCAGAGAAGGGGGCGGACCTTGGCCGGACGACTCTGTAACAGAGGAGGCTGAAACAAGGGTGCATAAACAAGCCATGTTCTTAAATAAAAAGACAGGCCAGGGGTGAACATCTTTATTAAAAGGGAACGCCCCCATCCTTGACAAAGCCTAGGCCAAGTGGTGCGACATAAGTCCGCACTAGATCTACTCAGGGCCCGGGAAATAAATATTATCACCTCTAATATTACACAATGAGGCCCCAAAAACCCTATTCCCAAAGCCCTGCAGAGCTGGGCGCAGATCTCACTACAGCTCGTGCGTTAGTGCATACCCGGTCTTCAGCTACTTCCCACTTTTACGCTAGGAAAAACACAGCTCGCCTCTTACACTACAAGCCCTCGGGCAAGAGCGCGATTCAATTACCCACATAGTGGGGAAAAACATAGCACGGAGAGGCAGCAGACTCTACTAGCAGAAAGTGAGGTATTCACACACAACCACATAATGTTGCAAAGAAGATCGTTCTTAGCTTACTCACGGGGAGCTGCAGGCCCTGCAAAGATCCAGCGGCGATCCAAATTTCCCCAGAAAACCTCTCAGGCGAGCGAAGGTATAGGAGTTCTGAAAAACATAGTTTTGAAAATGTTTCACCCTCAGAGAGGGGGACTCACCAATCGCTCCCAGCGGTGCTTCCCGCCAGCCATAAGGCTAGTATCCGCCCGCCATCCCGAGGGGGGCGCTCTCACCACCAAGCCAGGCGGGCCGTCAGAATCCTTACATTTTCTGCTCATCATGGGCCCACCGGCCTGATGTAAAAGCGCCCGGGGAAAACCAGAGGAAGGGAAGAGGTAGCGTTCACCTGCGTCCCCTCGGGGGCGGAGTCCGCTGCCTACGCTGGTCCCGGTTGCCAGCTCCAGCTTCCTTCCTCTTTTTGAAGCGGGTGTCCCGCCTCTTCTGCGCCGCAGTCCTCCGTGGGGGCGCTCGAGAGGCAACACTGGCTCTCTGATCCTGTCTCCAGCCCTCAGACCGGGACGGGCCAGGGACACCCGACTGCCTGGGCGCGGTCCCGGACCTCCGCGGGATGCATGATTTGAATGCTGCCGAGCGCGCCCTCGCCTCCCTGAACTTATCCACCACCGCCTCTACGGAGGTGCCGAACAGTTCAGAGGGCGAGACCGGGGCATCGAGGAGAAAGGCCCTCTCTTTCCCCGCGATGTCCGCCAGGTTCAACCACAGATGTCTCTCTGTGGCCACCATCGCCGCCATCGAACGACCGATGGCGAAAGCTGTTTGTTTGGTGGCCCTAAGAGAGAGATCCGTGGTGCGGCGCAACTCGGCCACCGCGTCAGGGGTTAGTCCCTCCCCCTGGTCGAGGTCCCTCAGCAGATCTGCCTGGTAGGCTTGTAACACTCCCATCGTGTGTAAAGCCGCCCCTGCATGACCCGCCGACATGTATGCCCTGCCGTTCAGACGTGATGTTGTCCTAAGGGGACCTGACGGCAGGGTGGAAGCCCTTAGTGTCGACGGCCGCCCAGAAGCGAGGTAGCTCGCGAACGTCTCATCAACGGGCGGCAGCGACACATATCCAGCTTCCGGTAATCCCTCGACGTCAGCAAAATTAGCTCGCTGACGCCGGTGGATCCGGGCTGAATAGGGCTTCTTCCATCCTCTCGCGATCTCATAATGGAGATCAGAAAAAAATGGAAGACTCCCGGGAGCTGGCTGGTCACGGGCGGGGAGATAACGGTCATCTAGTCTGCTCAGACGAACGTCATCTCTCCTAGCGCGCCGCCAAGGCAGCTGCAGTCTGCCCACGGCGCGCTCCATAACCTCCACCAGCTCCCCATACATGGGACAAGGTGGTTGAGAAGTCTCAGCCTCGAACACTTCACTCGACTCCTCAACCATCCTCTGCTCCACTGGAAGAGCCACAGACGAGGAGGAGGAGCTTAGATCCCGCTCCGCCTCCGAAGTCTGCCCCTCGCGATCTGGCTCGTTGTCTGCAAGCACTACACCGGTCTCCAGACGACGAGCCAGATCCACCTGGGAGCTCCAGGACTGAAGCCGCCACTCGGCCTCAGCGCGAGCGGGGCCGCTCCCAGCTGCTGAACCCTCTCCCCTCGAGAAGAGAGCCAAACGAGAGCGGAGCGTTTTCATCGGAAAACGCTCGCAGTTTGCACAGGAGGCTCCCTCGAGAACCTCCCGTGCGTGCTCTTCCCCCAGACAGTATACACAGAGCATGTGAGTGTCACCAGGTGTAAGATACCTGGTACACGGCTCTGCGCACCTGCGGAAGTGACGCTGCTTCTTGGTACACTTCATAGTCTTTTCGTTCTTTCCTTGACGCTTCAGGATACAGGCAAAACAGTCCCTGAAGACGAAGAGATACTGTCATGTTGGCAAGGCGCCCTTATATACTTCCTGGTCGCACCTTGATGACATCATAGGCTGCCGCCGGTCAATAGGATTGACGTAATTCGATGTGATTTCAGGCACCAGTCACGCTGGAGGCGTTCCCCGTAGCGTCAAAGCTGACGCAGCGCGAGTTCCATTTCGAAAGGGAACAGACTTGACTTGAAACAGACTTTAAACATACTTGTCTTAAAACAGACTTGACATGAAACAGACTTGACATGAAACAGACTTGACATGAAACAGACTTGACTTGAAACAGACTAGAAACAGGCTTGAAGCAGACTTTACTTGAAACAGACTTTACTTGAAGCAGACTTTACTTGAAACAGACTTTACTTGAAACAGACTTTACTTGAAAACATGCATGACTTGAAACAGACTTTACTTGAAAACATGCATGACTTGAAACAGACTTGACTTGAAACAGACTTGACTTGAAACAGACTAGACTTGAAACAGACTAGACTTGAAACAGCCTTGAAACAGACTTGAAACAGACTTGACTTGAAACAGACTTGAAACAGACTTGAAACAGACTAGAAACAGACTTGAAACAGATTTGACTTGAAGCAGACTTTACTTGAAACAGACTTGACTTGAAAACATACATGACCTGAAAACATACATGACTTGAAAACATACATGACTTGAAAACATACATGACTTGAAACAGACTTGACTTGAAACAGACACTCACTTTTATGCTTGGGAGGAGGGTTGGGGGATATGAATGTTAAAATATGTTCTAGGTCTAATTGTAGTCGGCTAATGAAGTAATCAATTTAAACTGTTTGCAAATATTTCATTTTAAAATGTTCTCAAATTCACTCTTATTCGTATTTCAAGTATGGAGAAAATGCTAACTTTTTTGCCCTGTCGTCACATTCATTTATAAATTACATTAATCATGATTTTTTTCAATTCAAATTGGCGAAATTTCATAAAAAGTTGCGTATTTTGCAGTTGACTCATTCTACACTAAAAGGATAAGATAAGACAAAAAAATATGAATTATATTGTTATTTTTTATTCACAGCTCTGACAAAAATCATTGGTCTCCCTTACCCCACCCCCCAACGCACCTTGTTATGCATTGTATGATCCCATGAATAATTGTAGCAACAGTTATAATACTTTAAATTTTTTTATATATATTCATTGTTACACCTTTAGAAAGTAAAACACATGACAAACGACCCATTTCCGCTACAAATAATGCACTTTAACTTTGGTTGCAATTATTCATGAAAATACATTATGAATACATTATGAATACCTCCATAATCACCATAAAAGGCTTATCTTTTGTAACATTATTAACTTATTTACTGTCACTTTCAGTCAATTTAATGCATCCTTGCTGAATATAAGTATTCATTTCTTTCATTATTATAATTTTTTTAACAGATCCTCTGATTCCATGGCTTCTGTACAAGTGTTTGCAAATGATAAGAACCCTTTTGGCGGTTCAGGAGACCAGACAAACACTCCAGTCCAGTTGGCATGTCATAGCCGTGGCTGAATGTGTTGTTTAGCCTCAGGGCAACACTGCACAGCAGAAAACCCTGACAGAGGGGAAGAAAAACATGACAGAGGGTCTCTCCAGGTGGAGAGAAACTTTCTGGAAAAACTGTACACGCGGGCCGAATGTACATCAGCTGCTGCAGCGGGACGCGAGTCTCTGACCGTCTCATTTAGAGGGAGCATGAGCCTGGCGACCCCATTAACTCCAGTCTTTTCCTCCCATCTGTCAAACCGCACAAAGTCACTTGGCACAAATATTACAAACCTCAGCGACAGGCGCGTTCAGCCAGCCCGAGTTCATCTTTCTGCTAACCTCCGTTTAACCTGCAGAAAGCCTCGTCTCTGTAAAGCAGGCCTCAAAGTCCATCACTTCTGCATTCCCTGCATAATGTGTCTCTTAATGCTCTGTAACCTTCCAAAACTAGAAAATGTATTCCTCTGTACTGATTCATGCAGAGATGAATTGCTCTGCCATTACCATTTGTTTAAAGGAAGCCGTAAAGCAGAATCGGGAAGCACAGGAAGTCAGCAGATGGTTTGAGAGAACCTGATATGCATCCTTTTGTGTGGAGTTGACTAGCTCAGTCAGTGTCAGCAATTTGGGATTGGGACAATCTCTCTCTCTCTCTTTGGGGTATTAGATTGCAGGAACCTGTGCTATCTATGTGCATGCCATAACCAGATCTTCTCTAATCTCTGATAATGCTGCCAGAAACGGGAAAGATGAGCAGATTACCTGATAGACAGCACAATTAACCATCATCCTCCGCTGTGATATCTCTTCCTCACTTCGCCTGTACTCTGAAATACCTCATTATGTAACATTAGGTGAGCCGCATGCTTCCATTCCTGAGGAAATCGAGGGATGAGCGTAATATTCATATCCCAGTCAGCATAGCTATCTGCACCTCTAGGGGAGCAGTCAAGGTTTTCATTATTATTTTATTTGTTTGTGTGTTTTGTGTTCAGAGCCTTTCAGTTCAGGTCCTGCAAACAGATTATCTTAAAATAACCAACAGGCATTTTGTTTTTCCGGGGAAAGATTTAAAAGGAATATTCTGATTTCTGCAATGAAGACATCTTGGGTCTGTGTAACGCTTGACGATTCAATCGTCAAACCAGATACAAATACAAAACTGAATTACTTTATTTTCCCCCATTACTCTTCATCAAGGGATAATTCTTTTCAATCGTGACTTTTACTAGTCGCCGTTCTCTGTGGAATCGTGGGTAATGTAGTTTTTCACCAAGAATTCTGCTGTTGAACACAATTATTTGAAATAATGCCAGCCAATGGCTCAAACAAAAGCAAATGCCATCGATTAACAACCTCATAGCACAAAGTCTGTCTTTATAGATTTAAAAGATATTAAAAATGTACACCGATCAGGCATAACTTTATGACCTAATATTGTGTTGGTCCCCCTTTTGCTGCCGAAACAGCCCTGACCCGTCTCTGATGGACTCCTCTAGACCCCTGAAGGTGTGCTGTGGTATCTTGCACCAAGATGTTAGCAGCAGATCCTTTAAATCCTGTAAGTTGTGAGGTGGAGCCTCCATGGATCGGACTTGTTTGTTCAGCACATCCCACAGATGCTCGATTGGATTGAGATCTGGGGAATTTGGAGGCTGAGTCAACGCCTCAAACTCGTTGTTGTGCTCCTCAAACCATTCCTTAATCATTTGTGCTTTGTGGCGGCGCATTATCTGCTGAAAGAGCCACAGCCACAGGGAATACCGTTTCCATGAAAGGCTGGACATGGGCTCAGCAATGCTTAGGTAGGTGGGACGTGTCAAAGTCACATCCACATGATGGAGGACCCAAGGTTTCCCAGCAGAACATTGCCCAAAGCATCACTGCCTCCGCCGCCACACCTTCTTCCCATAGTGCACCTGGTGCCATGTGTTCCCCAGATTCCCCAGCCGGCCCAAGGCATAACAGGGGCCAGGGGCCCCCAAGAGCACATTAAATTACTTGTTGTTGCATGTTACTTTATGATGATTGAAATCGCAAAATTGCCTTAAACAATTAGCCTACTAAATAAACTGCAAAATGTGAAGTTTTCTAGTATATGCTCGGATTGATTATGACTAAGCTGCCCGAGCTCGCAACGCCATGGCCTGGACACTATTCGCTTGTTAGCCAGGGTTCAAAGTGCAAAAATCAGCTGAAACTGTGCTACTCGTCAGTTGCCAGGTAACCTTTATATTAATGGATGGATTTGAGAATGTGATATGGTTTAGTGCGATCTTATCTGACGTGCTGGATGTTTTGGACGGAGTACAGCATAGCTTCCAGTTTCTCAGTAAAGTGCTTGTGTCGCTCAAAATTCTCATTTGTGAACGCAACATGCAGCAAACATCTTCCCAAATTCGTAATGAGAATCATTTATAAATCTTTTGTTGCCAACAAAAAGAAGCACTAATGTCTTTCTCTGTGTTTCCACCAAAATAAGTCTCACGCATTTTCTGCTCACCAAGAAGATGCATTATTTCTTTGTGAGCATATTCATCATATAAAAATTGTACATTTCCCAGTCTGAACTGTACTGTAAGACTTTGGATATTAAAGTGCAAATGAACACCTGAACACTCTTGTGGGTTTGCTAGTTACAATTAAAAGGGTGGTAAAACACATTCTTTCGAAGGCTTGATTGTGTTTGTGGGGTGCACTGTAACGTGTTCATGCTTCGTTTTTAAAAAAATTGCATAATTTTTTATATATTTTACCTTTATTCTACACTGCTCTGTCCCTCCTTGTAAAAACGGTCTGATGGTTTCCGGGTTCTATGAAGCCGGTCCCTCAAAAATACGCAATGGGCTCAGATTGGTTAGCTGGCCCAGTGTGTTGGATTTGGCTAACCGCCTAATGCACGTTTGTCTGAAACGTCCCGCCCCTTCCCTTTACCGGTAGACTGTGCTTTGATCAGTATTAGAAACAATGGCGTCAATAAAACCATACCAATTTGAGCCTGAATCAGACCCAGAACATTTTAGTGAAGATGATCGAGCAGAACCTGTTCAGTCCTCAAGAGTAAAGACTGCGGATCTATAGTGATCGCTACTGAATGGCACAGTAACTTTTGTATTTTTAGAACGATTATAGCCAAATATCTGTCGCAAGAACTATTAACCCAAAACGAACACTAAACATTGGCTTTACTATAGGATCCAAATCAAACACAGAACCATGTTTAGCATGCCTGTAGATAAACAATACATAAAAGCTCTAATCAAAGAATCATTTACACTAATGCCAAGTTCACTGTTGAGATTTTAAAAAGTTTGTAACGTTACGTGTTTGTGGGATAACGTTAAGTATGAATGAGATTTAACAAACTGGTTTGCAGAGCCAAATGAGCGTTGTCATTTGTTTTCTTCCTTGCTACAACGTACAGTTAACAATACGAACTATTACAGGAAAACACATCGACGAAAAATAAATCATACTTACAGGTTGTGGCCCGTAAACAGCTTCTGTTTTTAAATCCATCTTTCAGGACAAGCCGTTGTGTGAATCCTGCATTGAACTGGTGAAGATTGTGGAAGCTTTCCTCTGTGAAATGTGCAGCGGGAGCCGCCCGTCTCACACTGGCAGTGTGTGTCTCGCGCAGCTGAACCGCGGCTCGTGTATTACAAATACAGACGAATATTGTCCATTATGTCACATTTTCCGGTCTTCTCCTCCGTCCCCTGTCTGTCTCATGCTTTGATTTATGATGGGCAGCATATATCTGCTGCAAATGCGACCGTGTTCCCCTCTGTCTCATACACACATGCATATAACATGTTGTATGTTAAACGCACTGCAACGCACCCCCGTCCCTAGGAAGCTGAACAAAGTGGACCTGCAATCCGGATGAAAATAACAGCGTTTCATCGGCATTGGCAACAACACTCCAGCCTACTAACTAGCCTACCACAACAACACTCCAGCCTACTAACTAGCCTACCACAACAACGCTTCCCCGCGGCGATACAAAATGGCCTCGCCCGCCTTATTTCATATTCTCGGAGGAGGGGTTTATGTAAATATTGGGGCTGGTGATGTCAGAGACCCTGGAGGAATGTCTGTAGTCCCTAGCGGCCGTTTGCTGTAGTCCTTAGAAATTGATTTATTTAAAAGCAACTATCTCCCTTTGCTTTAAACTTTGAACGTTGTAACTTTGCAGATGTTGTTTATGCTCAAACAGCAACATTACACACTAGCTAAAGTCAGAAAAGTGAAATCGTGTTTTACCACCCCTTTAAAAACCGTAAAGGGTAAAAACATGACAGGCAGACATGATGTAAGCAACACAGCTACAACTAATACAACTGATAATGGGTGTCTATTATCAAGAACTGACAAATATGGCACATAAAATTCTGCTTGGCGCCCCATAAAGGCTTGGCCATCCACGTGATGTAGAAGAACACGTGATCATCAGACCAGGCCACCTTCTTCCATTGCTCTGTGGTCCAGTTCTGATGCTCACGTGCCACTGTTGGTGCTTTGGGCGGTGGACAGGGGTCAGCATGGGCACCCTGACTGGTCAGCGGCTGTGCCGCCCCATACGCAACAAACTGAGATGCTCTGTGTATTCTGAGCCCTTTCTATCAGAACCAGCATTAACTTCTTGAGCAGTTTGAGCTCCAGTAGCTCGTCTGTTTGATCGGACCACACGGGCCAGCCTTCGCTCCACACGTGCATCAATGAGCCTCGGCCGCCCATGAGCCTGTGGCCGGTTCTCCACTGTTCCTTCCTTGGAGCACTTTTGATAGAGACTGACCACTGCAGACCGGGAACACCCCACAAGAGCTGCAGTTTGGAGATGCTCTGACCCAGTCGTCTAGCCGTCACAATCTGGCCCTTGTCAATCTCGCTCAAATCCTTACGCTTGCCCATTTTTCCTGCTTCTAACACATCAACTCTGAGGACAAGATGTTCACTTGCTGCCTAATATATCCCACCCACTAACAGGTGATGAAGAGTGGTTAACATCAGTGGTTATAATGTTATGCCTGATCAGTGCATGTTCTTACTTAATCCAGTAGGCAGATGTTTTTTTTAATGTATTATTTGTTGTCTTATTTAATTGAGTGTTCAACTCATTTTATGTTATTTTTTTTTTTATCAAATTTTGTATTTATATATTTGTCCTGAATACTGAAGCCTACACTAAAAAATGCTGGGTTGAAAATAACCCAAGTTGGGTTGAAAATGGACTAACCCAGCGATTGGGTTGTTTTAACCCAGCGGTCGGGTTAAATATTTGTTTAAAATAACCCATTCGCTGGGTTAGTCCATTTTCAAGCCAACTTGGGTTATTTTCAACCCAGCATTTTTTAGAGTGTACCGGAGTGTTGTAGGCTAGATGAATGTGGGATTATTGATCTATTTATTTAAATTGAGCTCAATTCGACCACAGCGAAAGCTCATTTGAGAGAATTGCAATTAAACAAATCCCAGCGAAACCCAGTGTGTTCAGATAATGTCTTCCTGTTTTATCCCTGAACGCCAAACTTTCAACATTCCTTCACCAAAGCGCAGGGATGAGAATTCACAGCACGCTTTACAAATGAAAGATCCATTCCGTTCACGTACTGTATTTGCTGTAATTTAAATGCAAGATCACCCTCTATAGAGCACACAGACCCCGCGCGCGCGCGCGCACCCACACACACACACTCATGCTGGGGACTTTCCATTGACTTCCGTTGCTTTAAAACCTTATGATAGTTTATATCATTTTTACATTTTTCTTCAGACATTGTTTAGTATGTGTATTAAGCCGTGTCCCTATATGGGGTCGATGGCTGGTTCCTTCAGTGTAGCTGATTTCAGGTTGTACTATCCTCATGGGGACATTTGATCTCTCTCTCTCTCTCTCTCTCTCTCTCTCTCTCTCTCTCTCTCTCTCTCTCTCTCTCTCTCTCTCTCTCTCTCTCTCTCTCTCTCTCGCGCACGCACACGCGCGCATTTGACGTATCTGCTGAAACTCATCTCATGCCTGCTACAAAACTAAAGAAGCATCTCAGGAACATTTGAATTATTACAACATGTCAAGATAGCAGGATCTCGCGCTCTGTCGGCAGTCGGTGGGCAGCGCGAGGCGTGTCTGCGGCGTGGGCTGCGTGCGGGGAGCGCGTTTCTCCTCACTCACCACTCCCATTTACCGGCGGCTGAACTGCACAAACACTACAGCGCTTCAGTTATACCGCGCGCCGCACGTCTGGAGTCTCTTTCCACTAACAGCGAGGAATAATTCATCGGGAGGCGGTTGCGTGTGACTTGGGATGATGTTTGGATATACTGGAGCAGAGGCGAGGACTTCCAGTGATCGCATGGATTAGATGATGCGCAAGCGACTTTGATCAGAACAAGTGTGTTCGCGTGCATATGGCTGTGTTTTCAGCGCCGTTTCCACTGTGCAGTGTGATGTGGATACTTGTCAAGGACATCGCGCGCAATAAATGCATGCATCAGACGGAGATGCATCAGAGCTCGACAGCAGCCCAGGAAAACACTCCCGTAGTGCTATCGTGATCGAGCCCGGTGGATGCGCGTGTGTTTAAGCGATGATCTTCAGCTGTCAACTCGTCAGAGAGTTCGTGCGCGCGCTCGGAGGGCTGTAGGATTCGTCGGACCCGTCTGGAGAGCAAAGTTAGCGTTGGATCCCGAGATCGAAAAAACAAGGTAGGCTTTCGTGTGTGGGTGCGCGCTCTAAATGGGGCATTGTTATACACGAAAAACTGTATCCGTGACCTTTTCAGTGGCTAATGGATGAGAGACGTGCTTGATCTGTCTTTTGTGGAAGGATGTGAGAAAAACTAGATTCGGTACATGCGAGGAAAATGACGCGGCCACTGTTTAAAATGCGCTCGGACGATTAGTTCATGCAAGTGTCCGGGTGAATTCTCCATTCAGGACCACGGACAGCACCCCGATCGAGCCGAGGGGAAAGTCTCCTGTCCGCGCGTGCACGTGAACGCGCACTTCTGCTTTCATCGAGGTGTTTCGGGAGCATGCGTTGCAATATGAAGGGGTTCTAATCAGTCAAACGCGATGAGTCTCGCGTCGGCTTACAGTGCGCGGGTGCTTTGACAGGTTGAAATAATTGCTGTGCACTTCTCACGCACAACATGGGACCGAGCGCGCAGGACAAAGGGAGAAAGCCGGGTAAAATGAGTCTGAAGGTCATCTTTGACAGGTTTCTAACATTCTCAGGAACTATGACCCTGAACTAGCACTGCTTTGCTCTGTTGCCATGTGACAGACAGCACTGCTGCTGTGCATCCCAATACTGCGATTGCTCTCAGCCAAAAATAGATTGGCTGGCAAGTGGAGGATCTCCAGTGGTGACGGCCGTCATTAGATATGAATCACAATGAGATTTGCAAAAATGATTAGACTCCATTGGCAGAATCATCTCTCTGTGTCCAGTAATCGGCGTGCCACACCTAATGGATGTCTGATATCAGTGTGTGTGTGTGTGTGTGTGTGTGTGTGTGTGTGTGTGTGTGTGTGTGTGTGTGTGTGTGTGTTTGTGTGTGAACTACTAAAACCAAGCATACAGCAAATATTCAAATAGTAAAGGTTTGTGTCGAGTTCAATGCATTTTTTGCATTGCAAAACATTTTCTCTAAAAATATTGTCAGATAAGCTCAAATTGAATTCAATTATTTGATGCACGCTCAGTCAACGTGGATGCATTCAGTTGCACTTTTAAGGGTTATAGGTCAGACAACATTCACTTTACAGTGTAATCCTCTTAATTGAATTGCATAAAAGGTTTCCACCCACGTCTTATCTCACACACATCAGCATCATTTAAGAGAAATCTACAGACACCACTTCGCTGGAGAAAACTTTGCTGGCGTCTTGATTAGGACTGTGTTCAGATGTGCTTTATTCTCATCATGTAGGTGTGTGTGTGTGTGTGTGTGTGTGTTTTTGTCCGATTTGAAGCATTCAAGCATTGCACATGTGATGATTGACGGCCTTGTTTGTGGCTGCTTGGTTAAATTTGGAGCTTGGAAAAAGGTCATCAATGCATTCATGCTTTCTGCACACTTGCATTGCTGTCGCTGGCACAAGCTTGCTCTCTCTCTCTCTTTCTTTCAGTCTGTAGTCAGTCAGTTAGTTCTCTCAATATGACATGGCCGCTCTGTCAGCTCTCTGGGAATTAGATGGTGGGAGTCTATTACTCTGAATCTGGCGACCCTGAGGCAAAGCAAGCCCTCTCTCAAGCCTCTGTTCCGCCCGGTGCCGTCCTACGCAGCCACCCGTAATCTTGAGTGTGTGTGTGCTGCTGCTGGGAGACTACAGGATCAAGACGGGTGTGGGTTTGTTCTTTGGATGTGGGTCAATGACAGTGTGTTGGTAATGCACAATGATGCAACGTGATGTGGAAGCTTATTTCTGCCACGGAATAAAAAGTCAAAAAAGGCAATTGTGTGTTATGTTTTTACTTCCCAATTCAGACCTGAGTAAAATGTCAGAATTTCAAGATATATAATCTCGCAATTGCAAGAAAAAGTCAGAATTGTGATATAAAAAGTATTTTTTAAACGTTTCCGAAGCAGAAGCAAAAAAAACAACAACAAAAAAAACAGAATTGTGAGATTCCGAATGAGTGTAAGATAAAACTCCCAATTATGATGAAAGACTAAATTGTGAGATATACGCACAACTACAAGAACAAAAGTCTGAATTTTATGAGAAATATTTCACAATTACTTTATTACTTATTCTGTGGCAAAAAAAGAAAAAAACAGAAGATGTAAACTCAGAATTCAGAGGGAAAAAAAATCCAAATTGTAAAAATATAAACTTGAAATTGTGAGAAAAAAGTCAGAATTGACAGATAAAATGTCGCAATTGATTTTTTGGTTGCAATTATTATTATTATTATTATTTTTAAATCTGTGGCAGAAACAAGCTTCCATACTTTGGGACCCACAAGCTGTTTATTATTTAATTTAATTTAATTTAATTTTGTTTTTATTATCAATTTAATTGTATTTATTATTTAAAAAAATATATACTGTGTGTATATATATATATATATATATATATATATATATATATATATATATATATATATATATATATATATATATATATATATATATATATATATATATATATATATATATTAGGGCTGTCAAAAGATTAATCACGATTAATCACATCCAAAATAAAAGTTTGTGTTTACATAATATATGTGTGTGAACTGTGTATAATTATTATTTATATATAAAAGCACACAAGCATGTATATATTTAAGAAAAATGTATTATATTTATATATAAAATATTTATATTTATATATAATATAAATTATATAAATGTATACAGTATATACATGCAAATATTTCTTAAATATATACATGAATATTTATATAAACATAATAATTATACAGAGTACACACAAATATATTATGTAAACACAAACTTTTATTTTGGATGTGATTAATCGTGATTAATCTTTTGACAGCCCTAATATATATATATATATAATTTTTTTATTATTCTAATGTTTTAATTTAATTGTATTATTTATTATTTCTTTTATTTGAATGCAGCCCTCTGATCTCCTTCCATTGGAGCTTTCCTCTGTCTTTGGCTTTGCTGTTCATCCTCATCACTCCCAGAGTCAGTAACAATCTCTCTCGAAGCTTTCATCTCTAACTTTTCCTGAAGTGCAGGGATGGTAATCGTGATGTTCAGACCACATTTGCCATTATAGGATCCTTTGATCATAGTTCTCTGCTAATCTTGCGTCATTTGGATGTTATTTCTCTCCCTCCCACCAAACATCAGATGTATGTCAGCTGGATCTGCTGTTGACTCAATTTACAATTGGCTTCGTGTAAAAAGGTTTTCGGAACTTGGTAACATTTGTTAACATGAACTAACATGTATAAAGCATTTAGTATTCTTGAAAATAATAAATCGTATCTATAAATATTATTTAGTGGACCTGAACTAACAAGGAACAGTTGATCAGCTGCTGGGTTCATGAATATTAATCACGTTTTCAGTGTTGCTCGAGCTGATTTGCTGAAATAAAAACAGTGAAGGTAATATATGCGCGCCAGCCAATGAGATTGCCGTTTGCGCATTAGTCCCGCCCACTACCGGAGAAACTGGCATATCTTCTGCTTCTTCTTAAAAGCTGAATTATTCCAAATGAAAGTTATTTTGACAGGAAAATACAACAAATAATATGGTTTACACGTAGCGCGTCAATTCTGCGTGGTATGTAAGACTCTCTCTTTGCGTGTGTGTGTGAGAGAGAGAGAGAAACACAGAGCTCTCTCAAAGCGACGGCAAGTTGTGTGCCTTTACACTAGAGTTTACTGTACGTCAGACACGGGTACGCTCGCTGAAACCATAGACTGTAAAAAAACATGGGCGTAGTGTCCGTGACATCACCCACAGGATTCTGAAGAGCAGTTCTGAAGCGTAAAGTCGGGTCGAGCTGGCCGTCGCCATCTTGTCATCGCGCATCACTCCCGGATAACAGAAAATGGGCAAAGAGGCGGGACGTGGGCGGAGCTGATGTGATGACTAACAGACAGCGGATAAATGGCAATCCTCCTGTCACTCAAAGTGGCCACGCCCTTAATTATGCAGAACTTTAATGCTTTATATAATGTAAACGAATGAGTTATAAAAACATTCACCCCCCTCACAGTCATCATGAAGGGCAACATTAGCCGTACAGACCAAAAGCACAGTTTGTCCCAGACTGTAAACATGTGTTCTTCTGCTGTAAAGTTGGGCATTTTAACATGAGCTCAATGAGATTCTGCTCCTTCTGGAGTCTGTCTCTAGTGGCCAGTCCATGAACTGCAGTTTAAGTCACTTCTGCATCGGCTTCAAGAGAAACTGCGGGAGGAGCCGCTTGGTTGTAACTGACAGAAATAGACAGATCACTTGACGGAGAGTGAAACTCTGTTTCTCTGAGTGTTCAGCGAGTAAAAATAAATCTCTGCTAAACTTATTCTTAGCCTCTTAGACATGCACTGGCGAGTAAAATCTAAGCCTTTATTAGCCAATGGCTAATGATAGATATTATTTAGTCGACCCAAAGTGAAGATTTACTGTAAGATTTAAAATATATTTTAATTGACATGCAGTGGGCCGTTTGAAATTCATCGCCGGGCCGGACTTTGGACACCCCTGCCATAGAGTGTAAATTATTATATTTATTAGAATTATTAAATGGATGCCGCCTTAATGGGACAATAAAAGCCCTCCCTACACCAACCCCTAACCCTACACAATACATGCTTTTATTATTATTAAACATTTCGTTAGGCACATTATTTCCACTTTTAGAACATTTTCTTCAGCCTTTATTAGCCAATGGCTAATGATAGATATTATTTAGTCGACCCAAAGTGAAGATTTACTGGCATTGTAGGGGGTTGATACTATTTTCACCCCAGTATTGTTGTACATAAACAGGATGCAATAATAACATAGAGCAGGGGTGTCCAGCTTTATTTAAGGGGGCCAGATTCGATGTTGTGGACATACCCGGGGGACGGTCCCTTTTCTATTATATATATATACAGGTCCTTCTCAATAAATTAGCATATTGTGATAAAGTTCATTATTTTCCATAATGTAATGATAAAAATTAAACTTTCATATATTTTAGATTCATTGCACACCAACTGAAATATTTCAGGTCTTTTATTGTTTTAATACTGATGATTTTGGCATACTGCTCATGAAAACCCAAAATTCCTGTCTCAATAAATTAGCATATCATGAAAAGGTTCTCTAAACGAGCTATTAACCTAATCATCTGAATCAAAATTACACCTGCAAAAGATTCCTGAGGCTTTTAAAAACTCCCAGCCTGGTTCATTACTCAAAACCGCAATCATGGGTAAGACTGCCGACCTGACTGCTGTCCAGAAGGCCATCATTGACACCCTCAAGCAAGAGGGTAAGACACAGAAAGACATTTCTGAACGAATAGGCTGTTCCCAGAGTGCTGTATCAAGGCACCTCAGTGGGAAGTCTGTGGGAAGGAAAAAGTGTGGCAAAAAACACTGCACAACGAGAAGAGGTGACCGGACCCTGAGGAAGATTGTGGAGAAGGACCGATTCCAGACCTTGGGGGACCTGCGGAAGCAGTGGACTGAGTCTGGAGTAGAAACATCTAGAGCCACCGTGCAAGGAAATGGGCTACAGGTTTCGCATTCCCCAGGTCAAGCCACTTTTGACCCAGAAACAGCGGCAGAAGCGCCTGATCTGGACAACAGAGAAGCAGCACTGGACTGTTGCTCAGTGGTCCAAAGTACTTTTTTCGGATGAAAGCTAATTTTGCATGTCATTAGGAAATCAAGGTGTCAGAGTCTGGAGGAAGACTGGGGAGAAGGAAATGCCAAAATGCCTGAAGTCCAGTGTCAAGTACCCACAGTCAGTGATGGTCTGGGGTGCCATGTCAGCTGCTGGTGTTGGTCCACTGTGTTTTATCAAGGGCAGGGTCAATGCAGCTAGCTATCAGGAGATTTTGGAGCACTTCATGCTTCCATCTGCTGAAAAGCTTTATGGAGATGATTTCATTTTTCAGCACGACCTGGCACCTGCTCACAGTGCCAAAACCACTGGTAAATGGTTTACTGACCATGGTATTACTGTGCTCAATTGGCCTGCCAACTCTCCTGAACCCCATAGAGAATCTGTGGTATATTGTGAAGAGAAAGTTGAGAGACGCAAGACCCAACACTCTGGATGAGCTTAAGGCCACTATCGAAGCATCCTGGGCCTCCATAACACCTCAGCAGTGCCACAGGCTGATCGCCTCCATGCCACGCCGCATTGAAGCAGTCATTTCTGCAAAAGGATTCCCGACCAAGTATTGAGTGCATAACTGAACATAATTATTTGAAGGTTGACTTTTTTTTGTATTAAAAACACTTTTCTTTTATTGGTCGGATAAAATATGCTAATTTATTGAGATAGGAATTTTGGGTTTTCATGAGCAGTATGCCAAAATCATCAGTATTAAAACAATAAAAGACCTGAAACATTTCAGTTGGTGTGCAATGAATCTAAAATATATGAAAGTTTAATTTTTATCATTACATTATGGAAAATAATGAACTTTATCACAATATGCTAATTTATTGAGAAGGACCTGTATATATATATATATATATATATATATATATATATATATATATATATATATATATATATATATATATATGTCATGTTTGGTTTCTTGGAAACATGACAGATTTGACAAAAGCTTGAGCTGACAGTAGAGTAGCTTGAGATAGGACACAGGAAATCTATAGATATTTAACAATATCTGTAAAACTTTCCTCAACCAAAAAGTTTTAATGGGTGAAATTGAAATATTATTACTGAGTTAGAACTCTATTCTTATTTAAATGTAATAAGTGCTCTATTTAGATCACCACAGGTAAAACCACACTACAAAAATTACTTTTCTTACTTGGTATTTCTGTCTTTTTTCCAGTCCAAATATTCTTAAATCAAGATGCTTTTACTAAGGAAAATTACATATTTTTTCTTGATTCCTGGGGGAAAAAATCCAAATGAATTGAGTTTTTGCTTGAAACAAACTAAATTATTTGCCAACGGATTAGAAAAATAATCTTGTTTCTGTTTGGGACACAAGAAACACGATTCCAAACAGAAACATTATTTTTCTCACCCCATTGGCAGATCTATTTGCTTGTTTTAACCAAAAACTCACTTCAATTTCATTTTATTTTCCAGAAAACAAGAAAAAATATCTAATGTCATTTAACTTATCTAGTAAATGCATCTTGATTTAAGATTTTTTTAATATATTTATACTAGAAACAAGACAAACATACTAAATGACAGCATTTTTTGCAGTGCACACAAGGCAAAAAGTAAAAAAAAATCTATATCTAGAATGGCTTTAAGGTATTTAGTCTATAAACATAAATAAAAATGCACAAAACTCCAAGTTTATGACAAAAAAAGTCTGCAATTTGGCCTTTAATAGATGTCTACATTAAAATTTAAATAAAATTAGATATTAACCTACATTTCTGACAAATTACGACGCTTACAGGTAGTGTTACCACAGTAAATCATCATGTAAATTATCCATGGCGGGCCACATATAATATATTTTAATTGACATGCAGTGGGCCGTTTGAAATTCATCGCCGGGCCGGACTTTGGACACCCCTGTCATAGAGTGTAAATTATTATATTTATTAGAATTATTAAATGGATGCCGCCTTAATGGGACAATAAAAGCCCTCCCTACACCAACCCCTAACCCTACACAATACATGCTTTTATTATTATTAAACATTTCGTTAGGCACATTATTTCCACTTTTAGAACATTTTCTTCAAAGCAATGTCTTTCCGATGTGATATGTGATGGGAAAAGGGAGAAGGGAGAAGAGCGAGCTCTGCAAAAGGCGGATTCGAACCCGGATCAATCGTGTCAAAACATGAGCCTTACGCTCTTCTGAATACTCGTCTTTTTTAATCTTGTGTGGCCCAAACAGGCATTGTTGGGCGGAGCTAGTGTAAATAGACACTCTGTTTTAATGTATTGCTATTTTATTATTTTAATACAAAGGTTTGAATAATGGCATGCTACTGTTAAATATATTTTGATTATAATGAACAGCATATTAAACAGCAGGTCTGATGGTTTGCATTTACACTGCTATAGGCCTGGGACACACATCAGATATTTTGCCTTCACTTAAGACAGTCTTTTTGAGCAAGACGTGCATTTTCAGCCACGTTACCGTGAGGCAGTAGGCACACTTCACGGAGCATGCATGGAAATATGCATGTGAGCGTTCAGTCAGTCAGTCAGACAGCGATTGATGCCGCAGAAAGAAAGGTACCATTGCATTTTGTATTTTAGCATTGAAGAAATTGTACTTTTGACACCACTGCTGTCATATAAAAGGTTTATGGCCGACAGTGAAACGTGCATCATTCATCCATCCATTCATTCTCCCCTCTCTTGTTTTAATGTCCTGTTCTTATTCCACAGTGTTCCTCTCTTCTTGCATGACTCTGCCTGAGGGAGTCTCGCTCTTTCTTCCGCTGATCATTTGTTCATGCATCTGCAGTGTAAACACTGCTCTCTTACTCAGCACTCTGCACGAGGGTCTGGAATGGGGAACACTAATAGCTAATGCCTGTGGGTGGAACACATACTGTGTGTAATGCCAGTGCAGCGTGAGGCATGGCAGAGGGAAGGGTGGTTGTCTTTATATGTCTACTCAGCTAAACACCAACCAATTATCTCAATCACTGTTGTGTGAACAGGGCTGGGTGTTGGCAAGGAGTTAAAAATAGACCCATGTCAAACTTTTAACAGTCAAGCATGAGCAAACGGTTTTATACATCTATACATCTACCTACTGTAAAGGAGACAAGAACAATGGTCCTGTTGAGTCACAGTGTATGTGTATATGAGTGCTTGTTTAACCCCTTACTAGACACCCCCCATTTTGGCAAGTGGGGCGTAAATGACATACCCAAAATAAAAAGGTTACTTCTCATGAGTCTGAATAGACACATAACTTGCATAGAAAGAGCCAACACTTGAGAGTTTACAGTTCAAGACTCAAGACTTAATATGGAGATACAAAAGCTCTGACATAACTTATAAACACAATTAAAGTGAAGCTACAAGTGTGGTTATGCTTCATTTAAAATCTGAGGATTATATCTCTAAAACTATGCATTTCATTAAACATTTCCTAAAAACATGTCATGTGTGTTCTTAGAGAAGGCTAATAAAAATGCTAATGAAATGATGTATGGTCCCTATAACTCCTCTGCACTCTAATGTCTGATGTGGAGAACTGCTCCGTTCACGTTTCTATTGTTCTCTCTCTACGAATGTTAGCACCTCTTCCGGTGTTAGACTTAATCTTCATTATTCTTTTGTTTGTATTCAGCCATTATTAGCCTTTATTCTGGCATTACATTGATTGCCCAGCTACACCACTTTCATCCCAAATTCGTTAATCCACCAATTACCTGAATTCTTTCTAAAAAAATAAATAGAAAAAAAGCATGTTCTTGGGACCTCATGTGAATTCTTGTAACAAAATAGATTGTGAAATAGATATGGCTCCTGTCTCAACAGGTGCATTAGAGCTACAGTTAGCATTAAGCTACATAACACAATTTAAAAGATTCAATGCTTTTACTAAAAAAAACCTCACTTTAAACCACCAATGAGTGTTTGTAATAACGTCCGATTGCGATTTAATATGGATTTTGGTCATATTATGTTGTTGAAATATGTTATATTTAACATTTATATGGAGCTAATTGCTATACCTGCTTAGCATGTATAATGCAAACGATCCTTATGCAAATAAGTATACCCCCAAATCACAAGAAAATCACACACAAACCATATACTATCGTGATCGTGTGTTTATTAGCTTCTTGTTTCACGTGTAGAACTGTCTTTTTGGGTTTGTTTTCCACGGCGCTCAGAACGAGGAAGTGTACAGGGCAGCGTCATCCAGAAGGGCAGGAGTTATGGTCACGTTGATGATTGACAGCTGTAGAGATTGAGTCATAACTAGGGATGCACCGAATCCAGGATTCGGACGAATATTGGGCTTTTTGATGGGGTTCGATTTCTACCGAACCTTAGAATTTTTTTCCACCGAACTGAACCCTAGGCTTGCACTACTCGCGCTCCGCTGGTCGACGTAATGACGGCGCCGTTGATTATGGGAAGGTGTTCACTAGGTGGACCGTTCGAATGCAGTAGTCTGTGAGAAAGTGAAACTGGAACTTGTGAGCAGAAAATGTGTTGTTTGGCAGTACTTTCAGTCAAAGAAAGCGATTCAAGTCGAGCTACATGTTCAATGTGCAATGCCGATTTGTCTCGTGGTGGCAAGGACCCTAAACAATAGCCGCAGTTAAAACATTTGCGTATGAAAGAATACGAGTTGTGCATGAGGGAATCTACAGACCGCAGCCAAAATGCAGCAAATTCAAGTACGGCAAAGGAATGACAGACATCCTGGCATAATGTTGCCTATTCTTTTATTTTTTGTTACAGTTAAAATAAAATAAAATGAAAAATACACTGCTGTGGACGTTGTTTACCTCAATAATGTGTTTACTGTGATAATGGACTGAGGATGGGAGTAGGATTCGGCATTCGATTTCGGATTCGGCAGAATCTTAATCAGTGGATTCAGTATTCGGCCGAACCCCAAAAATCTGGATTCGGTGCATCCCTAGTCATAACTGACAGAGCGCACTCTGAACGCTTGTTCAGCTCTTCAGATCAGCATAATTCAGTGGGAAATTAATAGAAATAGTATTCTGTATGATGAAATATTTTGAAAACATGAAAATAAATCAATATTTCTGCAAATATGCACTCCTTGACTTAAATTAAGAAATTAATGTCACTGCAATCTAGCATCATAAACGGTGGTCAAATTACATTTACATTTATGCATTTAGCAGACGCTTTTATCCAAAGCGACTTACAACTTGGGGGTACATGAAGCGATAGGTCATGAAGAGTTGAGAAGCGCAATAAGAGCCTGAAATCCTGAGACCGTGTACATTGCTCAGTGTAGCACAGGCTAGAGTAGGGAGGGAAGAAGGAAGAGAAAGAGGAAAGGAAAGGTTTTTTTTATTTTTTTTTATTATGAGGTTAAGTGCTCACGGAAGAGCTGAGTTTTAAGTTGACTTTTGAATGATGTCAATGATTCTGCGTTTCGGATGGTGTTGGGAAGATCTTTCCACCAGCTGGGAACGTTGAATGAAAATGTTCTGGAAAGGGATTTTTTCCCCCTCTGTGATGGGACCACAAGCCGTCGTTCCTTTGCTGAGCGAAGGCTTCTGGTGGGGGTGTGGATTTGTAGAATGGAGTCAAAGTAAGCAGGAGCTGGAATTATTGAGTCTTTAATCAATGAAATTATTGAAGCTGGAGTCTTTAATCTGTCTAATGATACTCAGTTTGTCCAGATCAAGTAAGAGTGTGATGTGTTAACGTGCAGTGAATGTTGAACAACAGTAATCTTTGACACTCAAGGGGTTAAGGCATTATGGCATGACATTACAGTATATTTCATTAACTGATATAGGCCTGGTTTCACACACAGGGCTTAGATTAATCCAGGATTAGCCTTTAGTTCAATTAGGACATTAAGTAGCTTTTATAAACATGCAAAACTGTTGTGCTTTTAAGATACGCTTTCAGTTTAAACAGCTCAAACATGCATTTTAGTCTGGGACTATAGGCTTAAACCTAGTCTGTGAAATATATATATATATATATATATATATATATATATATATATATATATATATATATATATATATATATATATATATATATATATATATATATATATATATATATATATATATATATATATGTGTAAATTACTAAATCTCAATGATTTGAATCTCAAAATTTAGTAATATACTGAAAACAATTAGGATTTTCTCAGAAATCGCTAGTAAATATCAAATATTTACAAAGAGGTGATAACTAATGCGTTGGATTAAACATGACATTAAGTAGAAAGATAGTATTTTCTTGTCAAATGTACTAAAAAGCTACATGATGAATACATTTCAGTGAGCAATGGCTAATTGTATTTAATTTTTTTTTAATGAAAAACATCATTTTTAACCTTGTTTCACTATAAAATGACATGCATTCTCCAATTAATGTCATTTTCCACCACATGGCAAGGTAGCTTTATTTCTTGACTTGTTAGTGCTATAATGACAAACATATATTTACAGTGCAGGTTTGAGAAAGTGATTTTGCATTTCTCTGGTTACAGTACGTGTCTGTCTGGATTAGCGCTTTCAATTACTTTATCATTCTCAGTCCGCCTCTGTGATCCGAATACATACTGTAAAGCCAAGATATGCAAGAATTGCCTACGCTCTAACAAAACATCCTCATTTAGCTCTTTTATTAAAATATGATGATGCATTTGAAGTTAATGTTCTGATAACTTCATATAGAGAATATCTTAAATATGTTTACGCATGACTGGAAAGGATTGGGTTCTTCCACGGAAGCATTTACTCACAGTTTTTCTCCATATATGAAATGCATTAAATATTGCATCATATTGAGTTATCACAGACAGAATGCAATGATTTGTGGGATGATAGAGGTAAACAAACAAAATGAAGGGTCAAACTTTCCATGCAGTGCAAACCAAAAGCGACACAGACCTAATGGAAGAAATCTGTTCTCACTCCCGAACATCACTTGTTTGATTGTATTCTCCGTGCTTATAGACATGATTTCTGCACCTCCTGTTGATATGTATCATGCTGGATAAATAATGGTGATGTGCTTGGACTGACTGTTGGCAACAGGGAGATGTGTATTAATGCATCGTGCTACAGTAAGTGCGGTTATGATAGACGGGTCTATTTGCAGAGACTGTGTGAATCCATCCTCTCGCGTCGCTGTATAGCCGATCAACACAGCGTTTGATATAAGCTGCTTTGGAAGATGTCAAATGAGCTTTATAGTGTAGGATTAAAGGCAATTAATAAGGATCAGGTTACATGCTTACAGCTACAATAAAGAATTTATTAAATGAACTCGAAGTAAACCCTACTTTAAACCCTGACTTATTATGCTTTTTCTTCCTTTTTTAGTGTGTACTGTTGTCATTCCAGCGAGTTCTTCTCTTTAACAGTGTTTCTGAACTCCCTGAAACGCCTCCTTGAGTTTTCTTCCGGGAACGAACACATCACAATATTCCTCATTATGATAATTCATACGGAGAATAAAGGGGCGGGGCCTGGTTGAGTTAGTCAGTGGTAAGGGGCGAGACATTTCCCAAACACCAATCACAACACACTGCTCCAGCGGACCAATCAGAGCACAGTGTGCTTTTCAGAAGGAGGGGCTTCATAGAGACCGAGCGTTACTGACAGACTGGGAAGAGAGGAGCCGCAACAATGGAGAATATGAGGAAATAATCCACATTCAAGCAGGAAAACCTGCTCTAGTAGAGCCCAAAAACAAAGACTTAATAAAGCCACAATATGTTATTTTTAGACGAACAAAGGCATGTCTTGACTCTTGAGTGGGCGGAGCTTTTATTCTGCCACAAGCGCGTCCGCTTCTTCCGCTCGTGTGTGTGTGTGTGTGTGTGTGTGTAACGCAGCACTGTTTTATCATATCACACACATTTGCGAGTGTTAAAGTGATGTTATAATGCTTCTCTGTGCACTGGCTCGGCGCTACTATGAGACACTTGTTCACACTGCAGTGAGCGAGATCATAGTAGGCGGTGTAAGATTACAAATTTAAGAAAGTACATTGTATTTAGCATTTAAGGTAAAAATGATGATATCAGATGATTATTGGAGTCTCTTTTCCTGCCAGACCTGTTTTAATCAGATCACTGAGATTCTCACCTTTCGGAGCCCAGACGTTGAATCGTTAGGTTGATTGACTTTCACCTGGTGTCTTTAATGGCTCTGGGATGGCTCTTGGAATTGGAGTTCCTGGCCAGTATCAGCATGCGAATTGTTATGCTGATTGAATCAGGACTGATGGCAGGAACGTTTGGGGTGTGTCCTTATTTACTATATAGGAGTGTCTCCTCCCCTGCTGTATAATCCCTCCCCCTGAAATATAGATAAATTACAGTGTTCTGTACTGTTAAGTCAGACTTGTTGGAACCTCAGCCGAAGAACAGCACAGTTCTCAATAAACGAGTAACGTCTGCTTTAAAGATATCCCAACGTCTCCTGGTCTCTTCTTCAAACGAGGAAAAGGAAATTCACAACAGCGGTAAAACATGGCACTCTGTGCGGTAAATCAACAACACCAGATTTACACAATGAGACTAACTGTGTTGAGCTGGAGAACAATGAGGAGTTTCTGTCCATCAATGATCCAAACAGTGTCTAATAAAACACATCAGATATTAAAGCGGCGCTAGTATTTCCATGGTTACTGCAAAATAAACCGGAAATCGAGGGTAACGCGGGTATGATGTCATTCATAGGCTCCGCTTATTTCTCTGGATTTAAACAGTCTTGGAGACAATTGACCTATCGGTAAGCCCCGCCCCTCGAACGCAGATGAGCCAATGGCAGTTGAGTATCAGTTGCGCTGGGACCGGAACTCGGACATCTTTCGGTTCCAGCGCCATAGAGAAACATTGGAAGATGCGAAGCTCTCATAGGTTTGATGGTGTTTATGCTACAAAAAATGGTCAAACGATATGTCTGTGGTCTGTAACACTGATTCCAGGTGTCCTGAGAGGATTTTCTGGTTGTCAAACTTAAGTTACGAATAAAGTTAGAGACCCTGCTAACATACACCCCGAAATAACGAACTATTCTCACATCATGTAACGTTAACAGTGTAGGTCAAAAACAAATAAGCGAAGGTCTACATTTCACTCCCTCTCCATGTTAAACTGGTTAAATGTAGATTAATCTCACCCTGCGGTACATGAACAGTGTAGATCCTGGATGTTGTCATCTGTGATCGTGATGACCGTAACATGAGGCTTCTCCTGCTTGCATTGTGATCTGTAAACCCTTGCTTCCAAATTAAGTCCCACTTCAATGCTCCTCAACGAAAGGTGGTCCTTCTATGTCAAAGACTTTGTGATTTATCGTCTGTAGTGTAGTATAGCTTTGTGTGGGTGAAGGAAGGAAGAAGACGGGGTCGGCTTAACTGGGACTGCACTTTATTGATCTCACGATCCTCACAACGGTGGTAAGCGCTCAGCGCATTCAAACTCAAACTCATTACCTTCTCAAAACTCGTCACTTCAAAACTCCAGACTCTCTCAGTTTACAGTCTCTGGCAAGACGTGTGACAGTCCCAGTCGTGATCTCTCTCTCCATCTCTCTCTCTGCTACAGCTTATAAGCATTCTCTCCATGCCAATTACTGCAATCAGAGACAGGTGTTATTCATTTGCACTTGACCTACTTACCGACCGCTCGGCCCCGCTCTCTCTCTCCCGCTACAGACCTCGCAAAACCACGCCCCCTCCGCCACATCATCTAATTTGTTTTACTGTTGATATTTCTGTGAGCTTAGATATGTTTAAGGTCTGCATTAACTGTCTTATTAAGGAGGACTCTTATTTTGATGGGTATTATAGTCTAATTGCAATGAAAGGAAGAGCTCGCAGTTTACCAGAGTTGTTTCCAGATACAAAGTTTACAGTTTATTAGCACCCCGAACAGGCACACGTCTGTATGTGTTTGTTTACTGTGCAATTTTGTGTAATTTGCTGTTAATGTTAATGATAACGCAATGGAGAGAGAGAGTTTGTGAATGACATTAATGCGCACTTTGTTTGTTCAGCTCTTAAAATTCTTTTTTTTTGGAGTGAAAACGATATAATAAACTTCATAAACCATCAGTAAAGTTTGGCTATTAGGGGTGTAACAGTACACGTATTCGTATTGAACCGTTTGGGTACAGGGCTCTCGGGTCGGTGCACGCGTGTACCGAACGGTTATGAATGTAATCTTTAACAGTTAACAGTCGGCTTGTTGTAAGCCCGAAACACATTTCAATCCGAGTTCCCACACAAACATATTAAGTATTCAGGTCATTTTATCATGAAATTCAAACGATAAATTTGAACACTCTTTAATGTGATGTGACTGATAGACACGTATCAGTTCAACTTAAAGCGGCAGCGCGAGTCAATGCGATGATTGCGATCATCTCTTCCTAAAGAATAAACATAAATTAATACATCTTAAGGTATGTTGAGGATACATTACAACTCACTGAAATGTATCATATGTCATGTAATCGCTCCATCTGTGTTTCAACCGCGGAAAGACAATAAAACTGCTTGTAAACAATGTCATGCAGAATCACGTTTACTCAGAAGTCCTTCAGTGTCCACAGCTGTAGCTCACTAGAGAAATCAACTCTTTCACTGAATACATGCACATTATTAGCCGTTATATTCATTATATTAGCCGTTATATTCATTATATTAGCCGCTATATTCATTATATACCACTAAGCCTGTTAGTGATGACTTGTTTATTTAATGTATGTTTAAATAAACCTGTCATGAAAATTACAGCCACTAAATGATTATATTTCAACAACGAATAAAAATAATTAGATTAAGAAGTTATTGCAAAAACTGCCTTATGTGAAGCTTATGAGTGTTGATTATTATATCTAAAAATAAATAGCAACTGAATTTAGGCTAATAGTTTGGGCTCTGTTAATCTTTAATTGCTATATGTAAGTAAGGGCTCCCTATATAGTTTACATCATTATCTTTAAGAAACTTTTAGTTATAATTTAATTCATTTAAGGACGGACACAATTTTTTTCATTAAACCACTGTTGAATAAAAATTAATAAAAAGCAATTTTGTAAAACTGCTGTACTGAATCCATACCGAACCGGGACTTCAGAACCGAGGTACGGACCGAACCGTCAGTTTTGTGTACCGTTACACCCCTATTGGCTATCAATCGGGTCTGCTACATTCTGGGTCCAAAAACATCTCGGGAGAAGGGTTTCACACTGACAGCAACAATGTAAGACAGTTAGCATCTCCGTTTGTTTGTCCGAGTTAGCAACAGTAACTAAGAGGGGTGGTAGGTCAATTGGGATAATGTACACAAGTCAACAAAATATATAACACTGTTCTTGTGGTTTTTGGATATTTTAATAAAAAAAAACGTACATATTGTGCCTTTAATTTATGAATTACATTCATTAATTTCATTGTAACTTGTAATTTTAATTGTAATTTTTTAGAAGAAAAGTAAGGTGTAACTGAAGCTTAATGGCTTGTAATTATGTTCTGCATGAATGCTTTGAAGCTTCATCGTGTTTGTCTGGCGTCTTGTCAAAGATCTGCAGCTCGTGTTTGTGAGGGACTGAGATTTTGAACATAACGTGCCGCAGAAAGCCTCCTGCCGAAAATAGCCGATCAATCTTCTTCTCAGCATTTGATTACCTCACTTCCTGTGTCGGTGCGGGAACCCGTCCAGTGGCTAATGGTTTAAGTGCTGACTTTCTCTACCTGTGACCTAAACAGTGCATGAGAGCTGTCATTCTCTTCTCTTTATAATTCCTCTCTCCTCCATACAGCATAAGGCCGTTTATTTCATCTAGCCTAGGATATGTGACTCATATTTACAAATTCATAACCATTAAGCAAGGAAGGTTGTCTGGAAATGAGTGGAAAGCATGGGCTTTATATGAGTGATGATGGCAGATTCAATAAAATGGATTATACGGTGATAATTGGCGATGGTGTGGTGACTATGACAACAGTCATGGTCATTATCGTCTGTTTTGGGTGATATTTAGATTCGCTTTTATGAATCAGAAAAGGTTTAGTTGAGGATTCTCGGAAAAGACAAATACTAGATTTCAATCTGAAGTTTGCACTCCCAAACTATTACAGTATTGCAGTGTTTATGATAAATGATTTATCAGTGCACATCATTGTGTTAAATTCATGTTCCTAATCTTGAATCAGAATAACTTCATCTCTTCTCTGATGACGAGGGTGGGGCAACCTGTCACTCACATGAGATCCACCAATAGCAAACCACAACCGTCCAATTAATTCCCCACAGACACAATCAAGCCCCGCCCTACATTTGTTCTTGTTTGAGAGGCGTTTCACTCAGATATACGGCACAATAGAGAAGAAAAGACGAGTATAACTTCACTTTCATGCTGACTTTAAGAAGATATGGGTGAATCTGTCCTCTTATCTCTTCCAGTCGTGTGGAGAAATCTAAATATTGCAGTGTTTATTATAAAAGATTTATCATTATTGTGTTAAATTAATGTGTAGAATAACTTCATCTGTTCTCTGATGATGAGGGCGGGACAACCTGTCACTCACATGAGATCCACCAATAGCAAACCACAACCATCCAATCAATTCCCCACAGACACAATCAAGCCCCGCCCTACATTTGTTCTTGTTTTAGAAGCGTTTGACTCGCATATGCCGCACATTAGAGAAGAAAAGACAGTTTCATGATGACTTTAAGAAAGAGCAAGTAGCTTTTCGTGTCAAACATGAAGTTGGTTTGTGAGTTAAAGAGAGATGCACATGAGGGTTGATTTGTCTGGCTGCTTTACAAGCATTTGATTATTAAAGCCATTAGGCAACACAGATGGTTATTACGTGAGAAGATCATTTTCTATGTGGACATGTGCAGTTAAGTATTACTATTTTATGACTAATTAAATATGCATTTTTGCCCCCTTATTGTTTGTTTGCATCTAATAGGCCGTCAGATGCAGTTTTGGCTCATTAAAGCAGCTAATAGCGTTCTGCCCATTGCTCTTAGACTCTCTGGCCAAGGTCACAGTGTCTTTTGGTTGCTGGGTTGAGTTAATGGACCTACTTAACCTGTCCGTGTTCGAGCGGAGGACGGCATTCATTCACAGAATTACTGGTTTGACTTTCTTGGAACATCTCCCATTGTTGTCATGTTGAAATCAATGCAATAATAGGCTATAGGCTTGCTCCGCACACTTTTAGTGGATTGTAAGTGTCATTATTTGAATGAACTACACAGAAAGAAATATGATTTGTAGTTTGTGCAAATGAATAACATATTCATACAGTCATTAAAGAGATTGCATCAGCTATGCAATTGCTTACGATGCTGCTCATCCTTGACTGAGCATGTCGCGAATAGCTATTGCATTAAGCTGGGCAGTTTAAATGTTATATTGTGCTTCACTTTCAAGCTATCATTGTCATTATTTATGATGCAGCCTTTTATTTCTTCATTTCACATTAGACTGAGATTCAGAGAAGCAGGAACTCTTTTATCGCCAGTACAATGTCCCGACGTGACTTTAGTCTTTACAAAAGAGCGATTTTCCACAACATTTCATAAGTCATGTGAGTCAGCAAGTGGTGAAATCTCTTGTAAGCGGATTGGTCTTGGCAAATGTTTAGCGTCTGCCATGGACGTCTCTGTTACAGACCTAATGAACTCTGGCAACAGAGTAAATCAGTAAAAATCCTGACAGACGCTGCTGTAGGGAATAAAACTAATTCTGTTTAGATGTCGACATCAAGGTCAACGGAACCAAGTCCCTTTCAGTTTAGTTGGACAGGCTGAACTAGACGTGTTGTACCAACCCAGATGCAGGACTTTTTTTGCTTTTAACTTCCACACCTGTCGGCTTTACCTGTTAATCATGTTTTTTTTTTCAGTGATAATGCAGTCATTAACTAGCCTGGTCTTATCAGACTCTCGTACATTTCATTTGTTCAGAGAGTCTGGCCACCCTCCATTGTCAAGCGTTTACTTCCTTGAAGGCGGGTACTCTGTTGAAGTTTAAAACTATTGGATCTGCCATAACCAATCGCTAACGTTTGGTCGTGACGTATGTCATGCGCCGTTCGCCTCTGTTTCTCACATGGAAGTCCGTAAAAATAAATGTGCAGCCACCTCAGTGATAAAACCTAAAACTCGTGCATTCGGATTGTGATTTATTCACAGTGTTGTGATCGGGAACGGCTGCTCACGTGGTCCGTGACATGATTGTATGCTGTGAATAAATGTCACATGCTTGGTATGATAAGAATAAATGCTGCTGTAAATAACGGCCCAATTCAAATGTTTACGTGCTTTTCTTCTTTTTATTTTTGGAGCGGTGATGAAATATATTGCATTTGCCAGCATTTAAAGAAATACAAGTCTAGAAATGCATCCCAATTACAGCGCAACCGTACGGTGCTCTGCAGGGGTCAAAAAGGATATAAACAGTGAATTTTGAAGTGATATATTCTTGAAAACTCAGAGATGTGGATTCGGACAGCAGTTAAATGACCACACGACCTGGTGTTTGTCTAAAGCAGTCGGTCATTCGGCCGCGGGTGGAGGGAGACGGACGGCAATAAAATCACTGACTAGCCCCTGGAAATATATTTATGCATTTGGCAGACGCTTTTATCCAAAGCGACTTACAGTGCCCTTATTACAGGGACAATCCCCCTGGAGCAACATGGAGTAAAGTGCCTTGCTCAAGGACACACTGGTGGTGACCGCTGGGATCGAACCAGCAACCTTCTGCATATCAGTTCCATGGTTTAACCCACTGGACCACCATCTCTAAATGATGACAATGAAATGATGACAATCCCTTCCGACCGCACGAGAAACAATTAGCGTCCGAATAGGGCTTCAGCAACTCCTTCACCACTAACGGAGCGAGCTGGAAAATCTAACTTTTCCCGGGCCACAACATCATGGCCACCAAAAAAGCTCAGCAAAGATTGTTCTTGCTCCGGTTTTAACTTCTGGATATTCGGTGGAGGTGCCACAACGGAATGAACAGCTTCGCTCGCATCTTTCTCCAACGCCATTACTGAACTACAACTCAAACTAGCGCACAACATCAACGTCATCGCTCTCAGCCACGCCCTCTGTTCGCTGATTGGACCGCTTAAAATTTGTTTGGAGAAAACCAGAGAATATACCGCAGTCTCAGACGGAGAACTGAAGGAAAATTTTAAATTGAGCGGAAGTACGTAGGTGGGCGGAGCCAGGCTAGGCATTAACATAGTACAATAGACAAATATGGATGAATATGACATTATGAAAAATATTGAAAAAGACAAAAACTTAAAACCCTGCCAAATGGTTATTGCTGTAGGTCTGGTATGGACTGCTTTACTTGTGCTGAGCCACCACTTTTTTAAAAATAATTCAGAGCCTTAAAGGTTCCCTCAAACCTTGAAAAAGACACTCATATACTATTTAGCCTATAGTGACAGGAGAGACTAATGGACCTCTCTATTCTCTCCTCTGTGATGACACTAACTCTAGGCAGAGAACTTCAGGTCATTCCCCACATGACTCACTGGAAATTATACTTTCATTCTTAAAGGAACGGTTCACTCATAAATAAGATGTGTATATAATCACTTCTAGGGAACACTCATCCCAAGTGACTTCATTCCAAACCCATACGCCGCCATCTTTACTGCTTCAAGGACCAAAAGCACCATAAAAGTGTTGTAAAAGTTGTCTACATCTTCTGAAGCAATACAGTTTGAGAGCAGCAGTGGAGGGCAAGTTGGGTGAATTTGAATAACTCTTGTGAAAAATAAGTGTGCTTAAAGGTGCAGTAAGTAATTTCTGAGAAACACTGTTGAAAGTGGATCAGGCCGAGCAGTACAACACACTTGTAGCCAATCAGCAGTAGGGGCGTGTCCACTCATGATGGGGGAGGGGAGAGAGTGAGCAAATCAGCAGTAGGGGCGTGTCCACTCATGATGGGGGAGGAGAGAGTGAGCCAATCAGCAGTAGGGGCGTGTCCACTCATGATGGGGGAGGAGAGAGTGAGCCAATCAGCAGTAGGGGCGTGTCCACTCATGATGGGGGAGGGGAGAGAGTGAGCCAATCAGCAGTAGGGGCGTGTCCACTCATGATGAGGGAGGGCAGAGCCATATAATAAGAGTTGCGACACTCTTTGACAGCAGTTTCACTATATTTGCAGCATTTTCTGGTAAATATTAACACACTATGTGTATCGACTTCGACTAGGCTTTACAATAGCGTTTTATTCTGGGGAGAGATAAAGAAGAGATAACGTTAATGTTTCTTTTTGAGTGACCTGGTTATTTTATTTGGGTCATGTGAGTGCATGACTTTACAGCGTTGACTGTTGTAGCCAATCGCGGGCATTTCTGTTGAAAATAATGACCAGTCCTATGTTTAATTTACCAGGAATGAGAATCCATATCAATTAAAACAAGTTTTATACAGTCTCTAAAGCTGAATGAATTTAAGTGCAAGTTTACGTTTTACACAAATCTTCCCATTATCTGCAAATCCTCTCATCATAACAAACAAAGCACAGACACGATTTAAATAAAGATTTATTGTGAATTTTAGTCAGATGCTTTTGTTTTTCATGAGACTTTGTGATTTTCCCTACAATTAGCCTATATATTCAACACTTAAGTACAAATAAAGTAACAAAAATAGATATTTTATTGCTATAATAGTGATTTGATGATCTATAGAAATTCATTTAAAAAAAAGATAAATAATGGCTAATGAGCCAATAAGTGTTCCTCTTCTGCCATCTACTGGTTAGTGGTAATTTCTTTTATAATTTAAATGTTGTTAATGTCCGAATGTTATTTTACGATACTCACACAAGCATACACAACAGGTGAATATAAATTAATGATTCTAGCATATAAAGAATTCAAGAAAGAAGTTTAAAATAGAGTTTAAAAAAAAGGGCAACCAATTTAATTAAACTCTTTTTATCCAGGCATTATTCATATTCATTATTCATAGGCGTTCCTTGAATGGGCTACCTCATAGAAACGCTTTTGACAGAAAGATCTCAGAGAGACTAAAACCTGTTGAAATATGACGATAGCATTTGGATATAGTGGCTGTTGCAGTGCTGCTCACGTTAAAGGTCCCGTTATTCATGTTTTTTTTAAGCTTTGATTGTGTTTACAGTGTGCAATATAACATGTGTTCATGCTTCGCGTGTAAAAAAACACAGTATTTTTCACACAATGTACTCATCTGTACACCGCTGTTTTCACTGTCCTAAAAACGGCTGATGAGTTCCTTGTTCTATGAAGTCCCTCCTTCAGAAATACGTAACGAGTTCTGATTGTGCCAGCGGTTCCTGTGTTGTGATTCGACAGCAGCTTAGCGCACGTTGTACGGAAAGGTCACGCCTCTTAACGGGAGATGTATGCGCTCAATGATCTCTACAGCGTCCCTGGGAAAGCCAAACAAAGGTGATTTGACTCCGGGATGAAAATAACAGCGTCTCGACGACATGGCGACAAACACACTCAAACGCAACAATTCCTTTTCTCCACGCGACACTTCCTCTTCTCCACATGGGACAGCAACAAGACCACGCCCCCTTTTTCGCTTATTCTTGTGGGCGGAGGTTAGTCTGTTCTACTGACTGACGTCATTAATGAAGGAAGTACCAGGATGTAGTCCAAGCCGGCCGTTCGCTGTAGGCTTTGAAAGGGAACTTCTGTTAAATAAAATATCTCGCTTGGCATTGAACTTTGAGCTTTATAATTTTACAGGTATTATTTATGCTCTAACAGCAACATTACACACTAACTAAAGTTTGAACAATGGGATCACGAAGAACGGGACCTTTAACTAACTGCAGTTGGAGTCTAACCATCTATCCTATAACAATAAACATTAACTATAACGCTCTTCATAAAATACCACTTCTAGTAATATTCCTGAGAGGTCAACTAATGCCATAAAATCTCAAAATATGCAGTAATTTGAATGAATGGGGTTCAAAGCCGGAACTATTGGTTGTTTGGAACTATTGGTCGCTCCATGACACGCTTTACTTCAGCATTCCTCAGTTCCTATGGAAGTCTATGAGAGTGTTGTGGCTCTGGGGGAGGGGAGAGAGTGAGCCAATCAGCAGTAGGGGTGTGTCCACTCATGATGGGGGAGGAGAGAGTGATCCAATCAGCAGTAGGGGTGTGTCCACTCATGATGGGGGAGGAGAGAGTGAGCCAATCAGCGAGTCTTTTTGGGCTGATTTCAAATATCAGCAGTTTCTCAGAAATCGCTTACTGCACCTTTAATTGTCCTGAATGTGTAATTACTATTTACTTCCAACTTTAAAAACACTATAATTGCATTTAATATGAATATAAACTATAATATATTTTCATTTAATTGTACATAACACACAGTCAAGTGTCTGAAAACATGACATTCAGTTCACACTATATTATTTCTGTAGTATGTACTCTTTTTCAAAGTATGTTAAAGTTGAGTTTTTTTACCCAAGGGATGGCACAGAAGTCATGAACAATGAACAAAAAATCTCCTTTTGTGTTAGAGATTTGGAGTGACATGAGGGTATTTTCATTTTTTTGCAGAAGAACTGTTCCTTTAATCTTACATTTGTGCTTTGCTCCGAGCAGACATGAAGTGATCACTGATCTACACATCTCTCCGTCCTCGCAAAAGTCAGGAACTTTCACTTCTTTGAACTTCAGCTGTCTTGTCTTCGTCCTTATTAAAGCACATGCTGCTCATTTACTCAGTATCCTTTAACTCATAAAATCACTTTTAATCTATCCGAATCATTATAGAGTTATTAAACTCTGAAAGCACCCGGTAGTAAATTATTACTGCTTTCATTATCTTCCATATCAGTTTGCGCATTCTGCTAATATCTGTGAGTAATTTTAATACCCCTCAAAATGACTGTCCTGAGTGATATTCTCACGTAATTAACTCTGACTTTTTACTGCCTCTTTAGTCTGATCAAAAGTCTCTGAATAGATTCATGTGTGTGTAGAAGCACATCAGGAGAGAGAGAGCGAAGGCGATTGAAGGTGCTGCCTGATTTGAGCACTGTTTATTCCGAGTCTTATAACCTAAATGTTACATAATGTGAAGCTATTTATGTACTGATGCCATGCATTTGTACTTTCTGATAGATGCAAACAGAGATAAACCCTCAAGCTTTTATTTTGGAAACTGCAAGAATACCTTTTAAAGTCAACATGAAACAGAAGTTGCGCTCATCTTTTCTTCTCTATTGTGCCGTATATCTGAGTCAAACGCTTCTGGAACAAGAACAAATGTAGGATGGGCATAGGCGTAATTTGCGGGTGGGATGGATGGGACATGTATCCACCACTTTTTGAACTTTTTTGAAACCGAACTAATACTAGTCTCACATAACCAGAGCTTCAGACAGATGGCAGAAGGTCTGGACTCTATCGCAGCTTTCATTGGTCGAGGACCGCCCAAGAGGACGTTTAACTGACATATGTAACACAACCAATCACAGTTTGTTTTGTTCTGTGTCATGTTTATGGGCGTGGAAATGTAAAGTCGATGTTGAAGACCGTTGAAGAACGCGACACACACGACTCGCGGACATCCTGTAGAATTCAACCAATCAGATGACGACTTCAAAACTCCTGAAGTGTTTCCAGAGAAGTGTGCCATATGCATCAGACGTCGGAGGCTAACCTGATTCAAACAGAACATCTCCAGTTAACTAGCAGAGCATAATTTAGTTTGTTTGTTAAATAGTTTGAGGCGCTCGTTGCTGCTGTTATCAGTGGAGCGGATTTCTCTTGTGGCTCACACGGACGAGCTTCCATCTGTCGCTTAACGCCGTTGCGGAGACTCTCTATTTATTCCGGTGCAATCACAAAACAAAATGCACAAAAAATTGGAACTGGAACAGTTCTTGATATACACTCACCTAAAGGATTATTAGGAGCAGCATACTAATACTGTGTTTGACCCCCTTTCTCCTTCAGAACTGCCTTAATTCTACGTGGCATTGACTCAACAAGGTGCTGAAAGCATTCTTTAGAAATGTTGGCACATATTGATAGGATAGCATCTTGCAGTTGATGGAGATTTGTGGGATGCACATCCAGGGCACGAAGCTCCCGTTCCACCACATCCCAAAAATGCTCTATTGGGTTGAGATCTGGGGACTGTGGGGGCCATTTTAGTCCAGTGAACTCATTGTCATGTTCATGAAACCAATTTGAAATGATTGGAGCTTTGTGACATGGGGCATTATCCTGCTGGAAGTAGCCATCAGAGGATGGGCACATGGTGGTCATAAAGGGATGGACATGGTCAGAAACAATGCTCAGGTAGGCCGTGGCATTTAAACCATGCCCAATTGGCACTAAGGGGCCTACAGTGTGCCAAGAAAACATCCCCCCACCATTACACCACCACCACCAGCCTGCACAGTGGTAACAAGGCATGATGGATCCATGTTCTCATTCTGTTTACGCCAAATTCTGACTCTACCATCTGAATGTCTCAACAGAAATCCAGACTCATCAGACCAGGCAACATTTTTCCAGTCTTCAACTGTCCAATTTTGGTGAGCTTGTGCAAATTGTAGCCTCTTTTTCCTACTTGTAGTGGAGATGAGTGGTACCCGGTGGGGTCTTCTGCTGTTGTAGCCCATCCGCCTCAAGGTTGTGTGTGTTGTGGCTTCACAAATGCTTTGCTGCATACCTCGGTTGTAACGAGTGGTTATTTCAGTCAAAGTTGCTCTTCTATCAGCTTGAATCAGTCGCCCATTCTCCTCTGACCTCTAGCATCAACAAGGCATTTTGGCCCACAGGACTGCCCCATACTGGATGTGTTTCCCTTTTCACACCATTCTTTGTAAACCCTAGAAATGGTTGTGCGTGAAAATCCCAGTAACTGAGCAGATTGTGAAATACTCAGACCGGCCCGTCTGGCACCAACAACCATGCCACACTCAAAATTGCTTAAATACCCTTTCTTTCCCATTCTGACATTCAGTTTGGAGTTCAGGAGATTGTCTTGACCAGGACCACACCCCTAAATGCATTGAAGCAACTGCCATGTGATTGGTTGATTAGATAATTGCATTAATGAGAAATTGAACAGGTGTTCCTAATAATCCTTTAGGCGAGTGTATAATCACTGATTATATTCGGTTTTGATGAGACAAAAAAAAGTATAGGAGGGCAGATTAGAACCCAGAATCTCTGATACGCTTAACAAAAGTTCACCGCTATAGACCATTAGGGAACACAAACTAATTTTGTGAATCTATAAATCTCTGCACTAATGATGTATTGTGTTTAGATGCAATAATGGTATCGCATAATTCTTGAGTCACATTATTCACATCACATGTGAAAATCCCAGTAACTGAGCAGACAGTAACTGACATAAAATTATATCCAATGTACTATTGAAATCTTAAAATATTTTTTTCTGCAAATATCATACATATTTTAGATGTGATATAGCATTGTATTAGCAATGCTATATCAAATATGCCCCCCCCCCCCCCCCCCCACACACACACACACACCTGTCCCACCCACTTTTTAAAACAAAGTTACGTCACTGAGGGCGGGGCTTGAATATGTCTGCGGGGAATTGATTGGATAGTGGTTTGCTATTGGTGGATCTCATGTGAGTGACAGGTTGCCCCGCCCTCGTCATCAGAGAAGAGATTAAGTTATTCTGATTCAAGAACACCAGGAACATGAATTTAACACAATAATGTGCACACATGTCATATACTGTATAATAAACACTGCAGAATTCCACACAAAAAGGTTTCTGTGATAACAGGTCTACAAGCATTTTTCATTACAAACGTTGTGTAAAGCTGAAATCATCCGTTTATAAATGTGAAAATAAAGCATACAATAAAGTGTAACAGCATTTCCTGTGAATCACTCGCTTTTACATGCTGAAGAAGACGATCATGAGCTGATCGCGTGTAAAAGAACACAATGACACACTTCACTCTGAAACACGCAGCGCAACACAATATTATATTACACAAAGTGTCACATATTGTGATATTTATCAACTTGAGTATTGAAACTGTATAGACATTAGTACATGATTATGGGATGTGTAAAGCATAAATAACTGTATGAAGATATACTATATCATTAATATAAAGCTATTGTGTATAGTCTATGCCTATTCTGCATATTTTGCACCAAAAATATTAATACAGAACATCCCAAAACAAAGGTGTGGATTCTGTCTGGACCTGCTTATTAGAAAGAACGATAGTCTTGGTTTGTGTTTGTGTGTGCGCGTGTGCATGTGTGTCTCTGTGTGTGTTTCATCCTCTGTAATTTGGCACTTGATATATTCCCTATAAAAGGGATCCTCATGAATTTTTCATTCAGGAGGCAGTATGGCATGCTGGGTGATGATGCTAGGCAGAGTGCTAGCGTGGCACAGCAAACCCTGCTTTAAACGGTAATTGCTACGATTGATCAAAGCATTGATCCGTTATTGCTTATATTTTCTGAGTCCTTGAGGCTCAAGGAACTTAATGTGCCCTTTCTCCAGAGCTTCTTTAGATCATAACATTAGCATACCAAGCCCCCATGCTGGACCCTCAATACGCATTACATCTAATTGGTGCTTGACACAGAGGTACACACACAGTCCTGTGCTCGCCCAAAAAATAGGCGGCCTTGTGGAATGTTTCATTTGGACGCACACCTCACGTTTGTAGGAGACACACATTCTCTCACACACACTGGCAGGCTGAGTGGTAATCGATCAGGAGTATGGCAGTCGGCGCTCGCGGTGGAAGTGAGATTGCAGTGATTAGATTGCTGTTGGACGTCCTCAACTTCTGCACTCAGAGAAGTCACATGTGCACCTGCTGGCCTACACATGATGTGGGTGACACATTCAACACTTTCGGCATGAAGTTGGCATGAAATTAAATTGTAATAGTCTTTTCTTCTCTATTGTGCTGTATATCTGAATGAAACGCTTCTCAAACAAGAACAAATGTAGGCCGGGGCTTGATTTTGTGTGTGGGGAGCTGATCGGATGGTTGTGGTTTGCTATTGGTGGATCTCATGTGAGTGACAGGTTGCCCCGCCCTCGTCATCAGAGAAGAGATAAAGTTATTCAAGATTACGAAGCACATATGTTTTAAAAAAAAGAAATCAAGATGTCTAAAGATAAATCATTTCCATTCCATTTTGATTTCATGGTGACTTTAATGCTTTTGAAAGAAGTCTCTTCTGCTCACCAAGAAATACAGTAAAACGGTAATTTTGTGAAACATTACAATTGATACAATAACTGATTTCTATATTAATATATTTTGAAATGTAAGAAATTAAAACCTTTTTAATTCAGCAAGGACACATTCGAACGAATCAAAAGGGATGGCAAAGACATTTATAATGTTACAAAAGATTCTAGTTCAAATAAATGCTGTTCTTTTGAACTTTTTATTCAATAAAGAATGCTTCACGGTTTCCACAAAAATCTGAAAATGTTTTCAACACTGATAATAATAATCATAAATGTGTCTTGAGCATCAAACCCTCATATTATAATTAGTAGTGAAGGATCATGTTACCAGGGGCGTTTCTAGGCTTTTCATTTTAGGGGGGCTCAGCCCCAGTGAGGATATGAAAAAAAAAAAAAAAAAAAATTGGTAAGACTTTAGTTTAGGGTCCAATTCTCACTATTAACTAGTAGCTTATTAGTATGCACATTAGAATATTGGCTGTTTATTATTACTTATAAAGCAAATATTAATGCCTCATTCTGCATGACCATATTGTACATCCATTAATCATACAATGCATATTTATAATCACTGAGATCCCACATGTGAGGTTAGGGGGGTTTGGGGGCTTGGCCCCTCGAGAACATTTTGATTTCTATGATCTACAAATGTGCATTTTAAAATGTTCTGAACACCAAAAAAATAGATAACAATAACTTGAAAACCATATCAGTGCAGGCATGATATGACTTTTTTCATTTTTGTCAGTGAAGAAAGTAAACGTATGTCTAACTGATATTTATGTTTTATGAATCATTTTTAGACATGTTTATTTAATGAAGGCTAACAGGAAAGCTAAGTAACTAAATGTATTAAATTAATTCTCAATATGCACACATTCATTACTAATCTTATGCCCAATACAGGCTGAAAAAAGTTGAGCTTATTTATTTACTGAGAGCTACACATGGAATTATTAAATGTACAAAATGCACACATTTATTACTATTATTACTTTGTTTGTTAATATTTCTTGTTTGTTAATTATATTATAAATGACATTACATAGGCCTATTTCAAATCAAAATGGCAAAATTAGACACAAGTTTATTCATTTGGCTGAATATTTTGTCATTTGTTTAAGATTTCTGACTTACAGGAGCAGCTGTCAAATATGAGACGATCCATCCATCCATCCATCCATCCATCCATCCATCCATCCATCCATCCATCCATCCATCCATCCATCCATCCATCCATCCATCCATCCATCCATCCATCCATCCATCCATCCATCCATCCATCCATCCATCCATCCATCCATCCATCCATCCATCCATCCATCCATCCATCCATCCATCCATCCATCCATCCATCCATCCCATTTTGTGGCACCCGCTCTCATGCGTTCCGCTAGGGGTGTAACGGCACAGATTGCTCATGGTTCGGTTTGTGTCACGGTTTTAGGTTCACCGTTTCGGTACGGTTCAGTATTTGCTATGTTCAGGGAAAAAAGGACTACTGTCAAATAAAAATAAAGAAAATAATAAGGATGAGTGCACTGAGACAAATTTTCTCACAGCGCGCACAACTTCTCATTCGCGTCTTCTGTCACTACACCCGGGTGATGACGGCGAAAATGACTGGTCATATTCGAACTTCCGGCAGCACTCGCATGCATTGAACAAAGATTACAAAGAGAGAATTATTTGAAAATTTTGAAAAAAAAAAAAAAATACATATCTATATATTTGAAGGACTTTTACACGGCACCCCTGCTCTCGTCAGACGGCACCCCGGTTGGGAAACACTGCTTTAAATGATTACAAATCCAACATATACAAATATGAAAGAGACAACATTTAGACATTTATTTTAAGATTTTTACATTCCAACTTAATGCATTTTTTTTAAAAAGGGAAACACATCGGCTCTTGAACAACATGTTAATCATTGATAATTACAGACACTATTGAAAAATTAATTAGCAAAACAGACGGCTGCTTTGGTAACTTGTTATACTGATAGTTATAGCTGAATACATTGCAATGGATTAGCTAGCTAAAATATATGTGGTGTGTTCTTAGCTATTACACAATATTCTCATACCATCCCTCTCTGACCAGCAGTTAAATATAGTCCGCTGTGCAGCGCTTCTCTTCATTGTTGGCGCTAACATTACCCGTGTGCTCTCCCATTCAAACACCACTCGCGTTGTTTTGGTGAAAGTGCGACTCATTGGTTGGGCGTTACCAATCGGTTCGAGGGGAAGTATTTTTTTTCTGATTTATTATGACAAACTCATATTTGATTAGGAACAAAATTATTACAAAATAAATTAATTCTACATATTTTTCATTTGATCTACTGTGATTTTCATGTTGAAATATTGGGGGGAAAAGGGTGGCTTGCCCACTTCAGGTTGGTGGAGAGTTCCTGCCTCAAGTGGAGGAGTTCAAGTATCTAGGGGTCTTGTTCACGAGTGAGGGGAGGATGGAACGGGAGATTGACAGACGGATCGGTGCAGCTTCTGCAGTAATGCGGTCGATGTACCGGTCTGTCGTGGTGAAGAAAGAGCTAAGCCGTAAGGCGAAGCTCTCGATTTACCGGTCAATCTACGTTCCTACTCTCACCTATGGTCATGAGCTTTGGGTCATGACCGAAAGGACAAGATCCCGGATACAGGCGGCCGAAATGAGCTTTCTCCGCAGGGTGGCTGGGTGCTCCCTTAGAGATAGGGTGAGAAGCTCAGTCACTCGGGAGGAACTCGGAGTAGAGCCGCTGCTCCTCCACATCGAGAGGGGACAGCTGAGGTGGCTCGGGCATCTGTTCCGGATGCCTCCTGAACGCCTTCCCGGGAAGGTGTTTCGGGAATGCCCAACCGGGAGGAGGCCCCGGGGAAGACCAAGGACACGCTGGAGGGACTATGTCTCCCGGCTGGCCTGGGAACGCCTTGGTGTCCCCCCGGAAGAGCTAGAGGAAGTGTCGAGGGAGAGGGAAGTCTGGGCATCTCTGCTTAGACTGCTGCCCCCGCGACCCGGCCCCGGATAAAGCGGAAGAAGATGGATGGATGGATGGATGGATGGAATATTGGGGGGGTTGTAACTGATGGATTTGAATATTGGGGGGTTACCTCCCCCCATCCCCCCATAAACTACGCCCCTGCATGTGACACTGAAGACTGGAGTAATGATGGTAAATTCAGCTTTGATCACAGGAATAAATGACACTTTACTATATATCCACATAGAGAACAGCTGATTTAAATAGTAATAATTTTTCACAATATTGCTGATTTTACTGTATTTTTGATCAAATAAATGCAGCCTCTGTGAGCATAAGAGACATCTTTGTTTTACCGTGCTGCTCCTGGAAAGGCTTTAGCTCGCAGTGAGGCTGTGCAATACAGTAATACGAAGGGTGAGCTTGAACACGGGAGCCGCTGTTCCTGGACAGTAAGAGACACATTTGAAGTGTTTATCTGCGTTTAGTGTTTCCTAAGGCCACCGGTGCTCCGTTTCCCAAATGATATGCATAAAGATCCTGTTCTGTGCGCGTCTGGCACAGCTGGCGCAGAGTCGCTGATGAAATATTCATTGGAGTTTGGCAAATATGATTTCAAGTCCAAATTACTTTTTTAAAAGCTACTTTATTTTTATTGTAAATGAATATAATTCCTTCTTGATGTAATGCTTTCAGAATGGATTCTAGCATCATGGATAAATACAAACAGAAATAAAACTTAATGGTTATTGTGTTTTTATGGGGTAACGCGATGCAGAGTTTTCGAGGGAAACAATGGCCCATTAGCAACAGAGTCAACAGCTTGCCTTTCGATCCACACCTTCAGAGAGAGGCCGTTCGATCTACACCTAAACCCCATCACACGTCCCTTTGGCCGAGGGCTCAGCTGAGCATTTTTCACACCCTCAAAATCAATTTCACCATGCCTGCGATGACAAACAATTCAAGTCTTCATTGCCACAGTTGTGTTGTGCTTAGAGTCCCCTGAGAATGTGCGGCAAGACTCATAAAGGTGATGATATCTGAATGCAGTCTGAGGGAAATGATGTAACGTCTGTAGCCGGTCACTGTGTTTACTCTGAGGCAACACTAGCAATGCGTCAACCGCTGTGTGACTGTATCGCTGTTGTATTTGACTTTTTCTTATCTAAAGTTGTAAGAGCACCATAATAAACATCAGAATGATCAGTGAAGGGTCATGTGACACTGAAGCCTGGAGTAATGATGGTAAATTCAGCTTTGATCACAGGAATAAATGACCTTTTATAATAATATTTCACTGTTTTTGATCAAAGAAATGCAACCTTTGTGAGCAGAAGAGACTTATTTTGCTTTTGTGTGTATTTAATTTGGATGGTTAATGGTTATTAGGACATTTGCCCTTACGAAAGGAAAATATATTTACCAATATATTGCTTGAAATATAATATATTGTTAATATATTGATGGTACGTCTATACAATATATTATATATTCATGTAATGTATTGCAAAATATATGAATGATTGTCGCTTTCAATATATTGCAATATATTGGAAAATATAAATATTAAATCCAATATATGGGAATGTATTGCCTAATGTATTACATGATATTTTCCAATATACTGCACTATATATATATATATATATATATATATATATATATATATATATATATATATATATATTTATTTATTTATTTATTTTATTTTATTTTCCCCCCGTAAGGTTGGACATTAAACTGGAATAATATTTCACAGTTTTTACTGTATTTTTGATCAAGGAAATGCAGCCTTGGTGAGCAGAAGAGACTTATTTTGCTTTTGTGTGTATTTAATGTTGATGTTTAATGGTTATTAGGACATTTTGCTACTATTACATCTTTGTTGCATTTGTCTTCTCAGAATAATTCATGCAATTTTTAACTTAACTTGAAAATTGGATTATTTCACCCAGAAATGGAAAACAAAATGCTCATGTTCTATGATTTTTCTAAACTAACTAAAGTTGTAAGAGCTCAATATTAAAACATTAGAATGATTTGTGAAGGATCGTGTGACACTGATGATAAATTCAGCTTTGATCACAGGAATAAATTACATTTTACAATACGTTCACATCTGATTTACACACTGAAAAAAGACATATTTGTACTGCTTGTTCAAATAGCTTAGTTAAAATGAGCTAAAGCAACACAATTGCTATACATTTTGTCCTAACTTAATTTGATTGTGTTCCACTAAAATATAAGTCAAATTGAAATGTACTTAGTTCGTTTGTGTTGAGATTACATGAATGATTTGTGTTGCATTAAATGAAACCGGGGCGGGGCTTGTTAGTTTCCCAGCATGCTTTGCATACGGCTAAATGAAGAGAGAGTAAATGTTGTTATTTTATAGGTAAAAGTGTTGTTTTATGCATTTTTGAGCAAGATGAGAAAGAGAGAGACTTGATTGTGTTTAATATTCAATTATGTTGGAATTATTAAAACAATTTAAAATGGGCTTGAGAGTGAACATTTGCTTAGGCTGTGGATAAAACAACTAATGTCATAACGGCTTTGCTGAAGGAGCTTTTAATGCTTAGCATTTGAGATACTACTGTGTGCTATTGCTAGCTAGTGCTGTATTATAATTCTGTTGTGTAACATGAAAGTATATGAAATTGATGAAAGAATATATGAAATTGAATGCCTGAATCATGTAGAATTCACTTTGAGATACTTAATTGAGTCACTTAAAATGCATTCATTCCATGATGTTGAAGTTACATGAACAAATTATGTTTGTTTAACTGAATTGATTCATGTGGGACCGATGTACACAATTAAATCAATTTTTTCAGTGCATTATATTAATATTTCACAGTTTTTAATGTATTTTTGATCACAGAAATGCAGCCTTGGTGAGCAAAAGAGACTTGTTTTGTCTATTTAATGTTGATGTTTAATGGTTATCAGGACATTTGCCAAATCAAATTGCTATTATTACATCTTTGTTGCTTTGTCAGAATGTTCAACTTAATTTGAAAACTGGATTATTTCACCCAAAATGTGCTGTATTCCAAGTCGTGCGATAGCTTTGTGTGAAGAACAGACCAAAAAGTCATTATTCCAAGATAATTCTGCATCCGTTGAGACTCCGTCAGAACTCCAGAACCGGATCAGCCAGTGTGAAGGAATCATTCAGATCAGTTTGTGATCCGGATCAATCGATTCATTGAAAGCATCTGACTCAAAGAACCGTTTGTTCACCATCCCCGACTGCTTGTCTCAAGAGAATAGATGGCAAGTTTTAGTTTTTAATCAATAATGACTTAAAATCACGTTTCTTGCACAAAGGCTTGGAATATAGCACAGAGCTTTTATGATACGTTTGTGATGCTTTGCATCTTTTTGGGAGCCTAAAAGCTTCAGTACCGTTCATTGTAATTGCATGGGAAAAGAACTAGTAAAAAGCCTTCAGAGATTTGCCTTTGGTCTTCTATAGAAGAAAGAAAGCAGTTTGGGTTTAAAGCGGTTAAAAAGTGAATTGCAAATTGTATCTTTAGTCCAACTTTTACTTAAAAACGAAAGGCAGCAGATACAACTGAGCTGGGTTGAAATGTCACAGTGAGATTGTATGTGTTCAACACAGCATTTAAAGAAAACACATGTCCTGTTCTTTCTATGTCTCCAATATTAATGATATGCAATCTGGCCATTTAACTAAAATACACAAAGGCGTCGTCTCGTGTCTGCCTCGTGTCTTTGACTTTTGTTTCTGTCAGATCTTAAATGAGCCATTCTCTGTGATTATTGAGCGACTCCATGATATTGCAGCCTGACAGACAGTTTCAGGTTTTTTTTACTTGTTTTCTTTCACAGAGCCGTCTCAGATGTGTCAGTATGCAGCACACACACACACACACTCATCACGTTGAATGACTGGATACAGAAATTGTCAGCGTTGAAATATAGAAACGTGTTCATGCTGAAATTCACACATGCATATCTTCCCGAAGTGAAAAGTATAACACATGCAAACAACAGTCCAAGAGCTCATTCGAAATATGCAAAATATAATTAGGCCTCAATTATCACGGCCTTTCTCCAGGTATTGTTTATATTAATATTTGTATCCATCAATTATAGAGCGCTCAAGTGTGCTTGATTGGGATTAGAATTAATATTTCAGGATAAGCGCTGGACAGGATTGAGGAGAGATTTGGACGGCTCTGGCCGGAGGTAATGTGAAATAATCTTGTTACACTTCCTTTCAGAAATAACTCACACTCATTTTTCTCCTGCTCAACTCCGAGCTTCGGCTTTGAGTAAATCGCTCGTATTAGGCATTCAGCTTCAGCCAATCGAAACTGCTCCTTTTATACCAATCAGATAGAGCTCTGCCTCTGCAGATAACATGGAGGGTCATTACTTCAGATGGATTTTCTGCCCGGCGCTCACGCGATCCGATGTGGCATGTGCCACCTAGAGCCATCCGCGGAGCGTTTGTCTGGAGGGACACACGGGGAGACAGACAGGTTTGGGGAGAAAATCAAGTGTGCATCAGTGCAAGACTCTGTCGGACAGAACTCGGTTGGCTTGGTGCGAGGCGCTCGCGGGCCCTCGGGTGCGATTCTCCATTAATGCATTTTCTGTGTTGCTTCTCTTCAGTTGGAGGCAGAGATTGCATTGAATGGAGGACGTGTGTTATTCTGAGCTCGCGTGCATTTCCTTGGGCGAACGCACTCCTCTGAGCGAGATTATTACGCCTATTTAACTTTAATGAGAGAACGCGGACATCTAGTATCTTGAGATGTGCTCAATCAGGATGTCGAATCTCATCATCCTCGGATTTGTAGTCAAATAAATTGAAAAGTGTGTAATTGGGATTTCAACCGTAGACTTGAGGAACCTCGGGTGTTGTGAGTCCTCTCTTTGAACTTTACTGGAAGTGAGAGGAACCCATGTAACCCGTGGATCAATACTCAAGGCTAAATCACGTTTCCGGCATTCGATTGGTCAGAATATTATCTATTGACCTTGGAAAACAGACATTTGAGACTTCCTGAAACTGCGCTCTTTGATATGTTTTCAGGACAGAAAGAATGAAAACTGGCTCAGAAGGAGAGTGTAAGGGCTGGAATAATTGTCGGAGATGTGGCTTAGCGGTCCTGGTGCTCATGTGAGCGATGTGGGTTTGGATCCAGCTCCGTCCATGTAGTATTCCAGTTAAAATATATAATCTTTCTGTTAAAGGTGCACTGTGTAGAATTTATGAGGTTCTATTGACAGAAATGCAGTATAATATACATAACTATGTTTTCAGTGGTGTGTAAGACCTTACATAATGAACCGTTATGTGTTTATTACCTTAGAATGAGCCGTTTCTATCTACACACACCGCGGGTCCCCTAATGGTGCGTTCACACCAGACGCGAATGAAGAGTTTCTCGCGAGTGATTTACATGTTAAGTCAATGCAAAGACACGAATAGAGGTTCTGCGGCGCGATTTCGCGCGAATGAGGCGGCACAAATTGAGCATTTCGGGCGTTTGACGCACGAATCGCGCGAGTTGAAAAATCTGACATTTGGCGGATATTCGAGCCGTGTGAACCAATCGGGAGCTTGCTCTAGTAATGACAACAGTGAGGACACAGCTGTGGATACCTGGAGCTGTACGATACATCTTCATACTTTATAGAAACAGGAATAAAAAGGATCTTGCTTGGAAGAAAATGAGTGAGGAGGTCAGACAGTCTGGTAAGTTGTAAAAAATGCTCTTTACTCAATTTGAGCGATATATATAGGGGGATTTCAGGCTGATTGGGACACTTTTTGCCATTGAGATGACTTGGAAAAAGTGTCCCAATCACCCTGAATTCTCTGTATTGAGACTACAAGCTAGCTAAAGCCGGCAAACTGAGCTTATTCACCATATTTTAAAACAACCCATGTCAGCCATTTCGCAACGAGACGAGCCGCTGGCAGAAGCCCCTCCCATGACACGAATTCACGTCTGTTGTGAAGTAAATGTGACGCGCAAATGAAGCGAGTGAACTCAAAATGTTCAAGCGTCCAAATACGCGCAAATAGCACGATTTATTCGCACAAGTCGCATCTGGTGTGAACGCACAGTTACAGTGAAGTCGCCATTTTTTGCCGGCATGTTTCTACAGTGGCCCTAAACGGACAAAATTCTCTATAGAGTGCTAGCTACTCTCTGCTGTCTCAGACGACGTCTTTGTCCAAAAAATATGGACGTAGTGTTCGTGACGTCACCCATAGGATTCTGATGAGCAGTTTTGAAGTGCAAAGTATGGACGAAATGGCCGTCGCCATCTTGGCAGCGTGTCATCGCGCGTCACTCCCGGATAACAGAAAATGGGCAAAGAGGCGGGACGTGGGCAGAGCTGAGGTGACGTGATGACTAATTATATTAGGTGGCCTTAACTACTATGTACTAACATTTTAATTAATAATTTGATACAATGTACTTATTGTGTGCATACATGTTTTTACATTGTACTTACATTTAAAAAAATACCTGCATGTAATTACATCTGTAATTAATTTCTGTAGTTACATGTGTAATTACACAGTTGACACTTCCCTTACACCTAACCCTACCCTTAAACTTACCCATACCACCACACCTGTCCCTAACCCTACCCTTAAACTGACCCATACCACCACACCTGTCCCTAACCCTACCCTTAAACTGACCCATACCACCACACCTGTCCCTAACCCTACCCTTAAACTTACCCATACCACAACACCTGTCCCTAACCCTACCCTTAAACTGACCCATACCACCACACCTGTCCCTAACCCTACCCTTAAACTTACCCATACCACCACACCTGTCCCTAACCCTACCCTTAAACTTACCCATACCACCACACCTGTCCCTAACCCTACCCTTAAACTGACCCATATCACCACACCTGTCCCTAACCCTACCCTTAAACTGACCCACACCACCACACCTGTCCCTAACCCTACCCTTAATCTTACCCATACCACCACACCTGTCCCTAACCCTACCCTTAAACTGACCCATACCACCACACCTGTCCCTAACCCTACCCTTAAACTTACCCATACCACCACACCTGTCCCTAACCCTACCCTTAAACTTACCCATACCACCACACCTGTCCCTAACCCTACCCTTAAACTGACCCATATCACCACACCTGTCCCTAACCCTACCCTTAAACTGACCCACACCACCACACCTGTCCCTAACCCTACCCTTAATCTTACCCATACCACCACACCTGTCCCTAACCCTACCCTTAATCTTACCCATACCACCACACCTGTCCCTAACCCTACCCTTAAACTGACCCATATCACCACACCTGTCCCTAACCCTACCCTTAAACTGACCCACACCACCACACCTGTCCCTAACCCTACCCTTAAACTTACCCATACCACCACACCTGTCCCTAACTCTACCCTTAAACTTACCCATACCACCACACCTGTCCCTAACCCTACCCTTAAACTTACCCATACCACCACACCTGTCCCTAACCCTACCCTTAAACTGACCCATACCACCACACCTGTCCCTAACCCTACCCTTAAACTGACCCATATCACCACACCTGTCCCTAACCCTACCCTTAAACTGACCCATACCACCACACCTGTCCCTAACCCTACCCTTAAACTGACCCATATCACCACACCTGTCCCTAACCCTACCCTTAAATTGAATCTGAATCTCTGAATCTCGTATCCCACCTCGATATCTGCAAAAGTGTTTTGCGATACAATTTGAACACAGTAAGTATATTGTACTTATTTTTTTGTAAGTACATAGTAGTTAAGGCTACCTAATATAAAGTGGGGCCATGTAATCAAATGAGTTATAAAACAATTCCCCCCCTCACAGTCGTCATGAAGGGCAACATTAGCCGTATAGACCAAAAGCACAGTTTGTCCCAGACTGTAAACATGTGTTCTTCTGCTGTAAAGTTGGGCATTTTAACATGAGCTCAATGAGATTCTGCTCCTTCTGGAGTCTCTAGTGGCCAGTCCATGAACTGCAGTTTAAGTCACTTCCGTATCGGCTTCAGGAGAAACTGCGGGAGGAGCCGCTTGGTCGAAAGGGAGGGGTGAGCGGTGGGTGGTGTAAAAACTGATATTGTTTGTTTCCAGAGATATTTTGGATTAAGTTTAGATGTCTTACTCCATTGGCAATGTTTTTTTATAAATTTCATTTATTTGGCAATTTCATTTTATAATGTTTTGTTTGGTTTTATTTGTTTATTTGACTGGAACACTAGTAGGTTAGTGGTACTAGTATCACATTTGAAATGTGTTTTGTGTTCATAATCACACTGTTGCTCATCTAGTTACACCTGCAGGCCTTCATCATTTGAAAACTGGAAGTCAGCTGTGGGCTTTCTGTAGTTGACGTCACAAAATGATTTCATTAAAACTCCATTTAACCTATCATTTTAGAAAACACACACACACAGACACAAAGGTAAGACTGTCATTTAATTTTTCCGGCGCACATATGCCTCCAAGTTTCGTTTTAGCATTAAATGTTTTCCTCTGACAGCTCAATTAACCATATTAATTGAAGACAGAATCTCTCTCGTCAGATGGCGTTCATGTGTCCTCCCCGTCTGTTCTCAAGGTATGGATGTAAAGAACCCTGTCTTTAACTAGGACATCCCTTCTACCTGCGGTACCCTTGCCGTCCCCAGATAATGGCTGAAAATAGTAATGAGGAGGACACAGCAGAGACCTGTGACCCGTCAGAGGACTCTGGATGACACAAGCTTTCCAAAGCAAGGCACTGTCGTTTCATTGTTTAATGATCAATTCCCCGCTTGCACGTCAAACCGAGGTGCTATCCCTGTGTATTGATGAATATTTGATCATGCCTTTGTAGTATTAGCTTATATAACAAATTATGTAGACTCGCAGTTATTGTACATATATTAGCTTTCTCCTGTGTTTGTTTGTTTATTTATTGTTTGCCTCTCTTAAACAATCTATATAAGTCTACAAAAGTAGATATAGTGTTTGCAGGTCCGGAGGGATCAAAGACCGGCGTTGTTCCCACATGTTTTCTTATTGCCGCAGCTTTGAAGGAATCAATAATTTATTTTGGCAATTTGCATTTAAATTCAGCAGACCTTGTGATCCCAAGGCATATGAGACAAAAGAAGCGTAGCAAGCAAAAACTTTTCAAAGGACGCTTACTTCTTTAACTTTCAGTATGGGCAATACGGGCTCTTTTGAAAAAAAGAAAAAAAAGAGAATATGAACATCAATGAGAATGGAAACATCAAACATCAGTGCACTGGATGGACAGGCAGTTAGAGCACGGATGAAAGCAAGAGTGAGCGTGAAGGAGAGAGTTAATTTAAACAATACAACACCAGCAACATATACATTGTTTTAAGTCATTTGGTTAAGCCGTTAGGTCAAGGTGTTTCAAGAGTACTGACCGCCATTCTGATGGTTAGCACAACAGCTCTAATGCAAGTGTGATACATGCAGCATCCAAAACACTCTGGGTGACACAAAAACTACCCAAACACTGGGTTGTTACGTCTGACCCAGGATCTGAGTAACACAAAAACTACTCAAACACTGGGTTGTTACATCTGACCCAGGATCTGAGTAACACAAAAACTACTCAAACGCTGGGTTGTTACGTCTGACCCAGGATCTGAGTTACACAAAAACTACTCAAACGCTGGGTTGTTACGTCTGACCCAGGATCTGGCTAACACAAAAACTACTCAAACACTGGATTGTTACATCTGACCCAGGATCTGAGTAACACAAAAACTACTCAAACACTGGGTTGTTACGTCTGACCCAGGATCTGTGTAACACAAAAACTACTCAAACACTGGGTTGTTACGTCTGACCCAGGATCTGAGTTACACAAAAACTACTCAAACACTGGGTTGTTACGTCTGACCCAGGATCTGAGTTACACAAAAACTACTCAAACGCTGGATTGTTACGTCTGACCCAGGATCTGAGTTACACAAAAACTACTCAAACACTGGGTTGTTACGTCTGACCCAGGATCTGAGTTACACAAAAACTACTCAAACGCTGGGTTGTTACGTCTGACCCAGGATCTGGCTAACACAAAAACTACTCAAACACTGGATTGTTACATCTGACCCAGGATCTGAGTAACACAAAAACTACTCAAACACTGGGTTGTTACGTCTGACCCAGCATCTGGTTAACACAAAAACTACCCAAACACAGGGTTGTTACGTCTGACCCAGGATCTGGCTAACACAAAATCTACCCAAACTAACCCAAAACAAAATGACCCAAAAGACTCAGAAACAATAATCCAGGATTATTTAGAGTGCAGTAAAAGTTTGATTGTATCTCTCATATTGGGATTTGGAGTTCTCCTTCTTGCTAGAAGAGTCCGGCAACTGAAGGCTTACTGTCAGTATTCTGTTCTCCTTCAGCAAGACTCTGAATAATCCATGTGTGCACACTGAATGAAAGGTAACACTTTAGTTTAGGGTCCAATTCTCACTATCAACTAGTTACTTACTAGCAGGCATTTTACTAGGAGATTGGCTGTTTATTAGTACATATAAAGCGCATATTAATGCCTTATCCAATACCTAAACTTGTATTCGCTGAAAGGCTCTTTGGGGAACCAAAAATGCTTCTTCTATGGCATTCCTGCAAAAGCACCCGTTTGTAACCTTTATTTGGAAGGGTGTATTCAGTGTCTCTTTCTCTCCTGCTGTTATGAATAATGAGAGATCATTCTAGCAATGGGTACAAAAACTGCATTGTTTTACCGCAGTACAGTTTAAAATCATTCAGCCAAATGACCAGAACTTCAAAGAGCTGTACAGCCTCCCTCAGCAAAACAATATGCAATAGCTCAACTAGTTGAGCAAGATCGATGGTTCAATGTCCAGGGAATGCATTAACTGATAACATGCCTTTAACTGTACTAACAGTGCTATAAACGGAATAATTCACCATTGATCAATACAAAAAAATGCAGACAAAGGTGTAACAGCAACTCCACTTTTTTTTCATAAGATCATAACTGTTTTATCTTGGTAAAGAGGTATCAAAAGCCATTCACAAACAAGTTATATGTTGATATAGCTTGAGAAGGAGACTATAGTGACAATGACCATGAGCAAAAACAAAAAAAAAAGCAAAAACCCCAGTGTTAAATTAACACTCCTCAGAGTTTATTTGAGTCCAGGCTCGAGTGTTAAAAGTAACACCGAAACAGTGTTAAAGTTAGAGATAATTAAGTGATTAACTGAGTAATGATTGGTAATTAGTGATGAACACCTGATGTTAACTAGCATAATCACAGACAGTTACAGCAGCCAGACACAATCTAATATATCTAAGTTATTGCAGCCAGACATACCAAGATTAAATGTAACCAAACCAGGTGTTGTGGGTTATGTTGTGACGTAAATATAATCAGAGAATGGGCTGAGAAGGATCTCAGTTAACTACATGATGTTAATGTCACTAGTAAAACATAACCGCACATGAAGACATTTTCTCTGCGCTTTCTTTGCCAAAACAAATGTGTTTTATAAACAGTTAAAGCAGCAGGTGTTCATTGCTAATTGTCAATCATCACTCAGTTAATCACTTAATTATCTCATTAACCTTAACACTGCTTCAGAGTTACTTTTAACATACTTGAGTGTGGACTCAAATACACTCTGAGTTGTTAGTTTAACACCCGGGTTTTTGTTGTGTGTGATCCATTTCATTTCCACCTAATCTGATGGACCAGGACGTGTGCCTTAATGATGTTTGAGAGATGCTGATTAAATGTTTTGCAGCCAAAGTAATGATGAGCGAAATAGTTTTTTTGTCTTGCATTTTCTGTTTGTTTTTTGTTTTTTCCACTGTATAAAGCGCTAGAGAAACATTCAGCCTAAACACAGCATGACAGACAATAGTTTTCAGTGAAATCGCTCGGTTTCCTTTGCATAGTATAATTGATATAAAATGATATCTGCAGCAATGAATATCTGAGTGTGTGTCTTCTCCTGAAGGCATTTATAGTATTAAACCCTGTAGATCAGTAAAACTGCATCAAAATAAAACAGTAGCTGTGTTGAGGAATGATATCCGAACCCGACTGCCAGTCTGGTGCGACATAATCCAAAGATCAAAAGGTTTTAAATACCTGCATCCTTCTTTTTCAGTGTCTGGCTTGGGATAAAAGAGAGGGAAGAAAAAAGAGAAAGTGAGGGAGAAATTATCTTTGGTCAAATGCTAAGCCTGTTAGATTTGCATGTCTGGCATCGAAGAGAATTTGACAGAGTGTTTGATGGAGTTATTAAACTGAAATTCACCTTAAAATACGAACAATAATTGCAGCCCTGGCTTACAAAAGAGAAATTGGAAGACAAAATATTGAAGAGAATCTGCATTTAAAACACAAAGCTGTTCCAATTCCGAGTGAGAGATTTGGGCCGCTCTGTAGACACTCGGCTGTGAGTTTGGCAATAGCATGTTGTACTAGTACTGGCTTTAGTGTCAGGCTCTCATACGGACATTTCATACATAAAATAACTCACTTTTAATTTGATTAAACTATTTTAATTAATAGGCTTTTGTTATTTAATGAAACATATAATTAACATTTCTCTGGGATTTTTCACCATCTCAGATTGTTTTTTTTTTTCTGAGGAAAAAGAAGTACACTTATTAAATTGAATGCAATGTTTTCAGACACATAATTGCATGTTAAATATTTAAATGAAAATAGTATGTAATGCAGCTGAACATTTTTGACCCATTTAACTCAGACTTTAGTACATCGCTATATGATATCATAATTATTTGATATCATAATGACATCTTTATATGATATCATAATCATAATCTTTGAAGTGTTCTGTCGAATGTACTGAAAAGTGTTTATGGTAAACTATATACAGTATATTTTAATGTCATTTCTATTGAAAATACGCTATAGTTAAATATATTTGTAATTACACATATGCAATAAAGTTGCAGTGCAGTACATTTAAACTATATACACTTTAAATGTAATATTCAGTTAATATAGAGTCAAAATTATAATCATGTACTGCATATGTGCTTTAGTATACTAGTCAACTCATCAGAATAAGTGTTTGTCATGTTTCATGTAATGTAAAACAATGTAACATACTTTGAAGTAAAACTTTTAATTCGACAATTACACAGTTCATTAAGTGTGTTATGAAACAGTCATGGAAGTGTACTCTCTTTAAATGCACATTTTCATTCAAATTATTTGCAAATACATATTCCGTAACTCTTTAGTTTAGGGTCCAATTCACACTATTAACTAGTTGCTTACTATCATGCATATCACTAGGATAGTGGCTGTTTATTAGTTCTTATAAAGCACATATTAATGCCTTATTCTGCATGACCATATTCTACATCCCTTAATCCTAATTTAACAACTACCTTACTAACTATTAATAAGAAGTAATTAGCAGTTTAATGAGGCAAAATATATGAATAGTTAGTTAATAGTGAGACTTGGACCCTAATCTAAAGTGACAATATAATTAAGCACACGACAAGGGTTACCGTATCTATTAATGATCCGATTGTGTCTTATGCTCACCAGGATTTAAAACCGAGCAAACATGTCTCTCTTATGTTAATCAACCCTTCATCTCCATTTCCAAAAGCAGCTGGGTCTCAGCAAATGCTCTTCAATTCCTGTCATCTTTCTGGAGATCTCAGACGAGATATGCTTTGTTTAGACAACTGCCAGAAAGTCTCTTTCACATCAGTTCCGCTGTGTGCAAGTCCTGCATGTGAAAATATACAGTACATACACAGTAGATTGTACAGGAATTGAAGAGCAATTTAATTGAAGCACACGCCAGACCATTTGCTGAGACCCAGCTGCTTTTGGAAATGGAGATGAAGGGTTGATTAACATGAAGAGAGACATGTTTGCTCTGTTTTAAATCCTGGTGAGCTTAAGACACACTCAGATGGGTCCATTACAGAAAAGGTAACCCTTGTAATAATAATAATTAATACCCTGTTGGGCCCCACTTTATATTAGGTGGCATTAAGTACTATGTACTTACATCAGAAAATAAGTTCAATGTACTTACTGAGTTCAAATTGTATTGCAAAACACTTTTGCAGATATCGAGGTGGAATACGGGTAGGGTTAGGGACAGGTGTGGTGTTATGGGTAAGATTAAGGGTAGAGTTAGGGACAGGTGTGGTGTTATAGGTAAGTTTAAGGGTAGAGTTAGGGACAGGTGTGGTGGTATGGGTAAGTTTAAGGGTAGGGTTAGGGACAGGTGTGGTGGTATGGGTCAGTTTAAGGGTAGAGTTATGGACAGGTGTGGTGGTATGGGTAAGTTTAAGGGTAGAGTTAGGGACAGGTGTGGTGGTATGGGTAAGTTTAAGGGTAGGGTTAGGGACAGGTGTGGTGGTATGGGTAAGTTTAAGGGTAGGGTTAGGGACAGGTGTGGTGGTATGGGTAAGATTAAGGGTAGAGTTAGGGACAGGTGTGGTGTTATAGGTAAGTTTAAGGGTAGAGTTAGGGACAGGTGTGGTGGTATGGGTAAGTTTAAGGGTAGGGTTAGGGACAGGTGTGGTGGTATGGGTCAGTTTAAGGGTAGGGTTAGGGACAGGTGTGGTGGTATGGGTAAGTTTAAGGGTAGGGTTAGGGACAGGTGTGGTGGTATGGGTAAGATTAAGGGTAGGGTTAGGGACAGGTGTGGTGGTATGGGTAAGATTAAGGGTAGAGTTAGGGACAGGTGTGGTGTTATAGGTAAGTTTAAGGGTAGAGTTAGGGACAGGTGTGGTGGTATGGGTAAGTTTAAGGGTAGGGTTAGGGACAGGTGTGGTGGTATGGGTCAGTTTAAGGGTAGAGTTATGGACAGGTGTGGTGGTATGGGTAAGTTTAAGGGTAGGGTTAGGGACAGGTGTGGTGGTATGGGTAAGTTTAAGGGTAGGGTTAGGGACAGGTGTGGTGGTATGGGTAAGTTTAAGGGTAGGGTTAGGGACAGGTGTGGTGGTATGGGTCAGTTTAAGGGTAGAGTTAGGGACAGGTGTGGTGGTATGGGTAAGTTTAAGGGTAGAGTTAGGGACAGGTGTGGTGGTATGGGTAAGTTTAAGGGTAGGGTTAGGGACAGGTGTGGTGGTATGGGTCAGTTTAAGGGTAGGTTTAGGGACAGGTGTGGTGGTATGGGTCAGTTTAAGGGTAGGGTTAGGGACAGGTGTGGTGGTATGGGTCAGTTTAAGGGTAGGGTTAGGGACAGGTGTGGTGGTATGGGTCAGTTTAAGGGTAGGTTTAGGGACAGGTGTGGTGGTATGGGTCAGTTTAAGGGTAGGGTTAGGGACAGGTGTGGTGGTATGGGTAAGTTTAAGGGTAGGGTTAGGGAGGTAGGTTTAGGGACAGGTGTGGTGGTATGGGTCAGTTTAAGGGTAGGGTTAGGGACAGGTGTGGTGGTATGGGTCAGTTTAAGGGTAGGGTTAGGGACAGGTGTGGTGGTATGGGTCAGTTTAAGGGTAGGGTTAGGGACAGGTGTGGTGGTATGGGTCAGTTTAAGGGTAGGGTTAGGGACAGGTGTGGTGGTATGGGTAAGTTTAAGGGTAGGGTTAGGGACAGGTGTGGTGGTATGGGTAAGTTTAAGGGTAGGGTTAGGTGTAAGGGAAGTGTCAACTGTGTAATTACAAATGTAACTACAGAAATTAATTACAGATGTAATTACATGCAGGTATTGTTTGAAATGTAATTACAATGTAAAAACATGTATGTACACAATAAGTGCATTGTATCAAATTATTAATTAAAATGTTAGTACATAGTAATTAAGGCCACCTAAGATAAAGTGGGTCAATTTGATGTATTTATATAGCGCTTTTCTAGGCACTCAAAGCACTTTAAATAGAAGAGGGGAATCTTCTCATCCATCCCCAATGTGCAGCACCACCTGGATGATGCGATGGCAGCCATATTGTGCCAGAACGCCCACCACACACCGGCTGATTGGTGGAGAGGAGACAGAGTGATGAAACCAATCGTATATATATATATATATATATATATGGTGATGATTAGGAGGCAATGATGGACAGGGGCCATTGGGCAAATTTGACCAGGATGCCGGGGTTACACCCCTACTCTTTATCGAAGGACATCCTGGGGTTTTTAATGGCCACAGAGAGTCAGGACCTCGGTTTAAGTCTCATCTGAAGGACACTGCTTGTTATAGTATAGTGTCCTCATCACTACACTGGGGTGTTAAGACCCACATAGACCACAGGGCGAGTGCCCCCTGCTGGCCTCACTAACACCTCCTCCAGCAGCAACCTAGTTTTCCCAGTTGGTCTCCCATCCAGGTTCTGACCAGTCTCAGCCCTGCTTAGCTTCAGTGGGTTACTTCAGTCTTGGGCTACAGGGTGATATGGCTGCTGGCCACAGCAGCGTAAAATCCAGTAGTGTAAAATCCAATCCAGTAGAGAAAAATCTAACAGTGATTCTAACTAATACTTTTTAGTAAACGTTACTTAATGTCTTAACTTAACTGTAAAACTCTCTCACATACTATGCCTTTTTTACTCAGAAAACCCAAGTTAAGATTAATTGATAGGTTTGAGTTTTTGAGGCGGGCAATTCTTAGACTTTTCCCTCATTTCCCTCAAGACTTTTCCCTCATTTCCTCCACTTCTGCAGTTATCTTCCTCTAGTTACTCGTTTCCCAGAGTCATCTTGAATGTTGAATTGTCAATACAACTGAAAAATATGAGAGAAAATCACAGAAGCTGACTTTATAACTTGATGTTGATTTTCCTAAAATGTCTTAGTTTAGATTAGTGTTCCCTTTGGTTGGGCTCTTCATTTATATTATTTTAATTTTCTTCCTATTGATGCAGCGATGCAACAAGAAATCAGTTATTTGTAGGGGTGTGATGAGACACTTATCTCACGAGACAAGACAAGAGTTTTACATAGTATTTTTAAGAAATCCTCAATGATGAAATACATGACTAGGTGCATTTGAAATGTTTTTACTCATCATCTTGTAATGAATGTCATTTCAGTTCTACTTTCTGAGTATGAATTATCATGTGCAGGAAAAGACAACAAGCAATGTAAAGGTTTTCCCAAAAACTGACTGGCTTTTTTCCTGTATGATTGTCTCTTCAGACCATAGAACTGCACATGAGCTTCTTTTGACCTTTTTGACCTTGACCTATTTCTATAAAAAGCAAAACTAGAGTGGAGGCGTAAAGTAAACGTAGTGTTGACATATTCTATCCTAACTTCACCCTCACTTCGTCATGACCAGGTCATGACAATATGACACGAGACAGCTTTTCACCTTGACGAGAAATATCGTCACAGTTTAGTCTCGCGAAATCTCCTGGCACAAGATCTCATCACACGCCTAGTTATTTGGTTTCAAATAAAGGGAAGTAATGAATAGATTTCTAATTGGAGCTCCAGTAGCTCGTCTGTTTGATCGGACCACACGGGCCAGCCTTCGCTCCACACATGGATCAATGAGCCTCGGCCGCCCATTACCCTGTCGCCGGTTCACCACTGTTCCTTCCTTGGAGCACTTTTGATAGAGACTGACCACTGCAGACCGGGAACACCCCACAAGAGCTGCAGTTTTTAGTCTAAACTAAGTCAAGAGCAAAGCAAATTATCAAGTACTCGTGTGAAATATACTAACTAAGCCGGTTTTCATGCAAGTCTAACTAATTCAATTTTACAGTGTATAAAGCAATTGATACAGAGGCCGAAAATAGTCTATTTGAAATACACACTCATCTAAACAGCCATAAAAACCAAGAGAGGGATGTAGCAGAGTCTAATGAAGCTTTACAACTGACCTTCATCTACCGAACTCAAGGAGAAGCAGAAGAAAGCCGTGTGTTTTAGATGTGATACACCTCGTTTTCAGTCGGTCTGTGCTGGGAAACAGCGTCCCAGAGATGTAGAAGCGCAGAGAAAACAAAGAAATCACTCAGAAAATGAGATCTTCGCACCTCCTGATTTAGTCCGAATCTTTCGTCTGTTAAACCTCTGAGAGAAGAACTCAATCAGTCACTCGCTCTTCTGCTCTCAAAAGTGAAACGCACACCAGTGATTACCGTCTCGCTAATTATTCATTACAATTCGTACTCCTATGCACAGGAATGACCTTGATACTGTCTGGAAATTGAATTTGGCGAGACCCCCAAAGTAGATCCCTTTCCATTAGAGCGGAGTTTGGGAAATAATTGTAATTTATAATTCATGGGCCAAAACCCTGTTTTTTCGCAGCGATTTGGCCCAGAAAGATTGTATAGCATCATTAAATTTCAAAGCGACCACCGTCGGATTCCAGTACGGAGAAACATGAGAGATTTAAGTGCGTGCGCGCTCATGCACGTCTGCGCCCAGGTGAGAGCGTCTGACATTGGGCTGTGGAGAAGCCGTAATATATTGTTGCCGTATAATTACCGGGCACGACCGACGAGCTGAATCCCATTTCTAATTTCCATCACTGTCACCCATTCCATTTGTGTGATAATACATCCTTCATAATTTATGAGGGCCCATTTCTCCAGCCGTGTTGCTGATAGTGGCTCTGATAAAGCCTGACAATTCCCTTCTCCGCTCACTGACTTCTCTTCTCTTCTCGCAGACCGATCCGTTCGCCCTGCACAGCCCAGTGGCTCTGTTATTGCCCATGCCCATCATCTCAAATATCCCCTCTTCACCGGGCCAGGCTCACTTTGTGAGGAATTATGCACCATTAGAAGGAGCCTCAGATGTGGCGGGATTAAAAAAAGCACAGCACACATTCGAGACATGATGCCACAAATTGGTATAATTCAAACGGGGGAAAGGCACGGCTTTCATTCAGCGGTGACAGGGCAATGCATCGCTTGTTTGACACAAATATTTACGCGGGGAAATCACATTTGATGACAGCCAGAGTCCTGCGACAGGATGTGTTTGTCTGAAGAGTGTGGAGGCGGATCTGCTAGAAGAGGAGAGATGCTCACTGGGATTTTCTTTGACCCAGAAGAATGATTGGCATCAGTCAGATTATGATATCAGGGCAGTTGAATGTATAAACTGCATTGTTTAAAGACAACATACTATGCCCTTTTTCAATCTTTTTTTGGCTCCACTAGAACAGGTTTTCATGCTTTAATGTTCTTTTTTTTTCCATATTTGACACTGTTGCAGCTCCTCTCTTCCCAGTCTGTCAGTAATGCTCCGGTGTGTGTTTCGCTGCTTAACTTCTATAGTATTATTTATCATTGAAGAAATCAACTAGCTAGTCTTGACTGTTTCCCAAAACCATATTGTTGCAAATCTGTCGTTTAACCATGTTGGTTAGTTCAAGTCAAGTCAAGTCAACTTTATTTATATAGCGCTTTTAACAATGCAGATTGTTTCAAAGCAGCTTCACAGTGTTAAACAGGAAAATAATGCAACGGAATTTTATTCAGCCGTATAGCCATTCCAGAGAAAACGGTGATGTCATCAGTTAATTTCAATTATCATACAGTGACAGTGTGGGCTTTAGATCAGTAATTAGATCAGTAATTTAGTTTATATGGTTAATTTGGTTTAATAATTAGATTTATTTGGATATTTAGTTGAAAAATGTAGATCCATTTAGGGACCCACTTTATATTAGGTGGCCTTAAGTACTATGTACTTACATCAAAAAATAAGTACAATGTACTTACTGTGTTCATATTGTGTTGCAAAACACCTTTGCTTATATTGCGGTGGGATACAGGTAGAGTTAGGGACAGGTGTGGAGGTATGGGTAAGTTTAAGGGTAGGGTTAGGGACAGGTGTGGTGGTATGGGTAAGTTTAAGGGTAGGGTTAGGGACATGTGTGGTGGTATGGGTAAGTTTAAGGGTAGGGTTAGGGACAGGTGTGGTGGTATGGGTCAGTTTAAGGGTAGGGTTAGCAACAGGTGTGGTGGTATGGGTAAGTTTAAGGGTAGGGTTAGGGACAGGTGTGGTGGTATGGGTCAGTTTAAGGGTAGGGTTAGGGACAGGTGTGGTGGTATGGGTCAGTTTAATGGTAGAGTTAGGGACAGGTGTGGTGGTATGGGTAAGTTTAAGGGTAGGGTTAGGGACAGGTGTGGTGGTATGGGTCAGGTTAAGGGTAGGGTTAGTGACAGGTGTGGTGGTATGGGTAAGTTTAAGGGTAGGGTTAGGGACAGGTGTGGTGGTATGGGTAAGTTTAAGGGTAGGGTTAGGGACAGGTGTGGTCGTATGGGTCAGGTTAAGGGTAGAGTTAGGGACAGGTGTGGTGGTATGGGTAAGTTTAAGGGTAGGGTTAGGGACAGGTGTGGTCGTATGGGTCAGGTTAAGGGTAGGGTTAGGGACAGGTGTGGTGGTATGGGTAAGTTTAAGGGTAGGGTTAGGGACAGGTGTGGTGGTATGGGTCAGTTTAAGGGTAGGGTTAGGGACAGGTGTGGAGGTATGGGTAAGTTTAAGGGTAGGGTTAGGGACAGGTGTGGAGGTATGGGTAAGTTTAAGGGTAGGGTTAGGGACAGGTGTGGAGGTATGGGTAAGTTTAAGGGTAGGGTTAGGGACCGGTGTGGTGGTATGGGTAAGTTTAAGGGTAGAGTTAGGGACAGGTGTGGTGGTATGGGTAAGTTTAAGGGTAGGGTTAGGTGGAAGGGTCAGCAGTGTAATTACAAATGTAACTACAGAAAATAATTACAGACGTAATTACAAGCAGGTATTTTTAAAAATGTAAGTACAATGTAAAAACATGTATGTACACAATAAGTGCATTGTATCAAATGATTAATTCAAATGTTTGTACATAGTAGTTAAGGCCACCTAATATAAAGTGGGTCCCAATTTAGTGTCCCCAACTGAGCACGCCAAGCCAGAGGCAACAGTGGCAAGGAAACCAAAACCCCATCAGGTGACCTAATGGAGAAAAATAAACCTTGGGAGAAACCAGGCTCAGTTGGGGTGCCAGTTCTCCTTTGGCCAATTAACAAACAGCATATGATTATTATTCTGGCAACTTTACAGGTCAGAGGTCACAATAGATCGGAATATTCGAAAGATCAGAGGCAACGCGCCGGAGACGGGTTTATTGAGGATGATGTGTTGATTAAATAATTATTAAATTGTAATATTCGAACAATCGGAGTCATCACGCCGGAGACGGGTTTATTGAGGATGCCGTGTTGACGAGGCAATTTCAGGGGGAGGATAATTGACACGGTCTCTGCAGACACTTCAGGGTCATGCGTTGGTCTTCTCTGGGCGCAGGTCCACCATCTGATCTGGATCCGGCCCGGATCCGGCTGACTGCAGTAAACCTCGGGATAAAACAGAGAGACTATCATTAGCGTAGATGCCATTCTTCTGATGATGTAACGAGTACATCAGGTGTTATGGGAAGTGTTCCCGGTTCCGGCTGACCTAGTTAATGCAGCCTAACAATCAATTCATTCATTTCAATTCATTGAAAAAAGTGTTTTATGTGTATGCCACAGTAAAGAGATGTGTTTTTAGTCTAGATTTAAACTGACAGAGTGTGTCTGCTTCCCGTACAATGTTAGGAAGACTGTTCCAGAGTTTAGGAGCTAAATAGGAAAAGGATCGACCGCCTGCAGTTGATTTGGATATTCTCGTATTATCAACTGGCCAGAGTTTAGAGAGCGCAGTAGACGTGATGGAGTATAATGTGTTAAGAGCTCGCTCAAGTATTGGGGAGCTAAACCATTTAGTGCTTTGTAAGTAATAAGCAAGATTTTAAAATGTATGCTATGTTTAATAGGCAGCCAGTGCAATGTTGACAGAACGGGGCTAATATGGTCACACTTCCTGGTTCTAGTAAGAACTCGAGCTGCTGCAGTTTTGGACCAGCTGGAGTTTATTTATTAAGCGAGCAGGGCAACCACCCAGTAGAGCATTACAATAATCTAACCTTGAGGTCATGAACGCATGAACTAACTGTTCAGCATTTTGCATTGAGAGCATGTGCCGTAATTTAGATATATTTTTAAGATGGTAGAGAGCAATTTTACAGATGCTAGAAACGTGGCTTTCAAACGAAAGATTGGTATCAAAGAGCACACCCAGTTCAGTGTGTGCTCTACTGACGACACAAATAAGAACACAGATGATCATTTCCATAATGACCAACGCAATCAGTGTTGTTACCAGTTAGCAAATGGTTTAAACCAGGGGTCTCCAAACTCGGTCCTGGAGGGCCACTGTCCTGCAGAGTTTAGATCCAACCCCAAATAAACACACCTGAATCAGCTAATCAATGTCTTACAAGGCCCTAGTTAGACCCTAATTAGCTGGTCCAGGTGTGTTTAATTGGGGTTGGAGCTAAACTCTGCAGGACAGTGGCCCTCCAGGACTGAGTTTAGAGACCCCTTGTTTAACCCTCCTATTATCTTTGGGGTCAATTTGACCCCATTCAATGTTTAACGTCTGTAAAAACACGATTGACATCATTTTTTTTGCTTTAGATTGAATGACTTTTCCTTATTTAATGGGGACAACTCTGTAAACATAAAATTAACATGATGATATTTTTCCAATGTCCTGTACACATTTTGTAGCATCTGTGTTCTTTGGGGTCAATTTGACCCCAGGCTCTTTTAGCTGTATAAAATATAAGAAATATCAAATTGTTACACCCATTTGTTTAGGTTGTTTTATTGAGGTCATTATAACATGCTATAATTTTATATATTCAATGTAACATTCAAACAACTTCCCTCTGATTTAGGGCTTTAATCTAACCTAACCAAACCATACCTGTAGTATTGCGAGAACCACTAGTAGTTCGCGTTATTATGGTCCTGCCCCCCCACGTGAATGACAGGGTAGCCATAGTGCTGCTAATGTCATCAAAATGGTTCCAGGGCCCAGCAGATATGCTATCAGACATAAATGACCTGAGACATAAACCTTTGTAAAAAAAAAAAAAAAAAAAAATCATATTCTGGAGGTTTAAATTGCTGGGGTAACAAATGTTACTAGATTTGAGGGTAACAGGAGGGTTAAAGGATAAGTTCACTTCACAATGAAAATTTCCTGATATTTTACTCACCACATCTCATCCAAGATGTTCATGTCTTTCTTTCTTTAGTGGAAAAGACATTGAGTTTTTTGAGGAAAATATTCCAGGTTATTTCTCCACATAATGGACTTCAATGGGGACCAATGGTTGAAGGTCCAAATCAATGCAGTTTCAAAGGAAGGGCTTCAGAGGCTCTGACCGATCCCAGCCGAGGAATAGGGTCTAATCTAGACAAACCATCTGACATTTTCAAGAAAAAAATAAACATTTATATACTTTTTAACCTCAAATGTGCGACTTCTGTGTTTTGCATGACGTATGACCTCATAATGTCGGTAAAGTCATGCACTTGACGCATGTGGAAGTACCATCCCAGTGTTAAAACAAATGTGCAAAGAGTAAATCAAACGCCCTTTACAAATATAAATGTAAAACAACGATGTCGGACAATTTTAAAGTTGGAGAAGAAAATGAGATGTTTTGCACTCCCAACTCGTCACATATTGACGCTTGGTCAGGACCACTTTTCAATCTCCATTAGCATCATTTTTTGACGTGCAGGGTGCTCCATTCATTTATTGTATTTATTTTTTTATTTACGCTGTACCAAACCCCATCTCTAAACCTACCCATTTGTGTATTATATGATATAAAACACAGAATATAAACGACTGCAGGCACAATTTATTCAAAAAGTACAAATATCCCAAGTGTTCTGAGGCCAAACGATTTATTTGTGTGAAGGAAATCCCCAAAAGCGATCAGCATCTCCATCGGCCAAAGATCACAATAAAAAAAATGCTGGCATAAGAAACATTACGTCAGCTTTGATAGTGAAATTGCATCGGCTCTCGTATGTCTCATGACCAATTGCGTCAACTGAAATAAATGGACTTCCCTGCATGTCAGAAAATGACGCTAAAGGGGTACCCTGTGCGTTAAAAAGTCCAAATGGATCCAAATGGATCCTGACCAAGTGTCAATATGTGACGAGTTGAAGTGAGACTGTTTAGTTTTCGGCACTGGGTCGGTACTTCCACCTACGTCTCGCGTGAAGAAGAACAACACAGAAGTCGCGCATTTGAGGTTAAAAAGTATAGAACCCTATTCCTATAAAGACCCTATTCCTCGTCTGGGATTGTGCAGAGCCTCTGAAGCCCTTCCTTTGAAACTGCATTGATTTGGACCTTCAACCGTTGGTTCCCATTGAGGTCCATTATGAGAAGAATAATCAAGGAATGTTTTCCTAAAAAAGAAAATGTTTTCCACTGAAGAAAGAAAGACATGAACATCTTGGATGAGATGGGGGTGAGTAAATGATCATTCTTCATTTTTTTTGAAAATTCTTCATTTTGAAGTGAACTACGCTAAAGTGCTTTTTTTGGGTGGTAAATAATGGCGTAAACATCCGTAAATTGACGAGCGAAAACATTAGTAAATCACCTTGCATGATGAGTTTAAATACTCTCCTCGCATAAATTTTGCGTCTGAAAGGAAAACTCCTACAAATGCATATGCAATACGACCAGCCGCAAAAATAACCCTGTCCATGCCTTTTCAGCGCTAATGTATCACTGCGTGTCTTTAGTAAATCCTGACAGAAGTTTTTAACGGCAAAAAGAGGTTTACGCTGGCCCTTAATCTCTTTACAAACTGAATATTTCGTTTTTAGTTTGCGATGCTGTTTGCGAATGTTTGTTGGAACTACGGTTTCAGGAAACACAGACTCGTTGAACTATGCTAAAGATGTCTAACGATGCTTTCAGGAAACACAACCCCTGTTTAGCTCCTGTCTCTATGAAGCCCCTCCTTCTGGAAAGCACACTGTGCTCTGATTGGTCGGCTGGAGCAGTGTGTTGTGATTGGTGTTTGGGAAATATCCTGCCCCTTGCCATAACCGGCAGTTTCAACACACAACTAACTAACTCAACCAGGCCCCGCCCCTTTATTCTGCGTATTAATTATTATAATGAGGAATATTGAGATGTATTGGTTCCCATAAGAAAACTCAAGACTACAATGGAGGCGTTTCAGGGAGTTCAGAAACAGTGATACAGAGAAGAACTCCTGCTGGAACAGCAACATTACACACTAAAGAAAGAGTAAATTGATAGAATACCAATGATATTATTTGTTTCTGTTTTTATATTCCTATGTGATTTTACCAGAAACATCTGTGACAAATTTGATACTAAAATGAACGATAGCTGAGAAGTCAATTAGGTCTCCTGAGATATGAAAGAACAATGCAAATCTCCTGGAACGTGCGTGTCTTCCCGGGTCAAAGATAAGCATTGCGTGTAACTGACTGTACGACTGCAATGAAGAGTGACAGTCTGCAAATGCTTCGCTAATTGAAAGACAGAGGGCATAATTAGCCAGCGAAGAGATGGGAGAGATATGCTTTCACTAGAGACGCTCAGCCGGTCAGGTGTTTGTTTGCAGGTAATTAATCTCCTGCCTAATGTCTGTGTGTGAAGGGTGCAATATTTAGGGCCTTTCAGACTGAGAATGATTACTTGTTGATAAGTTAATGACTCTGGATACTGCACAGTTTAATTACATAATGAATCAGTTTTACAGGAACGCTGCTTTTGCATTGCTGAGCATTATTCATGAAGGAATATTGTGGGGTTAGCACAAGTTCATTCCACAGCATTTATGGCGCAATGTTGATCACCACTAAAATTAATTTCAGCTTGTCCCTGCAAGAATCTACATTAAACGTAGGCACTTACAATAGAAGTGAATGGAGCCGATCCACGAATCTAAAAGCACTCGTGTTTCAAAAGTACAAGATGTTAACTACACAGATCAGGCATAACATTATGATCGCTGACAGGTGAAGTGAATAACACTGATGATCTCTTCATCGCCTGTTAGTGGGTGGGATATATTAGGCAGCAAGTGAACATCTTGTCCTCAGAGTTGATGTGTTAGAAGCAGGAGAAATGGGCAAGCGTAAGGATTTGAGCGAGTTTGACAAGGGACAGATTGTGACAGCTGGACGACTGGGTCAGAGCATCTCCAAAACTGCTGCTCTTGTGGGGTGTTCCCGGTCTGCAGTGGTCAGTCTCTATCAAAAGTGAAGGACCAGTGGAGAACCGGCCGAGGCTCATTGATGCACGTGGGGAGCGAAGGCTGGCCCGTGTGGTCCGATCAAACAGACGAGCTACTGGAGCTCAAACTGCTCAAGAAGTTAATGCTGGTTCTGATGCATAGCCGCTGACCGGGTCAGGGTGCCCATGCTGACCCCTGTCCACCGCCTCCATCAGAACTGGACCAAGGAGCAATGGAAGAAGGTGGCCTGGTCTGATTATTACGTGTTCTTCTACATCACGTGGATGGCCGCGTGTATGTGCGTGGCTCACTTGGGGAACACATGGCACCAGGTGCACTATGGGAAGAAGGCGTGGCGGCGGAGGCAGTGATGCTTTGGGCAATGTTCTGCTGGGAAACCTTGGGTCCTCCATCCATGTGGATGTGACTTTGACACGTCCCACCTACCTAAGCATTGTTGAGCCCATGTCCAGCCTTTCATGGAAACGGTATTCCCTGGTGGCTGTGGCTCTTTCAGCAGATAATGCGCCGCCACAAAGAACAAATGCTTCAGGAATGCTTTGAGGAGCACAACAACGAGTTTGAGGCGTTGACTCAGCCTCCAAATTCCCCAGATCTCAATCCAATCGAGCATCTGTGGGATGTGCCGAACAAACAAGTCCAATCGACGGAGGCCCCACCTCACAACTTACAGGACTTAAAGGATCTGCCGCTAACATCTTGGTGCCAGATACCACAGCACACCTTCAGTGGAGTCCATGCCTCGACGGGTCAGGGGGACCAACACATTAGGTCATAATGTTATGCCTGATCGGTGTATATGTGTGTTATTCTGTGAAGTCCATGGAATAATGCAAATATCATTATCAAATAATGCAAACAAATCACTTCATCTGTTCTTTTTAAATAAATTTGTAAGATTCTGCGTTTACATCCAACAAAAACTCTTGTTGTGGTAATCCACATTATGCCACAAATGCTGTGGACTGAGCTGCACTTATTTTGAATTCACAATATACAACACATTAATATCATATCAGACATGTATTTTCTGCTTTGCATGACATTTAAATATTTAGTCAACAAACATAAGGGTTTTCCTGCGTGTGTGTGTTTTAAGCAGCAATGACATGCTTCATTGAACCCCATAATCTGGAGAAGAGCAATCAGCATAATAAGATCTGTCATGTGATGTTTGGAATATTGGATATGATTCATCCAATACAACATACAAACAGCATCTCCAATGCAAAACAGCTGAAACTTCATGACTGCCCCTTAAATGTAACCTGGTCTTACCAGACTCTCGTACATTTCATTTGTTCAGAGAGTCTGGCCACTCTCCATTGTCAAGCGTTTACTTCCTTGAAGGCGGGTACTCTGTTGAAGTTTAAAACTATTGGATCTGCCATAACCAATCGCTAACGTTTGGTCGTGACGTATGTCATGCGCCGTTCGCCTCTGTTTCTCACATGGAAGTCCGTAAAAATAAATGTTCAGCCACCTCAGTGATAAAACCTAAAACTCGTGCATTCGGATTGTGATTTATTCACAGTTTTGTGATCGGGAACGGCTGCTCACGTGGTCCGTGACATGATTATATGCTGTAAATAAAATGTCATATGCTTGGTATGATAAGAATAAATGCTGCTGTAAATAACGGCCCAATTCAAATGTTTACGTGCTTTTCTTCTTTTTATTTTTTGAGCCGTGATGAAATATATTGCATTTGCCAGCATTTAAAGAAATACAAGTCTAGAAATGCATCCAAATTACAGCGAAGCGCAACCGTACGGTGCTCTGCAGGGGTCAAAAAGGATATAAACAGTGAATTTTGAAGTGATATATTCTTGAAAACTCAGAGATGTGGATTCGGACAGCAGTTAAATGACCACACGACCTGGTGTTTGTCTAAAGCAGTCAGTCATTCGGCCGCGGGTGGAGGGAGACGGACGGCAATAAAATCACTGACTAGCCCCTGGAAATGATGACAATCCCTTCCGACCGCACGAGAAACAATTACCGTCCGAATAGGGCTTCAGCAACTCCTTCACCACTAACGGAGCGAGCTGGAAAATCTAACTTTTCCCGGGCCACAACATCATGGCCACCAAAAAAACTCAGCAAAGATTGTTCTTGCTCCGGTTTTAACTTCTGGATATTCTGCGGAGGTGCCACAACGGAATGAACAGCTTCGCTCGCATCTTTCTCCACCATTATTACTGAACTACAACTCAAACTAGCGCACAACATCAACGTCATCGTTCTCAGCCATGCCCTCTGTTCGCTGATTGGACCGGTTAAAATTTGTTTGGAGAAAACCTAAGAATATACCGCAGTCTCAGACGGAGAACTGAAGGAAAATGAAAATTGAGTGGAAGTACGTAGGAGGGCGGAACCAGGCTACCTTAAATGCCCTTTTTTATCCTAATTCTAGGAAGTTCTTTTCATCTTGAAGATGCAATAATTCATACGGTCAGTCTGTGACATCAACGAGCGCTTCGTTGAGGATGAACGTGGACTCCTGTAGGCAAGCTTGGAAGTCCTTGGAAGTTTATTGTTTGCTGTTGAGGTCAAGCATCTCCGAGTCAGCTGAGATTAGACACAGAGCTCCTCACACCACCTCCACAGTTAAAAGTGTCGCTTGCTGTCGTTCACAGAGTCCACCGAGGGCCGATATGAGAACCGAATGAGCAGCAAACTTGGAAACACCAGTGAAGGAGTTTAATGGAAGACTTGTATCTGATGTGTCATGATAACTCTGTATATTAGATGGCAGTGACAGAACGTGTAGCAGACGAAACGATGAACAGTTCGACTTTCAAACGACTGCAGCAGTTTCTGGATGAACCAAAGCAGGATATTTGAGAGGTCCAACATTTCATTGATTTGAAAAAAACCCAGAATCTTGTTTTTTTACCCCCTGAGAGTGAGTGCTGGTCAGTTTTTCTACCTCCTGCAGGTCCAAGATGTGGATAAACTGAGATTGCTTTGCTACAGGGTGAAGTCAAGGCTTAGAGTGAGTGAAAACATAATCATTTAGCTTTTGCTTTTACTGCACTTTTTATTTTATAGTAAATAATGTTTTTTTTTTTTTTTTGTAAACTGTAAACTCTAAAGTTTGGTGACTCTACATTTTATAGATTCGAACTGCATCACTGAAGGCATGATGACATAGTTCATAAAACTTGACTAAGATACCTTGAGTTGTCTTTTGACTAAAACTAGACTAAAATGACGAGACTTTTAGTCGACTAAAACTTGACTAAGATACCTTGAGTTGTCTTTTGACTAAAACTAGACCAAAATGACGAGACTTTTAGTCGACTAAAACTTGACTAAGATACCTTGAGTTGTCTTTTGACTAAAACTAGACTAAAATGACGAGACTTTTAGTCAACTAAAACTTGACTAAGATACCTTGAGTTGTCTTTTGACTAAAACTAGACCAAAATGGCGAGACTTTTAGTCGACTAAAACTTGACTAAGATACCTTGAGTTGTCTTTTGACTAAAACGACCAAAATGACGAGACTTTTAGTCGACTAAAACTTGACTAAGATACCTTGAGTTGTCTTTTGACTAAAACGACCAAAATGACGAGACTTTTAGTCGACTAAAACTTGACTAAGATACCTTGAGTTGTCTTTTGACTAAAACGACCAAAATGACGAGACTTTTAGTCGACTAAAACTTGACTAAGATACCTTGAGTTGTCTTTTGACTAAAACTAGACCAAAATGACGAGACTTTTAGTCGACTAAAACTTGACTAAGATACCTTGAGTTGTCTTTTGACTAAAACGACCAAAATGACGAGACTTTTAGTCGACTAAAACTTGACTAAGATACCTTGAGTTGTCTTTTGACTAAAACTAGACTAAAATGACGAGACTTTTAGTCGACTAAAACTTGACTAAGATACCTTGAGTTGTCTTTTGACTAAAACTAGACCAAAATGACGAGACTTTTAGTCGACTAAAACTTGACTAAGATACCTTGAGTTGTCTTTTGACTAAAACTAGACTAAAATGACGAGACTTTTAGTCAACTAAAACTTGACTAAGATACCTTGAGTTGTCTTTTGACTAAAACTAGACCAAAATGACGAGACTTTTAGTCGACTAAAACTTGACTAAGATACCTTGAGTTGTCTTTTGACTAAAACGACCAAAATGACGAGACTTTTAGTCGACTAAAACTTTACTAAGATACCTTGAGTTGTCTTTTGACTAAAACTAGACTAAAATGACGAGACTTTTAGTCGACTAAAACTTGACTAAGATACCTTGAGTTGTCTTTTGACTAAACTAGACTAAAATGACGAGACTTTTAGTCGACTAAAACTTGACTAACAAAAAAGATATGTGGATGACTAAATATGACTAAAACTAACAAGGACATTTGGCACAAGACTAAGACTAAGACTAAATTAAAAATAGGGGACAAAATTAACACTAGTTGGGATTTACCTTGGTGTGTGAGCATGGATAGGTTACATTTGGCTATATTTTGTGTGTTTTTCTCCTAAAAGAGGAAGGAGACAGAAGCTAGAACTGGATAGTCAGTACTTTGACCTGGTGTAGGTGTAGCGAAAGCACACAATATGCTCTATTTTCTCAAATATGTGTTTTTTTCCGCACTCAAACGTCCCTTTTGAAAATCAGTTTGAAAGCATGCATTGTTGTTCTTATTCTGGGCGGTCTTTGTTGGCTGGCCATGAAGGCCCGAGGCCTTACCAAGATTGCTGGATAACTCTTCACCTCAGCGAATGACTCAAATCAGGTTGTGACGCTCGTGGAAAGACTCGGGCTTGAGTCACGGTCGCTCTGAGGTGTTCATTCCAGCATTTTAAGCTGGCCGGACAACCACCGCTGTGTCCCTAGCAAACATTCGATTTATTAGAAAGCACAGCTCTTGCTTTGTGTGGGTATCATGTTGAGAGAATCTAGCTCTCATTCAAACCTGTCTCTATACAGCCTCATAATGCACATCAAATAACCTTGTTTTCTCTTTGATGTCATTCAGTAGTTTGAGTTCTGTTATTAATGTGCACATCTGCTAAACGATACAAATAAGGACGATCCTGACACAGGTGGAGACGTGATGGGCCTCTCAATCAATGTGTTATAGTTCATGGAAGCCCTGATCAAGATGGATCCAGCGCCGATTTACCTCTGGTCCCCGGGGAGCCTGGTGTAATTCTGCATTTGTGTTTGCAAATGTTAATTTCTTTCATTGCTCGAGATGAAATTTCACAACCTTCCTGTTGTAAAAGTATTTTCTTCCTCCGTTTTTTTGTCTTGTTTTGCATTTACTTGAGATGCAAAATGACTTTAGATATTAAGTCTTGTTTTCTGAAAAAAAAGAAGAAAAAAAAGATCAAAATGAAATGTCTTTATGCTTAAAAGGGAAAAAAATATCTGCCAATGAAGTTAATGTGAAAACAGGTTCGGCAGATATTTTTTCTCGTCTTAAAGCTGCACTATGTAACTTTTCCATCCACTAGAGGTCGCCTGTTCAAAACAAAGGTGTAGTTTGATGACGCCACGTTTTAAGCGCAGAATCTTGGGGCATGTGGTCTTCACCTCACAGCCGGTGGAAAAGAGTCAGGATAGGACTCGGGCAGAAATCATGTTCATGGATGCGATTATTAACATTACTGTAGTATGAAGAAGAGCAGGACCGAGTGTTGTGGAGCTGAGCAAGGCCGCAGGAGCGATTGAAGAGCGGGACTGTTATCATGGCGTAGTCGCCGGCGGGACTTTTATTATGACACGGTCGCCGGCGCCACTTCCTCTTTTCCAGTCATGAGTATGAGGTAACGCAACTCTGTTTATCGTATTAGATATATCTGAGTGTGTTGAAAAGGAAGTTATGACGTTCGCTCAGCGGCTGCTATGACATTTGTTCACACTGCAGTGAGAGTACAGCGTTTCTGCTAAATAAAACCGGTAACCGTGGGTAACACAGATATGACGCAATCGACAGGCGACTCCCTCAAACGCATTGCTCACACGTCCCGGTTCTGTGGTAAAAATAGCAATTTCTCACGATTTACAAATAGTTGGAAGCATTTGGGATATTCTAAGTACTCAGCTGAACAAAATATATAACACTGGCCTAGTGTTTTTGGGATATTTTACTGCAAAAATCTTACATAGTTCACCTTTAAGCACAGTCACTTTATTTTGATACATTTTTCAGAAAACGTTAGATTTAACCTCTTAACCTGTGCCCCCATTTTTGAGAAATTTCTTAAACCGACATACCCACATAAAAATGTCTGCTGCTCTTAAACCCCATGGTCTATATTCATAAATCTGGTCTTATTTTAAACTAGACACTTGAAATATTGTTACCCAAGAGTCATGATAACTCAAAGTAGTATAGGAACAGAGTAAAACAAGATCAAATATACATGTAAGTGACTCACGTTAGTTTTTTTTGTTTAGTTTTTTTATTCACTTATGGAAAAATGTATGAGACTTTAATGTTAAGAGCCTGAAAATAACCTAAATATAAAACTGAATGTCTGATCATGTTTTGATTCAAATATGAGGATGATTATCTCAGTAATGTAGCTTCTGTAAGCTTTTATGTCAAGAAAAGTCTAGGCGTCCTTTCAAAAAGGCTATTTATTTCAGAACATTTGTAATTGTAAAGAGTTAGCCTGACAAGCCAGAGCCACATCAAGATGTTGGGTCTGGGAACTCACCATTGGCAGGGCTCAATAAATGGTTGTCTTTCAGATTCCCTCTGCACGCAATAGGATAGCGCTACAACCAACCAGAGCAACGAAGAAGGTGAAGCGGAGCTAGTCGGCAAACCTCCGAACACATCTTCCTTTCTTAAGAATGACTTCAGTGCCGTTCTTTTCTCGATGAAAAGCTTAACTCCAAGTCTTCCAGAGTCGTGGCCAAAGCCGATTCGAAAGCTTCTTTGTTAACGAGTAGCACGCGGAAACACCGCAAATCTGCCGTCATTATGTTAAGCCCGCCCACCGACTCTATACACGATGGGATTGGCCTGAACAGAGTTTGGTTTTTCAAGCTCGCAAGCCAACGGAGAGTTGCTAGACAACCCTGGCTACAAATTTACATCTGCTGTCACTGGGGTGCGTCTAGATTTATAGGCTAATAAAGAGTAGTTTTTTATTCAAATAAATCTGCAATAAACTGCTTATTATAATGGATATACAGTTATTGAAAAACTAAAGCAACTATTTATAGAATATACAAAGTGTTAAAAAACTTATTTCGTTGATAAGAAATGTCAGTCATACGCCGATGTCATGGAGACGATGAGCAAGAGTAATATTCACCAATAAAGTTTTTTTTATATTTTATATGTTTGTTATATCAAACACAGCATATACTATAATATTTATCACTTTCAGAAGTGTGTTAAGTAATTTCAAATAAAAAAAATGCTGGGTTAAAAACAACCCAAGTTGGGTTGAAAATGGACTAACCCAGCAATTGGGTTGTTTTAAGCAAACATTTAACCCAACTGCTGGGTTAAAACAACCCAATTGCTGTATATTAGGTATATGGGTATATGGGTAACAAGATCATTTTTCAGAACTCATCTGCAGAAATTTTTTCTACTTTTAAGCATAAAGTCACTTCATTTTGGGGAAAAAAGACTTGTTATCTTAAGTCCTTTAGCTTCTGATGTAATTGTATCTTGATTTAATAATGTTTAGATATGTATACTGGAAAACAAGATGAAATTACAGAGGACGAACATCATTTTTTGCAGCCTCAGTATATAGGCCACCGATCCACCCGATTTGCTCCGAATGAGCTTAACTTAATATTTAAAGGAATATTTTCCTCGGATCATTTAATGTCTGTGCTCTCTATGTGCTTCCAGCAGAGAGGCTGGGGGTGTTTCTCTTGTAAGCGTCTTTGCCGCAGGAAGCTCTCTGCCAGCTTAATTATGTGTCACCCAATTGGATTTGCCGCTTCCCAGCTTCCTGCCGAGGTGTCACCTCTGTTACCTTTGCATTAACCGCTCGGCTCGTGCTACATCTATACAAACAATGTGACTGGAAATCAGAGAGTCCTTCAGACTGAATGATATTAACCTGCGCTTTCATGTTTGACCTTTATAGACATTCACCTGAAGTGTGTGATGTCGAAGCACAACCACACAAACATTAGTCACCGCTGTGTTCGCACAACTTGTTTTTAAAAGGTCAGCCCATGCAGCCACTAAAACTTTAAATCATTGCCGACAATTGCTCGATGCTTTTCTAGACCCTTATCTAAAAATAAAAGTGTTGTCTCTGGGGAGAAAAATGAAGATGATGATACGCGTTTGGGTTTTTCGAGTGTGTGAATCACGGCAATCAAAAGACGTCGCACGCTTTGACCTGTCGTCATTTTTGTTGTTTATTTGATGTCTTTTGCCTTCTAATAAACTCCTAATTGTTGCTTATAGTTAGTAAGGTAGTTGTTAAATTAGAATTATGGGATGTAGAATATGGTTATGCATTAACATGTGCTTTATAAGTACTAATAAAAAGCCAATATTCTAGTAATATGCATCCGAATATTATGAAAGGACATGGTCACTCCTTCCCAAACCATCTGTCCTCGGATCATAAATCAATACGCCATGCACATTACAAATATATAACACTTAAGAAAAGCTGAAATATTCATATGTATCTTTAAAAGAAAAATCCCTGCAAAGAATTCCTGTAGAAAGATTCGATTTAAAAATGAACTGCTTTTACAAGCTTCCACATCTGCGTCCTTACTCTCCATCAGAGATTTATGAAAAATTAAACAAAAAAAAATCAAGCAATAAAAATGTCAATCTTCCTCCTGAAGGTCTTGTTTTCAAACCTCACCTGCTGTGAGTTCAGCGTCACACCGGCTTCTGGCGAATTGTGCTTTTTATTTAAGTTTTAATTTGTTTTTTTAATTCATTTTTATTTTTATTTATTTTTTTATTTTTTTCTGTTTTCATTCTAATTTTAGTTATAAAGTTTTATGAATTTTGTTGTGTGTTTTTGACATTCTTATTAGTCATGTAATATATATATATATATACTGTATATGTACATATAAACATTTCATATTTAAATATAACACATGTTTCTTGAATATATACATGTGTGTGTGCATTTATCTATGCATTTATACACATATATTATGTAAACACAAACTTTTATTTTGGATGCGATTAATCGTGGTATGTACCAAAACAAATGTGTGCTGTCCAGAAGAATATATGTTTTTAATGACACTACAAGTTCGATTAAATATGAATAAAGAGCAAAGCACTGACCTTGGTTCAGGTATTTATCTGATACATTTTTTTGGCAATAAAGGCAAACTACAGCTACAGGTTTTATTGTACTATGAAAAAAAAGCATAGCACAACAAAAATCTCAAAGGAAAGATTATACAAGGACTAAGCATAATCAGTTATTAATATTTTGTTGGTACTCTCTTTATTTCATGTGTTCATAATTTATTTGTAAGGCAAATAAAACAATCGACTCCAAGCACAACTACACTAGGGTGACCAAACGTCCTGTTTTCAAGTCCTGTCCTGTCCTGGCCCTAATTAGGGTTGGGTACACTGAAAAAAATGATTTGTTGAATTTACTCAATTTTTTTATCGTAAGTGGTTGCAATCAATTTATTTGATCTCAATTTAAACAAAAACACATGCAATTCCCATAGAACCAAATAATTTTTAAAAAATTAAAATAAAAAAACTAAATTTAAATTATTATATTATATATTATATGTGTCACGAACTTGTACTCTTATTTTGATATTCTGCTGTGTTTTGTTTAGTTCCTGTTTCTCTGCTCGTTCTGGTTTGTGATGCGTTCCACTCCAGTTTTAGGCCCTGTCCCAAATGGCACACTTCATGTGCACTTTCGGTCTTGTGGACTTACAATGGCCGCTGCGTGCGCGTGTCCGCTAAATCCATAAGACCGTAGAGTGTCCCATTCGTCATTTAAGCTTAAAGAAGGGTGCTCATGAGCTCCCCCATGAGGCCGTTATGCAAACTCAATGCGCACTTCAGCTGAGCCCGCAAGTTTGCGAGCTACGCAGAGGACTTCTACCCAGCATTACGTTGTGAAAGTGCGGACTCAGAGGAAGACCGTGAGGGTTTAGGGTGCCTTTTGGGACAGGGCCTTTGACATGCACTTGCGAACTTCCCTAAGCACTTCCCCTTTAGGGAATCCCTGCCGCCGTTTTGAAGTGCGTTCCATTTCATGAAGTGGATGAGGGAAGTTTATATGGACAGACCCTCCCTCCCTCGATTTTCACAGTGGGATGCGATTTTGACGTGGGAATAATTAGTGCAATGGTTTTATTTTTTAATCAGCTCTTTGTGTAATGAGTGCTTTCACACTGGTGAAAAAACAATGTTTATTTTTTCCGTTTCGATGTTTCGATTTTTTTTAACACAGAAAAGGCTTAAACCAATCATATACACGGAAACAAAGCTGACGAAATCTCCAATAGATATCATTAGCTATTCAATCAACATTAACCTTTGCCAGGTATCACATTTCTCATGAGATTACAGCTGTAGTTGTGTTTGCCCACTGTAGGCTACAGACAGCGATAACATCACCTTTTGAGTTAAAACTCGTTGATTTTTTTTTTAACCTAATTGTGTCCGCGACTATTGAAGTGAATGTGTTTCCGTTAGTATGACTGTGGCACTTAAATGTTTAGATTGTGACTCAACTGGAAACACAGCTGCTCCGGATCGATTGGCTCCTGAAGTGTGTGTGTGTGTGTGTGTCTCGTCAGATGCGCTGCTACTGTCTCTGGAGGAGCTCCTCAAATTGTCCCACGGACATTTGAAAGTAAGAGCGGAACCGGCCATGATAAAGTTTTAGCTCCTGTACAAGATTAGCATACTCCCCTTCAGACTCTCTGTTCTTTTAGACTGGGTGCAGCCAATACCTTCTTTTCGGTCTTTTAAATAAAATGAAAAGCTCATCTTCACTGGATGAGGAAGTGTCCGTGTTTTCTCAGCTGTCGCCGCGAATGTTTTGGACTGTTGGAGCTCTGAAACGTCACAGAAGTCGCAAACTCGCATCGCGGCTGATGTGAATGGATGTTGACGCGAACTATTCGCACACAAAATATTCGTTTTTCGCTTCGCTTTTTCGTTACGTATTCGGTGTGAAAGGGCCTTACTTCATATGTACACTTCAGGCAGCTTCATATGCCAAAATGCAACACAAGTGTGACATCACCGCATATCGCGTTTAATTTACCCCACCACAAACAACTGATATTTTTATTTTATTTTTTACAACATTTAAAACAACCCAAACACACCTACACTCACCTAAAGGATTATTAGGAACACCATACTAATACTGTGTTTGACCCCCTTTGGCCTTCAGAACTGCCTTAATTCTACGTGGCATTGATTCAACAAGGAGCTGAAAGCATTCTTTAGAAATGTTGGCCCATATTGATAGGATAGCATCTTGCAGTTGATGGAGATTTGTGGGATGCACATCCAGGGCACGAAGCTCCCGTTCCACCACATCCCAAAGATGCTCTATTGGGTTGAGATCTGGGGACTGTGGGGGCCATTTTAGTCCAGTGAACTCATTGTCATGTTCAAGAAACCAATTTGAAATGATTCAAGCTTTGTGACATGGGGCATTATCCTGCTGGAAGTAGCCATCAGAGGATGGGCACATGGTGGTCATAAAGGGATGGACATGGTCAGAAACAATGCTCAGGTAGGCCGTGGCATTTAAACCATGCCCAATTGGCACTAAGGGGCCTAAAGTGTGCCAAGAAAACATCCCCCACACCATTACACCACCACCACCAGCCTGCACAGTGGTAACAAGGCATGATGGATCCATGTTCTCATTCTGTTTACGCCAAATTCTGACTCTACCATCTGAATGTCTCAACAGAAATCCAGACTCATCAGACCAGGCAACATTTTTCCAGTCTTCAACTGTCCAATTTTGGTGAGCTCGTGTAGCCTTGGTTGTAGAGGTTGTAGCCTCTTTTTCCTATTTGTAGTGGAGATGAGTGGTACCCGGTGGGGTCTTCTGCTGTTGTAGCCCATCCGCCTCAAGGTTGTGCGTGTTGTGGCTTCACAAATGCTTTGCTGCATACCTCGGTTGTAACGAGTGGTTATTTCAGTCAAAGTTGCTCTTCTATCAGCTTGAATCAGTCGGCCCATTCTCCTCTGACCTCTAGCATCAACAAGGCATTTTTGCCCACAGGACTGCCGCATACTGGATGTGTTTCCCTTTTCACACCATTCTTTGTAAACCCTAGAAATGGTTGTGCGTGAAAATCCCAGTAACTGAGCAGATTGTGAAATACTCAGACCGGCCCGTCTGGCACCAACAACCATGCCACGCTCAAAATTGCTTAAATCCCCTTTCTTTCCCATTCTGACATTCAGTTTGGAGTTCAGGAGATTGTCTTGACCAGGACCACACCCCTAAATGCATTGAAGCAACTGCCATGTGATTGCTTGATTAGATAATTGCATTAATGAGAAATTGAACAGGTGTTCCTAATAATCCTTTAGGTGAGTCTATATACATATAGAATGCTGCATTTAACAATTTTGGAAGGGAAAATAATAATAATAAATCAACTCCATAGTGGATTTCAAGTGATCAAGGGCTTAGGAAGTTCCAGTTCAGTCCATTGCAAAGGGTCCGCCAGAAGACGCACATCCGAGTGAACGTGATGGAGGGAAGTTAGCAAGTGAAGGGCATAATAAAAATCAACTGGAACGCAGCAATGATCCCCTCATTTGTTTCTTTGGTTACATATGATTATCACCTGTCAGTCATTTGGTTCGTCTTGTATTTAAACCTGTTTTGTTCAATCTCTTGTCGGTTATTGTCTTTTGTAATGTGCATTTCCGCTCCATCATACAAATTGTAAATTAATTGTTTGGGATTGTAGGTCCTATTAGTAACGAACATCCCTATAGAGAACTAAATGACTGCTGAAATGACTTATGTGCTTTAAAGTGAGCTAAAACAGTTTGAAACCATCTTGAAGTCTTGATTCTTTCAATGCATATGTTTATTATAAATATCTGACCTGACACCGCACATTATTTTAGTATCTGACATTGTTCACACAATGAGGAAACACAGATTTTGTGAGAACATGGCAGTGGCAGGAGGTCACACCACAACATAACATGTCTAACAGATTTAATTCAAAACAATGTTTAATTCATCTGCAAAACGTAATAAACTGTAGCTCGTTTTACCCCGAGAATGTCTCAGGAATTGGTAAAAACTAAATAATTGGGTGTAATCTTTCCCTTCATGCCTTGCTCTTGTTACAAAATCAATGCTATTACTTGCTGATGTCTTGCAGGATAATATAAGTAAATCCAACCTCTCGATTTTCTTCCAGGAATCGCTGAAGACGAAACATAATTAGCCTAATAAATTGTGTGAACAATGAGCATCAACATGGACTAACCAGAAAGTCCATTCCTGCTTTATTTCATAGAAGAAAGAGCACATCAGTCTAAATCTATAAAGATAGATATTTGTTTGTGTGTTTGTTCTGCCAGCGTGAGTTGGTGTATTGAACTAAAACCAGAACAAAACGACTTTACAATAAGGTTTCATTTGCTAACATTAGTTAACCCCTAATGCTTACAATTAATAATTAATTTGAGTTGGAAAAACTTAAATTAAACAAATGAGTTCAATCAAATGAACTTTTATGAGTATTTAGAACTTAATTTTTCTTTTGAGTTCACAAAACGGACACATTTTAATTTAGATTTAATTCACTTTTTTTTTTTGTTTCATTGTTTTGAGTTTTGGTTCTTTTCATTTAGACAAACTCAAATTTAACTAAAACTGGGCTGGGATTTTTATTTCCCAGCATGCTTTGCCATGACACTCGAAAGGGAGAACAAATGCTCAAATTAATGTTTTTTTTTTGTGCAAGATTAATGTTAAGTGGGGGATTTAGTAGTGTTTAATGTTTAGCTATGCTAATTTAGAAGAGTTTCTGTTTGGGTTTTTATGGGATTTCCATCATGGTGACGAGTGGAGCATGAGCTTGGGTATATTAAATGTTTCAAATTTCCATATTCAATCAGCATTTGCTATGCTAATGCCATCAAAGCATTGTGTTGCAAATTAGCAAGTTAGTTTTTATGGAATTAGTTAAATCTAAAGTTTCCACTACCAAAAATTTGAGATATGTGAAATGCATGAATTAGCTTACTCAAATATTTCAAGTTCAGAGCAATTAAACTGTATGAGTACAAATACCTCAATTTTTGTTTTTTGTTTTACCAATTTATTCGGTTTTACAGTGCAAGATTAATGTTAAGTGGGAGTTTTAGTATTGTTTAATGCTTTGCTATGCTGATTTAGAAGAGGTTATGTTATGTTTTTGGGGGGATTTACATCATAGACGAGTGGAGCTTGAGCTTGGGTTGGGTTGAGAACAGATATTAAATGTTCCATATTTCCATATTCAATTAGCATTTGCTATGCTAATGCTATCAAAGCATTGTGTTTTGCCAATTATCAAGTTAGCATTTAATGAATTAGCTAGTTAAACCTAGCCAAGTTTCCACTACTAAGGATTTTAAGTTGAGATTACATAATACTTTTAAGTTAAATGTATGAATTTGTCAATGATCTCGTCACGAATGCTTTCACCATAAATAATCATGCAAACACCATTTAAATACAGTAAGAGCTTCGCTGTGCAGTGTATTAGCATCAGTGATTACATAATGAAAGTTTTACATTAAGATAAACTCACGCTGTTTGATTGACAGCTCCAGCGGTTGTAAAGGGAGCGTTCTTTGATCGCTTTCTATGTATAATTTTATCTCAGTTAAAATAACAGACTATTTTCATCTACTAGAAACAATGTGAAGTTGAGCGTTTAGTCACTGGTTTGATTTACTGACACACAGACAAAGAACATCTGACTGTACATGAATCATATCAGAAATCACTGGTCTCAGATCAGGCATTAGAATGAACACGGTTACTCACATGTTGTGGCGTTACTGTCGAGTCCATATCGTAAAAGTCTGTTTGCAAAGCCTGCGCCGAAATTGCGACTGATTTCCCAAAGAATCCACAGTGAAATGTAGCGAACACAAATAAATAATGCTCGCCTGAGACATTCACATTGTTGAGAATAAATAAGCTCATTCCTAGCATTAGGATCCTTTGGAAGGTGATGTTATTTTTAGTCTGTTCGTCTCTCCTCATCATCTCACTAACACTCCAGTGGGCGGGGCCAAAGTTGTGATGATGAAGTAGGCGTTGATCTTCTTCTGCAGAGGTGGTCTTTCACCGATAGGCTCATTCCACAACGAGTCGTTCACTGGGCTTGGTTACAATAAAAGTTGATTTTGGACTAACAAGGGATAAATAATGCTCAACTGAGACTTCTCAGTTCATGACCCCTTTAATGAAAATGGCCCATTTTAAATATTTAACGTGTGTTGTAGAAAAGCATGAAGGATGCAAGAGTGGAACGGACTGGATATTTGCTTTCACAAGAGAAACGGATACTATTGTTGGATATAATTTCCATTTCCTGTCATGGTAATGTCCATTTTCCCCCGTTCCACCCAAGTATAATGTATGAAATGCGAGCAAAATGTACCATGTGAAATGTAGCGAACACAAATAAATAATGCTCGACTGAGACATTCACATTTTTGAGAATAAATAAGCACATTCCTAGCATTAGGATCCTTTGGAAGGTGATGTTATTTTAGTCCAGTGATCCTGTATCGCTCTTCTCTCCTCGTCATCTCACTAACACTCCAATGGGCGGGGCCAAAGTTGATATTCTTCTGCAGAGGCGGTCTTTCTCCGATAGGCTCATTCCACAACGAGTCCTTCTCTGGGCTTGGTTACAATGACTTCTCAGTGCATGACCCCTTTAATGAAAATGGCCCATTTTAAATAGTTAACGTGTGTTGCAGAAAAGAATGAAGTATGCAAGAGCGGTGTGGACCGGATATTTGATATTACTGTTGGATATAATTTCCATTTCCTGTCAAGGTAATGTCCATTTTTCCCCGTTCCACCCCAGTATAATGTATGAAATGTGAGCAAACGCCTGCCTGCTTGTGGTCTGAAGTAAAGCCGTGAGTTTGTCCTTGACTCTAGTGCACATTGATTGATTTATCAGGTTTTGTTCGGCACATGAGAGCTAATGTCATATTTGAGGTTTGGAGTCCTGGCAGAAAGTGTTGTTTATTTCCTTGGGACGAGCGCTCTGCTGATTCCCAAACTCTATGACATGCTCACAATAGCCCAATGCAATGGGGCATTTAATAAGAGCTTTTTATTACATCCACCAGTGGCTGTTTTTGTGTAAAATAATGATTACGCAGCCGGTGATGCAGGGCTGGTAAAAGATAAAGGCCATTCAGAAATAGATAGGCCGCTTGACAGTCTGACCGTAGCCTGACAAACGACAAACCTGGAATTCTGCCGCAGGCTTCTGAAATGAGGGAAAAAAGGGGGATTGTTAACGGCAGACGAGCTCATTATTCTTTCTCACAATCGCACAAGCCTCTTCCGACCTCTGTGTTTTTGCTTTTTTCACTTGCGTTCTCAGACAGAGATAGATGAAGGCGTACTACGCCGTGTGTAGATATGCCCGTCACAAATGCGTTCTGGATGGTTTCAGCACTGAAGAATCAGAGTAGAAGCTGAAGGAGAGCAAACGGCCCTGATACACAATTGATCTGCGCTTATATTGAGGTTCATCAGATGAAACGATAATAAAGGAGATGCCGAGAATATCAATCTTTGCATTGCATCAGTCAGTGAATGTGATGTGTTTGAGAGTCGCTGGAGTTGGGGAGAGAGAACAGGTTGGGTCCTCGCCGTACCATTGGTAGAGGTTTTTTGGAGATGGGTGCACATCATGGGTGGCTCTGATGATGAAGCTGATGTTGCTTGCCTCCATTTCCCAGAGCTCCCTCCAGCTGAGCTTTCTCCTCTCCGGGTCTTCCCACCTCATCCATTGTCCATGCTTGGCAAGAGAGACAGCCTTTGCGCCTCCTTCTGACGGTGCACCTCCTCGACCACCATTTTCCTCCTATCTGATGTTGAGGTCTTATGCCAAGTTGGCTTACTTGGTGTAAGGCCAAAGCCTCCTCTCCCCAACTGGACGTGCCCTACTGGATGTGCCTCAGGGCTGATGTAGCTTACTGGATGGTGTCCATTTACGTCCAGTTGGTGGACATTACTGATGGACTGGTCTTTGGAGTCCTTCAAAGTCGTCTGGAGTCTTACTTTAGAGCACTTGTACTCTTCGGTAAGGCTGTAATTAATAATCATATCATTGATATAGGCATGGGCTTCACTAGGCCCTTTTTAAGAGGCCCTAAACTTCTGTCCAGCCCCCCCTAAACAAATGTGTGATTAACCTTTCAAACATATGAAACTGGCTTTGGCTTTGGCTTTGTCCCGTCTTTTAATCAGTGTGTTCTTCAATCCGCTGTGGCGGCGAGCAGAGCGCACGTCAGAAGCAGAGGTGTGTGTGTTCATCTGAGCTCTCATTGGTCTGTCACCGCTCGTCAATGTCAAAATATTTGAGAAAACCAATCAAATCAGAGTAGGCGGGCTTTATGTTCACAGAAGCTGCTGCGAACTTTAGCAGCGCGACTCGACGTCAAGTGAGAGATATGTAGCTAAACTAAACGTCTCATATTTGACAGCTGCTCCTGTAAGTCAGAAATGTTAAACAAATGACAAAATATTCACGCAAATGAATAAACTTGTGTCTAATTTTGCCATTTTGATTTGAAATAGGCCTATGTAATGTCATTTATAATATAATTAACAAACAAGAAATATTAACAAAGTAATATTAATAATAAATGTGTGCATATTGTAAATTTTATAATTCCATGTGTAGCTCTCAGTAAATAAATAAGCTCATATTTTTTCAGCCTGTATTGGGCATAAGATTAGTAATGAATGTGTGCATATTGTGTAAATGTAATAAATTTAGTTACTTAGCTTTCCTGTTAGCCTTCATTAAATTAACATGTCTAAAAATGATTCATAAAACATATACATATCAGTTAAACATGTTTACTTTCTTCACTGACAAAAAATGAAAAAACTTTATCAGTCATATCTGCCCACTGATATGGTTTTCAAGTTATTGTTATCTATTTTTTTGGCGTTCAGAACATTTTAAAATGCACATTTGTAGATCATAGAAATCAAAATGTTCTCGAGGGGCCAAGCCCCCAAACCCCCCTAACCTCACATGTGGGATCTCAGTGATTATAAATCTGCATTGTATGATTAAGGGATGTACAATATGGTCATGCAGAATGAGGCATTAATATTTGCTTTATAAGTAATAATAAACAGCCAATATCCTAATGTGCATACTAATAGGCTACTAGGTAATAGTGAGAATTGGACCCTAAACTAACCCTTACCTATTTATATATATTTTTTTTCCTATCCTCAACTGGAGGCTGAGCCCCCCCTAAAATGAAAATCCTAGAAACGCCCCTGGATATAGGACTGTTCATTTAACATTGTTTTAACATTGCGATTGATTTTGTTTAAACATAAAACACTATAATTGACTTCTAAAGGCATTTCAGTGATTTACTCTCTGAATGACTATGAATTATCTTTATTATTCATCCTCGTCTTTCTTCATCTTCAGCCATGCATGCGATTAATTTAATCATGTAATTGGCATTTAATGCAATCAATTTGAATAAAAAACTTTTAACAGCTCTATTTTTACCCTCAACACTAAAGTTGGCGGTGAGTCTTTAAGAGGAGCATCAAAACACACACTCTTCTATCAGAGAACATGGCTTGAAAGTTATTCTGCTTGTCAGCGAGCTAATGACAGTCACGGGTGTGTGATTGTTAGCTATGGGGAATAAAGGGAAAATAAAAGAAGTGGGACAGAACAAAATGAAGATTCATGGCAGTGAGAACTAACTTGAATATCAACGACTGCGGAGAATAATAGAGGCTGCAGAAGGAGAACACTAATGGACTGCACGCATGCTGATTCACAGATCTCGGGTGTGAATTGCATGTATTTGAATTGAAAATGTGGATTTGTACACATGTACAGTTATATAAAGATATGAATTCATATTGTGGATTTGAAAGGATTTATGAAAACAAACGGAAGACACGACACAAAACAATTAGTTTGCTGCTTCCATAAACTAGTGTCACTGATCATCACACGTAACGCACAGCCTAAGGCTCGCTTCATGATTCCACAGGAGTCAAAAATAGCGCAAAGATTGTGTGTGTGTGTGTGATTGAGTGAGTGTGTGAGAATGTGTGTGTGTGAGAGCGTGTGAGTGTATAAGTGACTGTGTGTGAGTGTGTGAGAGGATGTGAGTGAGTGATTGTGTGTGTGTATGAGAGTGTGTGTGTGAGAGAGTGTGTGTGTGTGTGTGAGAGAGAGTGACTGTGACTGTGTGTGTGTGTGCGCGTGAGTGCATGTGAGTGACTGTGACTGTGTGAAAGTGTGTGAGAGAGCGTGTGTGTGTGTGTGTGTGTGTGTGAGTGCTTGTGAGTGAGAGGATGTAAGTGAGTGACTGTGTGTGTGTATGAGAGTGTGTGTGTGAGAAAGAGTGTGTGTGTGTGTGTGTGTGTGTGTGTGTGTGTGTGTGTGTGTGTGTGTGTGTGTGTGTGTGTGTGTGTGTGTGTGTGTGTGTGTGTGTGTGTGTGTGTGTGTGTGAGAGAGAGAGTGACTGTGACTGTCTGTGTGTGTGTGCGTGAGTGCATGTGAGTGTGTATGAGTGCATGTGAGTGTGTAAGTGACTGTGTGTGTGTGTGTGTGTGTGTGTGTGTGTGTGTGTGTGTGTGTGTGTGTGTGTGTGTGTGTGTGTGTGTGTGTGTTTGTGTGCGAGAGAGAGATAGTAACTGTGTTTGTGTATGAGAGTGTGTTTGAGAATGTGTGTGAGTGACTGTGTGTGTGTGAGAGAGGATGTCAGTGTGTGTGTGTGTGTGTGTGTGTGTGTGTGTGTGAGAGAGAGAGAGAGAGAGAGAGAGAGAGAGAGAGAGAGAGAGAGAAAGTGTGTGTGTGTGTGTGTGTGTGTGTGTGTGTGTGTGTGTGTGTGTGTGTGTGTGTGTGTGTGTGTGTGTGTGTGTGTGTGTGTGTGTGTGTGTACAATAGTGGCCAAAAGTGATGTCAAGCCAATTAAAATTTACATATTCACCCTTTATTCAAATATGAATAATAATGTGTTAAAGATTGTGTAAGTAAATTGTGTAGTTGTGCTTGAATTTGTTATCATATTTGTGATAGCGCAATGAAATGCCAAATGGTGCAACATAATTTTTGTCCAGACTGTCATACTAAGAAACTATGAACAAAAACAAGAGAGAACCAACCAAATATTAATAACTGATTATGCTGTAGTCAGTGCATGCTTTTTCCTGTGTTTTTCTATGTTTTTTTTAGCTGATAACGCAAACCTGTTGCTGTAGTTCACCTTTATTCCCAAATCATTTTGTCAGATAAATACCTGAACTAAGGTTAGTGCGTTGCTCTTCCCTCATATTTAAAAAATCTAAAATATTTTCTTCATATTTTGATGGTTTAACCTCTTTGGGGCATAAATGACATACCCAAAATAAAAAGATTGCTGCTCATTTTGGATATACTCATAATCAAAATATATTTACAAAGCCAACACTTGAGAGTTTACAGTTCAAGACTCAGAATTACTCAGTTTGCTCCATTCACGTTTCTATTGTTCTCTCTCGACGAATGTTAACACCTCTGCTGGTGTGAGACTTAATCTTCATTATTCTTTTTTCATTAGGGCACCGATGGTGTGACATCTACATGCCAATATCCAGGTATAATCAAAGGACCACCTGCTGGCAGAAGGAAGTGTGGCACATTGAAGTGAGTTTGCCTTATTTCTCCTATATTTACCTGCTTAAATGCATGTCGTTCACTATTCGCTGTTTTCCTGAGACCACCGGGTGGCGGTGGTCCTGGGTGCGAGGGCCCTTTTATCGCTGCTTGCAGCTTTAATTATTATTATTATTTTCCCAAATTAATCGCTTTTTTGTGGGCCTAAACACGCTCGAAAAATCACGAAACATTGCACAGGCGTCAGAAGTGGCAAAAATGTATGTATGTTATGGGTTTCAGAATTAAGTGTGGCAAAATGGCTCCATGGCGCCATGTTCTGAAAACCAACAGGAAGTCAGATATTTAGAATTTTCTTTTAAAAATTGTTGCAAATTTTGCCATTTCCAGACGTTGTACTTTAATCAACTCCGCCTAGAGATTTAATCAGATCAACATCATATTTGGTCAGTCTAATCTTAAGGCCTTGACGATGTCAAATTATGAAGGTCTTGAGTTTTCCCTAAAGGGCGTGTCGGTGGCGGCCTGACAAAGTCTGATGATTGGCCAATAAACAGGAAGTTGTTGTAAGTCAGGCAAACAATGTCCGATCTGCCCAAAACTTCACATGTTTGATAAGAGTCAGAAACAGGAATAGGAAATGGCATGCTTTACACTGTAATTCACTCCCAGAAACACTATTTGCTGTTTTCCTGAGGCCACTGGGTGGCGGTAGTCCCGGGTGTGATGGCCCTTTCATCGCTGCTTGCAGCTTTAATTATTATTATTATTCTACCAAATGAATCGCTTTTTTGAGGGTCTAAACACGCTCGAAAAATCAGGCGTGTGCAAAGTTTTGTGATTTTCATAAAGTGGCGAAAATTTACGTCTGTTATGGGTTTCAGAACTAGGTGTGGCAAAATGGCTCCATAGCGCCATGTTTTCACAATCTGAAAACGAACAGGAAGTCAGATATTTAGAAGTGCTAATGTATGCGATTTACGCCACGAAACAGGAAGGTTTTGTAACTCAGGCACACAATGTCCGATCTGCCCCAAACTTCACATGTTTGATAAGAGTCCTGACCTGAAGACATCTACATGCCAATATTCAGTTATAGTCAAAGCGCCACCTGCTGGCAGCAGGAAGTGTGGCACATTGAAGTGACTTTGCCATATGTCTATGATATTTACCTGCTTAAATGCATATCGCCCACTATTTGCTGTTTTCCCGAGGCCACCGGGTGGCGGTGGTCCCAGGTGCGAGGGCCCTTTCATCGCTGCTTGCAGCTTTAATTATTATTAGGGGTTCAAGCACGAAGTGCTGAACACCTATTGTATTTGTGCTGATTTTTATTATTATTATTAGGGGTTCAAGCACGAAGTGCTGAAACCCTATTGTAATTGTACTGATTTTTATTATTATTATTATTATTATTATTATTATTCTCCGCTAAAACGCATCGTGCAGCCCAAACCGTAAGGGCTGGAACTTTGAAACTTTGTCAGATGGTAGTACACAAAACGAGGAGAGGTTATCAAATTATGAGCCAGATTGGCCTATAGGTGGCGCTATAGCAATCAATTGCGCGAAACTGCTCATAACTCCTAAACCGTATGTCGTAGACTCAAGTGTCTTATATCATTGGAAAGGTGAGTCCATGACGAACAAAACGTATATCTCCGATTTCATTTGCGCCATGATAGATTTTCCGCCATTTTGAATTTTGTCAAAAAACTACTTTTGCGAACTAGTCCCTGGATTTTAGCCCGATCGGAACCAAACCAGTACAGAAATGTTCTCTGGAGTCTGAATATCAATAATCATTGAAAAAAAGTAATAATTTCGATTCACGGTTATTAAGGGGCGTAATAATAGACGTTCAGGGCGGAGCCTATTTTACTAAAAAGGTTATAATTCAAGATTACAATGAGATATCTTCACCAAACTAGGTACACATGTGTAAAGGCTCAATCTTTGGTCACAATAAAAAAAATGCGATGATTGAACACTTGGTGGCGCTATAATATGAAAAAAACATGAAAATGGCTATAACCACCCGACCGCTAGTCCGATTGACTTGAAAATTGGTATGCAGTGTCTTGGTCCAAGGTACCAAGTACGTCTATGAGGACATTGGCGTATCTCAAAAAACATGGCCGCCACAGCCAATTAAATTTGAGCACCTATTAGACAAGGTTAACGGAGGCCGATCGGAACGAAACTCGATGGGCATGTTCGACTCATGGCCCTGGAGGTCTGTAAGAATTTTGAAAGAAATCGGCCACTAGTTGGCGCTAACGAGTTTTATGGCTCTGTGATCACGTGGTGTTGCACACATCCCCGAAATATGCATATCATTTGATATATCTCCTCATACTGAACAACTTTGCCTCTTGAACTATTGCTGTCAATCAAATCGTTCATTAAATATTTGTGATTATGTTTAAAACCTACTTTTGCAAACTAGTCCCTGGATTTTTCATTGATCGGAACCAAACCAGTCTAGGACAATTCTCTGGACTCTCTAGATCAATAATTATTGAAAAAAAGTTGAACTTTTGCATTTGGATGGCTATAACAGGGTCATTTAGAAGAGGGGCGTAGCAAAATACACTCAAAAGCCTATAAATCCTAAAGGAAAACTCAAAACTTCACGAAAATTGTTATGTATATGTAACATAACATGCTGAAGAAGCATGCAAAGTTTCATGGAGATCGGACCATAGGTGGCGCTATAACTGTTAAAAAGCTTTGAAAACCATGTATTCCCTATGGTGAATTGCCTGTATTGGCTGTAAATGGTATTTTCCATCTCTGTAATCAGGTGGGGTAAAAAACATCCACATAATATGCAGAAATTATGATAGATCTCCTCATACTGAACAACTTTGCCTCAAGAACCAATACTGTCAATCAAATTGTTATTTATTTATTCACAATTATGTTCAAAACGTATTACCTAAAATTACCACCAGATGGCAGCAGAAGACCACTCATTGGTTCATTCTGCTTACTAAGCATATTTAAACTTTATAAAATCATTATAATAATGTTGCAAATGACATTTTGTCAATGTTTAGCAATTAATTTGTTCATTTGATTAATGTTTTACAATAATTATTATATTACAATTAAAATAATGCCTGAAAATATGTTTTAAAGGGGAAAACCTGGAATAAGCTATTTGTTACCCATCATTAATTTCAAATATCTATATCTCCAACAAAATGTGCATTTGAGTTAAGCACGTTTGAAGACATTAACTTGGAAAATGTGCCCATTAAATGAAAAACAGACATTTAAAATGAAAATGAGCCAATGAGTGGTTCTCTGCTGCCACCTGCTGGGCTTAAATAGTCATTTTTTTCATACTATTTACTTATCATGTTCTATAATTCCTATTTAGACATTATAAAGTCACTATTACAATATTTACAATCACATTTTGTCAAAATAATTTATTTCAAATATATCTGCAACAAAATTAACGTTTAAATGAGTTAACATGGAAAATGTGCCTATTACATGTTCCTTACAATTACAAAACCACCAGAGGGCATTAGAAGACCACTCATTGGTTTATTATGCTCACTAATATAATTATATATCATATTTAAACTGTATAAAATCATTATAATAACATTACAAATCATATTTTGTCAATGTTGACCAATTAATTTGTTCATTTGATGTATGTTTTTACAATAATATTATATCACAATTAAAATAACACCTAAAAAATATGTTTTTAAGGGGAAAACCTGGAATAAGCAATTTGTTACCAATAATTTTTTTCAAATATCTATATCTCCAACAAAATGTGCATGTGAGTTAGCACATTTGAAGGCATTAACTTGCAAAATGTGCCCATTAAATGAAAAACAGACAATTAAAATGAAAATGAGCCAATGAGTACTTCTCTGCTGCCACCTGCTGGGCTTAAATAGTCATTTTGTCATACTATTTACTTATCATGTTCTATAATTCCTATTAAGACATTATAAAGTCACTATTACAATATTTACAATCACATTTTGTCAAAATAATTTATTTCAAATATATATGCAACAAAATTAATGTTTAAATGAGTTAACATGGAAAATGTGCCTATTACATATTCCTTAAAATTACAAAACCACCAAACATTTAATAAGCATATTTCAAAATGTAAAATACCCATATTAGCTGTAAATGGGCATTTTCTCTCTATGATTTTAAAGGTTACATTTAATGGCTAAATAAAACACAATAACTTTTTATGCAAATGTGCTTAAATGCCTTAATTGGCTTGAACCCCGATAATTGCTGCTCGCAGCTATATTTATTAGGGGTTCAAGCACGAAGTGCTGAAACCCTATTGTATTTGTGCTGATTTTTATTATTATTATTATTATTATTATTATTATTATTATTATTATTCAGACCTAAAACGCATCGTGCAGACCAAACTGTAAGGGCTAGAGACTTGAAACTTGGCCAATAGGTAGTACAAAAATCGAGGAAAGGTTATCAAATTATGAGCCACATTGGCCTATAGGTGGCGCTATAGCAATCAATTGCGCGAAACTGCTCATAACTCCTAGACCCTATGTCGTAGACTCAAGTGTCTTGTATCATTGGAAAGGTGAGTCCCTGACGAACAAAACGTATATCTCCGATTTCATTTCCGCCATGATAGATTTTCCGCCATTTTGAATTTTGTCAAAAAACTACTTTTGCGAACTAGTCCCTGGATTTTAGTCCGATCGGAACCAAACCAGTACAGAAATGTTCTCTGGAGTCTGAATATCAATAATCATTGAAAAAAAGTAATAATTTCGATTCACGGTTATTAAGGGGCGTAATAATAGACGTTCAGGGCGGAGCCTATTTTACTAAAAAGGTTATAACTCAAGATTACAATGAGATATCTTCACCAAACTTGGTACACATGTGTAAGGGCTCAATCTTTGGTCACAATAAAAAAAATGCGATGATTGAACACTTGGTGGCGCTATAATATGAAAAAAACATGAAAAGGGCTATAACCACCCGACCGCTAGTCCGATTGACTTGAAAATTGGTATGCAGTGTCTTGGTCCAAGGTGCCAAGTATGTCTATGAGGACATTGGCGTATCTCAAAAAACATGGCCGCCACAGCCAATTAAATTTGAGCACCTATTAGACAAGGTTAACGAAGGTCGATCGGAACAAAACTCGATGGGCATGTTCGACTCATGGCCTTAGAGGTCTGTAAGAATTTTGAAAGAAATCGGCCACTAGTTGGCGCTAACGAGTTTTATGGCTCTGTGATCACGTGGTGTTGCACACATCCCCAAAATATGCATATCATTTGATAGATCTCCTCATACTGAACAACTTTGCCTCTTGAACTATTGCTGTCAATCAAATCTTTCATTAAATATTTGTAATTATGTTTAAAACCTACTTTTGCGAACTAGTCCCTGGATTTTTCATTGATTGGAACCAAACCAGTCTAGGACAATTCTCTGGACTCTCTAGATCAATAATCATTGAAAAAAAGTTGAACTTTTGCATTTGGATGGCTATAACAGGGTCATTTAGAAGAGGGGCGTAGCAAAATACACTCAAAAGCCTATAAATCCTAAAGGAAAACTCAAAACTTCACGAAAATTGTTATGTATATGTGACATAACATGCTGAAGAAGCATGCAAAGTTTCATGGAGATCGGATCATAGGTGGCGCTATAACTGTTAAAAAGCTTTGAAAACCATGTATTCCCTATGGTGAATTGCCTGTATTGGCTGTAAATGGTATTTTCCATCTCTGTAATCAGGTGGGGTAAAAAAACATCCACATAATATGCAGAAATTATGATAGATCTCCTCATACTGAACAACTTTGCCTCAAGAACCAATACTGTCAATCAAATTGTTATTTATTTATTCACAATTATGTTCAAAACGTATTACCTAAAATTACCACCAGATGGCAGCAGAAGACCACTCATTGGTTCATTCTGCTTACTAAGCATATTTAAACTTTATAAAATCATTATAATAATGTTGCAAATGACATTTTGTCAATGTTTAGCAATTAATTTGTTCATTTGATTAATGTTTTACAATAATTATTATATTACAATTAAAATAATGCCTGAAAATATGTTTTAAAGGGGAAAACCTGGAATAAGCTATTTGTTACCCATCATTAATTTCAAATATCTATATCTCCAACAAAATGTGCATTTGAGTTAAGCACGTTTGAAGACATTAACTTGGAAAATGTGCCCATTAAATGAAAAACAGACAAAATGAAAATGAGCCAATGAGTGGTTCTCTGCTGCCACCTGCTGGGCTTAAATAGTCATTTTGTCATACTATTTACTTATCATGTACTATTATTCCTATTTAGACATTATAAAGTCACTATTACAATATTTACAATCACATTTAGTCAAAATAATTTATTTCAAATATATCTGCAACAAAAATAAAGTTTAAATGAGTTAACATGGAAAATGTGTTTATTACATGTTCCCTACAATTGCCACAAAACCACCAGCAGAGGACCACTCATTGGCCCATTCTGCTCACTAATAAAGTTGAATATATGAATTGTATAAAATCACATTTTGTTAAGGTTTACCACTTCATTTGTACTGACATATCACATCAATGCTAGCAATGTTGTTAAATCATGCTAATACTAATAATAGTAAATCATGGTAATCTATGGTAAATCATGGTAAAATATGGTAAATGATGCTATAATCATAATTAACTATGGTTAATCATACTAGAAAGTGATATATCATGGTAATTCATGCTACACATATCTGCTTACATTTTATCATTTATTCAAAATAATTATTTAAAATAGAGATCAAACCACAAGTGGGACTATAACTGTTAAACATTTAATAAGCATATTTGAAAAGGTAAAATACCGGTATTAGCTGTAAATGGCATTTTCTCTCTATGATTTTAAAGGTTACATTTGATGGCTAAATAAAACATAATAACTTTTTATGCAAATGTGCTTAAATGCCTTAAGTGGCTTGAACCCCGATAATTGCTGCTTGCAGCTATATTTAGGGGTTCAAGCACGAAGTGCTGAAACCCTATTGTATTTGTGCTGATTTTTATTATTATTATTATTATTATTATTATTATTATTATTATTATTATTCAGCCGTAAAACGCATCGTGCAGACCAAACTGTAAGGGCTAGAGACTTGAAACTTGGCCAATAGGTACTACAAAAATCGAGGAGAGGTTATCAAATTATGAGCCAGATTGGCCTATAGGTGGCGCTATAGCGATCAATTGCGCGAAACTGCTCATAACTCCTAAACCGTTGATCGTAAAGGTCAAGTTTTTTATATCATTGGAAAGCTGAGCTCATGACGAACAAAATGTATATCTCCGAATTCATTTCCGGTATGCAAATTTTCCCGCCATTTTGAATTTTGTCAAAAATCTACTTTTGCGAACTAGTCCTAGGTTTTTCGCTCAATCGGAACCAAACCAGTAAAGAAATATTCTCTGGTGTCTGAATATTAATAATTATCGAAAAAAAGTTGAAATTTCGATTCACAATCGCTAAGGGGCGGAAAATTAATGTTGTAGGAGGAGCCTATTTTACTAAAATGGCTATAACTCAAGAACAAAATGAGATATATTTACCAAACTTGGTACACATGTGTATAGGTTGAGTCTTTGGTCACGATAAAAACATCGTGACGATTGAACACTTGGTGGCGCTATAACATGAAAAAAACATGAACATGGCTATAACCACCCGACCGCTAGTCCGATTGACTTGAAAATTGGTATGCAGTGTCTTGGTCCAAGGTACCATGTATGTCTATGAGGACATTGGCGTATCTAAAAAAACATGGCCGCCATCGGCCAATGAAGTTTGAGCACCTCTAAGACAAGGTTATCGGAGGCCGATCGGAACGAAACTCAGTGGGCATGTTTGGCTGATGGTCCTAGAGGTCTGTAAGAATTTTGAAAGAAATCGACCACTAGTTGGCGCTAACGAGTTTTATGGCTCTGTAATCACGTGGTGTTGCACACATCAACAAAATATGCATATCATATGATAGGTATCCTCATGTTGAACGACTTTGCCTCTAAAAGCATTGCTGTCAATCAAATCGTTCATTAAATATTCATCATTATGTTTAAAACCTACTTTTGCGAACTAGTCCCTGGATTTTTGCCCGATCGGAACCAAACTAGTCTAGGACAATTCTCTGGACACTCTAGATCAATAATTATCAAAAAAAGTTGAACTTTTTCCTTTGGCTGACTATAACAGGGTCATTTAGAAGAGGGGCATAGCAAAATACACTCAAAAGCCTATAAATCCTAAAGGAAAACTCAAAACTTCACGAAAATTGTTATGTATATGTGACATAACATGCTGAAGAAGCAGGCAAAGTTTCATGGATATCGGACCATAGGTGGCGCTATAACTGTTAAAAAGCTTTGAAAACCATGTATTCCCTATGGTGAATGGCCTGTAGTGGCTGTAAATGGTATTTTCCATCTCTGTAATCAGGTTGGGTTAAAAACATTCACATAATATGCATATATTATGATAGATCTCCTCATACTGAACAACTTTGCCTCAAGAACCAATACTGTCAATCAAATCGTTATTTAAATATTCACAATTGTGTTAACCTCATTTTGCAAACTAGTCCTAGTGATTTTGTCTGATAGGAACCAAACCACTGCAGTACAATTCTCTGGACTCTCTTGATCAATAGTGGTCAAAAACATGTTGAACTTTACACTTTGGGTAGCTATAACTGGGTCATTTAGAGAATAGGTATGGCAAAACATGTTCAAAAGCCTATTAATCCTGAACGAAAACTCAAAATGCAGCATGTGACTCTAAAGAAGCATGCACAATTTCATGGAGATCGGGCATTAGATGCCTTTATAACTGTAAAAAAAAGTTGCCAATGCATAAATGCCATAATACCTAAAATTACCACCAGATGGCAGCAGAAGACCACTCATTGGTTCATTCTGTACACTAAGCATATTACAAACTCTAAAAAAACATTATAATAGCATTGCAAATTACATTTTGTCAATGTTTATCAATTAATTTGTTCATTTGATGTATGTTTTTACAATAATTATTATATTAAAATTAAAATAATGCCTCAAAAGATGTTTTAAAGGGGAAAACTTGGAATAAGCAATTTGTTACCTCTCATTTATTTCAAATATCTATATCTGCAACAAAATGTGCGTGCGTGTGAGCAGGTTTGAAGGCATTAACTTGGAAAATGTGCCATTAAATACAAAAACAGACATTTAAAATGGAAGTGAGCCAATGAGTGGTTATCTGCTGCCACCTGCTGGTCAAAAAAGTAATTTTGTCATAATTCTTAGTAATTTTGTGCTTTAATTCATATTTACAAATGATAAAATCAATTATAATAACATTGCAAATCAGATTTTGTCAAGGTTTACCAATTCATTTGTTCACTTGAGGTATGTTTTTGCAATAATATTACTTTACAATAAGACAATACATTGTTTTCTATGGGAAACCTGGAATAAGAACCTATCATTTATATAAAATATCTATATCTATATACCCTTTTAAAATTAAAGTGAGGCAATGAGTGGTTCTCTGCTGCCACCTGCTGGTCAAAATAGTTATGTCTTAATTCTTAGTAATATTGTTCTTTAATATTGTTCTTGGACATTATAAAATCCTGATTATAACATTTACAATCACATTTAGTCAAAATAAATTTATTTCAAATATCAATATTTATATTGCAATAAAATGCGTGTGTGTAAGCACATTTAAAGGAGTTCACATGGAAAATGTGCCATAAAACAAACAGAAATGAAAGTGAGGCAATGAGTGGTTCTCTGCTGCCACCTGCTGGTCAAAATAGTCATTTTGTCATACTACTCACTAATAAGGTTCTATAATTCACATTTAGACTTTATGAAGTAACTATTATAACATTTACAATCACATTTTGTCAGTTTATCACTTCATTTCACCTAAGCTCTGTTTTAACTAATTTACTGCTTAAAGGCCTTAAATGCAAATGGCGTTAAATACTTAAAGGCCTTCATTGCTTGAACCCCGATAAATGCTGCCTGCAGCTTTAATTATTATTATTATTATTATTATTATTATTATTCAGACCTAAAACGCATCGTGCAGCCCAAACCGTAAGGGCTAGAGACTTGAAACTTGGCCAATAGGTAGTACAAAAATCGAGGAGAGGTTATCAAATTATGAGCCAGATTGGCCTATAGGTGGCGCTAAAGCAATCAATTGCGCGAAACTGCTCATAACTCCTAAACCGTATGTCGTAGACTCAAGTGTTTTATATCATTGGAAAGGTGAGTCCATGACGAACATAACGTATATCTCCGATTTCATTTGCGCCATGATAGATTTTCCGCCATTTTGAATTTTGTTAAAAAACGACTTTTGTAAACTAGTCCTAGGTTTCTTGCTTGATTGGAACCAAACCAGTGCAGAAATGTTCTCTGGAGTCTGAATATCAATAATTATCGAAAAAAAGTTGAAATTTCGATTCACGGTCGCTAAGGGGCGGAAAACGACTGTTGTGGGAGGAGCCTATTTTACTAAAACAGCTATAACTCAAGAACAAAATGAGATATCTTCACCAAACTTGGTAGACATGTGTATGGGCTCAGTTTTTGGTCTCGATAAAAAAATAGCGATGATTGAACACTTGGTGGCGCTATAACACAAAAAAAACATGAAAATGGCTATAACCTGCCGAGCGCTAGTCCGATTGACTTGAAAATTGGTATGCAGTGTCTTGGTCCAAGGTGCCATGTATATCTATGAGGATATTGGCGTATCTCAAAAAACATGGCCGCCACAGCCAATTAAATTTGAGCACCTATTAGACAAGGTTAATGGAGGCCAATCAGAACGAAACTCGATGGGCATGTTTGACTCATGGCCCTAGAGGTCTGTAAGAATTTTGAAACAAATCGGCCACTAGTTGGCGCTAATGAGTTTTATGGCTCTGTAATCACGTGGTGTTGCACACATCCACAAAATATACATATCATTTGATAGATCTCTTCATATTGAACAACTTTGCCTCTAGAACCATTGCTGTCAATCAAATCGTTCATTAAATATTTGCAATTATGTTAAAAACCTACTTTCGCGAACTAGTCCCTGGTTTTTTGCCCGATCGGAACCAAACAAGTCTAGAACAAATCTCTGGACTCTCTAGGTTAATAATTATCGAAAAAAAGTTGAACTTTTGCATTTAGATGGCTATAAAAGGATTATTTAGAAGAGGGATGTAGCAAAATACACTCAATAGCCTATAAATCTTAAAGGAAAACTCAAAACGTCACGAATATTGTTATGTATATGTGACATAACATGCTGAAGAAGCATGCAAAGTTTCATGGAGATCGGACCATAGGTGGCGCTAAAACTGTTAAAAAGCTTTGAAAACCATGTATTCCCTATGGTGAATTGCCTGCATTGGCTGTAAATTGTATTTTCCATCTCTCTATTCAATGAATGTTCAGATCTACTTAAAAACAAGTCAGAACATGTATCCTATGCCTCTAAACAAGCATGAAAAATTTCAGACAGATCGGACAATATTTGCCTATATAAAAGTTAAAAAATGTTAAAATTACAGAGTTCTGGTATATTAAGCAAATAAGTGGTTGTTTGCTGCCCCCCGCTGTTCATTTTATTGTACTACACACAAAATAATATTATTCTGCAGTAAAACACATCGTGCAGCCCAAACCGTAAGGGCTAGAGACTTGAAACTTGGCCAATAGGTAGTACAAACATAGAGGAGAGGTTATCAAATTATGAGCCAAATTGGCCTATAGGTGGCGCTATAGCAATCAATTGCGCGAAACTGCTCATAACTCCTAAACCGTATGTCGTAGACTCAAGTGTCTTATATCATTGGAAAGGTGAGTCCATGACGAACAAAACGTATATCTCCGATTTCATTTGCGCCATGATAGATTTTCCGCCATTTTGAATTTTGTTAAAAAACTACTTTTGCAAACTAGTCCTAGGTTTCTTGCTTGATCGGAACCAAACCAGTGCAGAAATGTTCTCTGGAGTCTGAATATCAATAATAATCGAAACAAAGTTTAAATTTCTATTCACGGTCGCTAAGGGGCGGAAAACGACTGTTGTGGGAGGAGCCTATTTTACTAAAATGGCTATAACTCAAGAAAGAAATGAGATGTCTTCACCAAACTTGGTACACATGTGTATGGTCTGAGTCTTTGGTCACGAAAAAAAAATCGCGACGATTGAACACTTGGTGGCGCTTTAACACAAAAAAAACATGAAAACGGCTATAACTACCCGACCGCTAGTCCGATTGACTTGAAAATTGGTATGCAGTGTCTTGGCCCAAGGTCCCATGTATGTCTATGAGGACATTGGCCTATCTCAAAAAACATTGCCGCCACAGCCAATTAAATTATTTCAGTGTTTAAAATCTTGCTAAATAAAACTTAATGTATTTTGATGCTTGTGTGCTTAAAGGCCTTAAAGGCTTGAACCCCGCTAAATGCTGCTTGCAGCTTTAATTAGGGGCCAAGCACCGAAGGTGCGAAGGCACCTATTGAAACCGTTCCCGTTCTTATTAGGGGCCAAGCACCGAAGGTGCGAAGGCACCTATTGAAACCGTTCCCGTTCCTATTATTAGGGGCCAAGCACCGAAGGTGCGAAGGCACCTATTGAAACCGTTCCCGTTCCTATTATTATTATTATTCTTCCTTCTTCTTCTTCTTCTTCCGCCACGAAGTCTATGGCAGCACATAGAACCGAATGGTAAAAAGTTGTGAAATTTGGCACACAGATAGAGGACAGTCTGAAAAGTCTCCATAGCAAATTTGGAGTCTCTAACTCAATCGCTCTAGCGCCACCATCAGTCCAAAATTTGACTCATGTTTATGCTGATAACTTTTTAACCATAAGGGCTAGAAACAAAATTCTTTTTTCCTCCGAATCCTTTGCTCAAGCCGATTCGATTGCACCCTATGACGTCATTTTCCGTCATAATAATTTTCCCGCCATTTTGAATTTTCCGAAAAACCTACTTTTGCGAACTCGTCCTAGACGGTTCATCCGTTTTGCACAAAAATTGAACCAGATCATCTTCAGACCATGCTGACAAAAAATCTTGCAAATCAAGTTGATTCGTTAATTCGTTTTTGATAAACGCGCAAACAAATTTTATGTACCGGTTGCAAAAACACACTTAAGGCAATATCTCCACAACGCTTTATCGTATTCAAACCAAACTTGGTACATGTCATCACAAGCATGATTTGAGGCAACGTGCAGCGTTTCGGCGCAGTGCCATCTACTGGTCTAGAGATACAAAAAATTGCTATTTTTGCTTATAACTTCTGAACTGTTTGTTCAAAAATCATAAAAGTGGTCTCGTTAGATTCAGGACGTCATGTCGAGTCGTCTGATATCCAATTTTACCATATCGGCCATTTTGGCTGTCGGCCATTTTGAATTATGTGCTAAAATGCTGTATTTTATGATCGCATGAACGGATTGTTACAAAACTCAGTATGGGTCATCAGCACGATGTCCTGAAGTAGCCTGAGAAGTTTCGAAACAGCGCCACCTAGTGGATAATTTTTTTTTCCAAATGCTTATAACTCTGGGTGAAATTGACTTATTTTCATGGGAGTCACTTTTTTTGTCTCCTGAATCCTCACCGAGTCCAACAATACCAGACTTGCTAGGTTTCGGCATACGGTTTGTGCAGCGTTGTAATTTAGCGCTTTAAAAACATTAGCTGATATCTTCAAAACCGCTAGTCCGATCGAGACGAAACCAGCGTCAGAAGTTCGGAAACATAGGTCGATAGCTATACGCTAATGCCCAAATGTCAAAATATTGATAGTAAGGGGGTGTAAAATCCAATCAAAGTCAGGTGTCAGTCATTTTTCATGTGTTTTATCATATAAATGTCTATAACTCCAAAACGAAATGAGATATTTTCACCACAATTGACACAGACATGTATGGGCTCACTCCGAGGACACATAAAAGAAATGGTAGGATTGTGCCACTTGGTGGCGCTATAATAGAACAAAACATGAAATTCCCATTGACTACAATGCAGTATTATGATATAAAATGCTATACTTTACAAATAAATTGTTGTATCATTACGAAACTTGGTATGTGCCATCAGCACCATGCCTTTAAGGTACAGCACCGCCATGTGGTCCATCTTTATAATGAAAAGGCCTCTTGAGGCGAGATCTCTGCAATGACATATTGACACTATATTGACACCCTGCTTTGATATATTGACACCAATCTTTGCATGTGTCATTGTTCCCTTATTCTGACCACACCACATCAATTTCTAAACTGTGCCACCTATTGGTTGAAAGTGATAAATCATTAAATCATTATTATTGACTGTATTTATCATTTTACAGCTATTTTTCCTAAAATCACCTTAATAAGTCTTTAATTGCTCATTGCTGCAGTTGATCTGACACTGCCAGCCATTTTGGCATGTCTTGTCTTCTTCTTTGCGCTTGGCCCCGGTATTGCTGCTTGCAGCTATATTTATTATTATTCTTCCTTCTTCTTCTTCTTCTTCCGCCACGAAGTCTATGGCAGCCCATAGAACCGAATGGTAAAAAGTTGTGAAATTTGGCACACAGATAGAGGACAGTCTGAAAAGTCTCCATAGCAAATTTGGAGTCTCTAACTCAATCGCTCTAGCGCCACCATCAGTCCAAAATTTGACTCATGTTTATGCTGATAACTTTTTAACCATAAGGGCTAGAAACAAAATTCTTTTTTCCTCCGAATCCTTTGCTCAAGCCGATTCGATTGCACCCTATGACGTCATTTTCCGTCATAATAATTTTCCCGCCATTTTGAATTTTCCGAAAAACCTACTTTTGCGAACTCGTCCTAGACGGTTCATCCATTTTGCACAAAAATTGAACCAGATCATCTTCAGACCATGCTGACAAAAAATCTTGCAAATCAAGTTGATTCGTTAATTCGTTTTTGATAAACGCGCAAACAAATTTTATGTACCGGTTGCAAAAACACACTTAAGGCAATATCTCCACAACGCTTTATCGTATTCAAACCAAACTTGGTACATGTCATCACAAGCATGATTTGAGGCAACGTGCAGCGTTTCGGCGCAGTGCCATCTACTGGTCTAGAGATACAAAAAATGGCTATTTTTGCTTATAACTTCTGAACTGTTTGTTCAAAAATCATAAAAGTGGTCTCGTTAGATTCAGGACGTCATGTCGAGTCGTCTGATATCCAATTTTACCATATCGGCCATTTTGGCTGTCGGCCATTTTGAATTATGTGCTAAAATGCTGTATTTTATGATCGCATGAACGGATTGTTACAAAACTCAGTATGGGTCATCAGCACGATGTCCTGAAGTAGCCTGAGAAGTTTCGAAACAGCGCCACCTAGTGGATAATTTTTTTTTCCAAATGCTTATAACTCTGGGTGAAATTGACTTATTTTCATGGGAGTCACTTTTTTTGTCTCCTGAATCCTCACCGAGTCCAACAATACCAGACTTGCTAGGTTTCGGCATACGGTTTGTGCAGCGTTGTAATTTAGCGCTTTAAAAACATTAGCTGATATCTTCAAAACCGCTAGTCCGATCGAGACGAAACCAGCGTCAGAAGTTCGGAAACATAGGTCGATAGCTATACACTAATGCCCAAATGTCAAAATATTGATAGTAAGGGGGTGTAAAATCCAATCAAAGTCAGGTGTCAGTCATTTTTCATGTGTTTTATCATATAAATGTCTATAACTCCAAAACGAAATGAGATATTTTCACCACAATTGACACAGACATGTATGGGCTCACTCCGAGGACACATAAAAGAAATGGTAGGATTGTGCCACTTGGTGGCGCTATAATAGAACAAAACATGAAATTCCCATTGACTACAATGCAGTATTATGATATAAAATGCTATACTTTACAAATAAATTGTTGTATCATTACGAAACTTGGTATGTGCCATCAGCACCATGCCTTTAAGGTACAGCACCGCCATGTGGTCCATCTTTATAATGAAAAGGCCTCTTGAGGCGAGATCTCTGCAATGACATATTGACACTATATTGACACCCTGCTTTGATATATTGACACCAATCTTTGCATGTGTCATTGTTCCCTTATTCTGACCACACCACATCAATTTCTAAACTGTGCCACCTATTGGTTGAAAGTGATAAATCATTAAATCATTATTATTGACTGTATTTATCATTTTACAGCTATTTTTCCTAAAATCACCTTAATAAGTCTTTAATTGCTCATTGCTGCAGTTGATCTGACACTGCCAGCCATTTTGGCATGTCTTGTCTTCTTCTTTGCGCTTGGCCCCGGTATTGCTGCTTGCAGCTATATTTAGGGGCCAAGCACCGAAGGTGCGAAGGCACCTATTGAAACCGTTCCCGTTCCTATTATTATTATTATTCTTCCTTCTTCTTCTTCTTCTTCTTCTTCCGCCACGAAGTCTATGGCAGCACATAGAACCGAATGGTAAAAAGTTGTGAAATTTGGCACACAGATAGAGGACAGTCTGAAAAGTCTCCATAGCAAATTTGGAGTCTCTAACTCAATCGCTCTAGCGCCACCATCAGTCCAAAATTTGACTCATGTTTATGCTGATAACTTTTTAACCATAAGGGCTAGAAACAAAATTCTTTTTTCCTCCGAATCCTTTGCTCAAGCCGATTCGATTGCACCCTATGACGTCATTTTCCGTCATAATAATTTTCCCGCCATTTTGAATTTTCCGAAAAACCTACTTTTGCGAACTCGTCCTAGACGGTTCATCCGTTTTGCACAAAAATTGAACCAGATCATCTTCAGACCATGCTGACAAAAAATCTTGCAAATCAAGTTGATTCGTTAATTCGTTTTTGATAAACGCGCAAACAAATTTTATGTACCGGTTGCAAAAACACACTTAAGGCAATATCTCCACAACGCTTTATCGTATTCAAACCAAACTTGGTACATGTCATCACAAGCATGATTTGAGGCAACGTGCAGCGTTTCGGCGCAGTGCCATCTACTGGTCTAGAGATACAAAAAATTGCTATTTTTGCTTATAACTTCTGAACTGTTTGTTCAAAAATCATAAAAGTGGTCTCGTTAGATTCAGGACGTCATGTCGAGTCGTCTGATATCCAATTTTACCATATCGGCCATTTTGGCTGTCGGCCATTTTGAATTATGTGCTAAAATGCTGTATTTTATGATCGCATGAACGGATTGTTACAAAACTCAGTATGGGTCATCAGCACGATGTCCTGAAGTAGCCTGAGAAGTTTCGAAACAGCGCCACCTAGTGGATAATTTTTTTTTCCAAATGCTTATAACTCTGGGTGAAATTGACTTATTTTCATGGGAGTCACTTTTTTTGTCTCCTGAATCCTCACCGAGTCCAACAATACCAGACTTGCTAGGTTTCGGCATACGGTTTGTGCAGCGTTGTAATTTAGCGCTTTAAAAACATTAGCTGATATCTTCAAAACCGCTAGTCCGATCGAGACGAAACCAGCGTCAGAAGTTCGGAAACATAGGTCGATAGCTATATGCTAATGCCCAAATGTCAAAATATTGATAGTAAGGGGGTGTAAAATCCAATCAAAGTCAGGTGTCAGTCATTTTTCATGTGTTTTATCATATAAATGTCTATAACTCCAAAACGAAATGAGATATTTTCACCACAATTGACACAGACATGTATGGGCTCACTCCGAGGACACATAAAAGAAATGGTAGGATTGTGCCACTTGGTGGCGCTATAATAGAACAAAACATGAAATTCCCATTGACTACAATGCAGTATTATGATATAAAATGCTATACTTTACAAATAAATTGTTGTATCATTACGAAACTTGGTATGTGCCATCAGCACCATGCCTTTAAGGTACAGCACCGCCATGTGGTCCATCTTTATAATGAAAAGGCCTCTTGAGGCGAGATCTCTGCAATGACATATTGACACTATATTGACACCCTGCTTTGATATATTGACACCAATCTTTGCATGTGTCATTGTTCCCTTATTCTGACCACACCACATCAATTTCTAAACTGTGCCACCTATTGGTTGAAAGTGATAAATCATTAAATCATTATTATTGACTGTATTTATCATTTTACAGCTATTTTTCCTAAAATCACCTTAATAAGTCTTTAATTGCTCATTGCTGCAGTTGATCTGACACTGCCAGCCATTTTGGCATGTCTTGTCTTCTTCTTTGCGCTTGGCCCCGGTATTGCTGCTTGCAGCTATATTTATTATTATTCTTCCTTCTTCTTCTTCTTCTTCTTCTTCTTCTTCTTCTTCCGCCACGAAGTCTATGGCAGCCCATAGAACCGTATGGTAAAAAGTTGTGAAATTTGGCACACTAATAGAGGACAGTCTGAAATGTCAACATAGCAAATTTGGAGTCTCTTACTCATTTCCTCTAGCGCCACCATCAGTCCAAAGTTTGACTCATGTTTATGCTAATAACTTTTGAACCATAAGGGCTAGAAACAAAATTCTTTTTTCCTCTGATTCTTTGGCTCAAGACGATTCGATTGCACCCTATGACGTCATTTTCCGTCATAAAAATTTTCCCGCCATTTTTAATTTTCCGAAAAACCTACTTTTACGAACTCGTCCTAGACGGTTCATCCGATTTGCACGAAAATTGAACCAGATCATCTTCAGACCATGCTGACAAAAAATCTTGCAAATCAAGTTGATTCGTCAAATCATTTGCGATAAACGCGCAAACAAATTTTACGTAGCGGTTGCAAAAACACACTTAAGGCAATATCTCCATAACGCTTTATCGTATTCAAACCAAACTTGGTACATGTCATCACAAGCATGACTTGAGGCAACATACAGCGTTTCGGCGCAGCGCCACCTACTGGTCCGGTGATACGAAAAATTGCTATTTTTGCTTATAACTTCTGAACTGTTTGTCCAAAAATCATAAAAGTGGTCTCGTTACATTCAGGACGGCATGCCGAGTCGTCTGATATTCAATTTTACCATATTGGCCATTTTGGCTGTCGGCCATTTTGAATTTTGTCAAAAAATGCTATATTTTACAAATGCATTAGTATATTGTTACTAAACTCGGTATGTGACTTCCATGCTATGCCCTGAAGGTACTCAAAAAGTTTTAGGGCAGTGCCACCTTGTGGTCAAAAGATATAACAAACTTGACAAAAATGCTAATAACTTTTGATTAAATTAGCCTAGTATATTGAAACTGGTCATAATAGAGTCATTGGCTCATGCCGATTCAATTGCAACCTATGATGTCATTTTCGGTCATGATAATTTCCCCGCCATTTTTAATTTTCCAAAAAACCTACTTTTGCGAACTCGTCCTAGACGGTTTGTCCGATTTGCACAGAAATTGAACCATATCATCTTCAGACCATGCTGACAAAAAATCTTGCAAATCAAGTTGATTTGTCAAATCGTTTTCGATAAACGCGCACACAAATTTTGCGTAGCGGTTGCAAAAACACTCATAAGCCTATATCTCCACAACGCTTTATCGTATTCAAACCAATCTTGGTATATGTCATCACAAGCATGACTTGAAGCAACATGCAGCGTTTCGGCGCAGCGCCACCTACTGGTCTGGAGATACAAAAATGGCTATTTTTGCTTATAACTTTTGAACTGTTTGTCCAAAAATCATGTCTTCCGCACCATGCTTTGAAGGTACTCAAAACGTTTTGGGGCAGTGCCACCTTGTGGTCAGAGGTTATAACAAAATTTACAAACATGCTAATAACTTTTGATTAAATTAGCCTAGTTTAATGAAACTGGTCATAATACAGTCATTGGCTCATGCCGAGAACAGAGATACAAATTTTTCCATATTTGGTCAAACATCCTGTCCTCAATGTTCTTATTTGATCAAAACCTACTTTTTCAAACTCATCCTAGACCGTTTGTCCAATTTCCACCAAAATCAAATCGTATCATCTTCAGACTGTGTCAACAAAAAGTTAGGGATTTTGCATCAATAGATGAAACCGTTTTTGTAAACCGCAGCGACGAAGTTGAGCCATTATGCCAAAATTACTCTTGAGGCTGTATCTCTGCAATGCTTTGACATATTGGCATCACACTTTGCATGTGTCATTGTTCCCTTATTCTGACCACACCACATCAATTTCGTATCTGTGCCACCTATTGGTCAAAAGTGATAAACCATTAACTTACATTATCAGTGACTCAATATATGATATTTCAGCCATTTTGCCTAATCTTCTTAAACTGTATAATTGTTAATTGTTGCAGTTGGTCTGACACTCTCACACTACAATGCATTTTCAGCCTTTTGCTTAAAATCATCTTAAAACGTGATTAATTGCTCATTGCTCCAGTTGATCTGACACTGCCAGCCATTTTGGCATGTCTTGTCTTCTTCTTTGCGCTTGGCCCCGGTATTGCTGCTTGCAGCTATATTTGTATTTGTATTCAGCCAATATTTGCCTTTTGGCTACAATTTGGTTGTCTGTGACAAATTTTGCAAATCCTAAAAGATTCCTCTGATCCTAGGCTAATATGTGAAGTCTTTGATCGTTAGTTTGATTGCGCACCGATCGACCTTAAGAAAAATATCCCCTCCGGACATCACTTTTGGCTACTACTGTATGCACCACTAGCCAGGAGGATCGTACTCGGGTTTCAGATGTTTACTACAGAGACATACTGACATGTCTAATGCCTTTTCAATTCTTACGGGAACGTGGGATTACAGAAATGTAGACAAGCTCAGACTTGTGTCTGAAAGCTTTATCTGGATATCTGTCATGAGATTTACATATTACACTGGACTTCAATGTCTCAGCCTTTATCAAGATGGGCGTCCCGCGTTGTGAGCTCTAGATTGGCTTTAGCGAGGTGTAAATTGATTTTCATGTCAACATCAAACATGTTTATTTGCGAGGTAAGTGTGACGGGTGCATGTGTGACGGGTGCATGCCATACCTCTCTCAGGACATGTTTTGTGTGCATCTGTTGACAAATTCATAAGGTAAAACTCTTCCTGACTCAAGCTACATCATTGCGGTTCCTCTGGAGGATTTGCTGTTGTGTTGTATGTGAAGGCAAACACAGCTTCAGCAGACAGGTGCCCTTTTCACCTCACTGTTTGACAGAATCAAACTCAGGGACCATCCGTCAGATTGGCACGTCTCCTTAGACTAGGACGTACCGCAGTGGTGTGAAGACAGTGCTCTGTCAGACGTCTGAATATCTCATTTAGCTGCACACGTATGCTTATGCAACACAGTAAACTAAATCAGGATCATGTGACAAACGCTGGGAGCATTTGTCTTTTTTGGAGAGGGATGATATGAATTTTTAAACAAATGTGTTTCATAAACTAAAGGCCTAGGGTTTGGGTATGAAGCCTCGTAAGTAAGACACATTTGTCTCAAGTGGTGTTCCAAACAATAATGTATAACTGTATTTCTGTATGCTGACAGTAAGATGAATGGGATACAGCTCTTAACACAGTGTTTCAGACATTATGAAAGTGCAACAAAATTGGACTAGAACTTGAAGGGATTTTTCATTTATTATAGTTAGACCGGTCACCATTATGACATTTTGGCTGGTATTAGTGTGTGATACAAATAATTGGGATTAGAGTTTGCCTGTTTTGTACATGCCGCAATGAAAAAAAATGGTAACAAAATGAACTGTTTATTAAAAAAACTGAAACAACCTAAATTCATTCACCAACAAAATTAATTCTGGGGGATTAAATCAGGTAGAAAAACTAACATTTGAATTGAAATATAAATGTATTATTTGCTTTTATACAAATAGTGGCATGACATTATTATATTATATTATATTATATTATATTATATTATATTATATTATATTATATTATTAATTATATTATATTGGCTACTTTTTTCCTTTTACACAGTTGTTTTTGTAGGCCATCCCATCCAAATATTACATTAGAATAATGCAACATTCATTTTTCATGTTGTTGTAGGGAAAATAAGAATTATTATACCATCGTCTGTCTGAATACTCGATTTTGATTGGCTGGAAGGTGTGCAATAAAACCATTTAATGCACAGGCAGTTCCAGGTCAGTTTAATATCAGTTCTATATTAATGCACTGTTTTCATTGAAACACACACACACACACACACACACACACACACACACTCACACTCACGGGGGTTTTTGTGAAATGTGGGGACATTCCATAGGCGTAATGGTTTTTATACCGTACAAACCGTATTTTCTATCCCCCTACACTGCCCCTACCCCTAAACCTACCCATCACAAACACACACACACACACACACACACACACACACACACACACACACACACACACACACACACACACACACACACACACTGTCCCTGCCCCTAAACCTAACCGTCACAGGAGACTGTGCAGTTTACTTTCTGTGAAAAAAACCTCATTCTGTGTGAAATATAAGCATTTTGAAAAGTGAGGACATGGGGAACGTCCTCATATTTCACCCTCTTTTTGTGATACCTATGTCATACCCATGTCATTATACACATTTGTGTCCTGATATTCCACAAAAACATGCCCACACACACACACACACACACACACACACACACACACGCTACCCCTAAACCTACCCACCAATCACACACACACACTCATTCAAACACTACCCCTACCCCTAGACCTACCCATCACACACACACACTGCACACACAGACATTCAGGAGCACAGAAACGTGTTATCAAAGATGGCAACGACTTTTATTAATAAAATAGCTTCACTGCTGAATCGCTACATTATATCTCTCAGCAACGATGGTTATGAAGTAATTAAACTTACAGCTTCAGTGTTAATAGAGAGAAACGCTGAAGAGATGCAGGTAATTCAAACACGCATCTCTCTCTCTCTCTCTCTCTCTCTCTCTCTCTCTCTCTCTCTCTCTCTCTCTCTCTCTCTCTCTCTCTTGAAATAAATGCTATAATTCATTCATTCAAATAAATGTAATCTCATGCAGCTGTGCGTTAAACCGTTTGAATGCACTCTGCTTCGCGCCGGGTGGTTCTTTGCCTCCATGTCGTGCATTAAAATCATTTAGTGCACAGCCAGCTATGGATTATTCTACTTATGTAATGATAATATATTTCTGTCCTAATTTATTCACTTTCGAGTGGCATTTTAAGAAGGTCCATTTTAAACCCTCGAGTCTTTATTTTGCATAATGGACGACCTTTACGTTTCTGTGTGTCATTGACAGTTTTGTTTAATATGCTCCTTTTTCAAAATCCTCCGTTTTAATTACATTTTTTTTTATGGTGACTTTTAACCTGCAAAAACATGTGGAATAATGCAAATGTGAAAACGTAGTTTATTAAGAGATTTCAGTGCAAAGAGCATTTGGAGTTCCTCCCGAAATCGATTTGAACTATTGCTACCAAAATGAAAGATTGTATATTCGCTTTAAATTCTGTCAATTTTGGAGGATAAGACATGGTTGGGATTTAAAGTGTCAGGGAGTCGGGGAGGAGGGGCAGAGACGAGTGTCAAAGTAGGTGGAGGTGGGCAAGTTGTTTTCACTTCTAATCTTGGGTCAGCCTCCAGACAAAGGACACAAAATGATTTCTGTAGTTCTCCGAGGGGAGAAGAGCTTCAAAGAGTGGAGCAGTGTTCAGTTAGACGGCCTCAGCCCTTCTCAGGAGAGGTCTAAAAGGATTAGTTCACGGCAGAACCAGAAGCTTCTCTGCTATGGGATCTGGGTGGCCGAGTTTCCCTTTACCTGTATAATCACCACCAGGAGTTTCTACAGCTTCAGCTGGTCCGTTCCTTTCAACAACTTTAAACTTCAAAATCAGCAGTTTGTGGAGTAATTCCTCCAAATGGAGGCAGCACAATATTTATGTTGTCGTACAAACAAAATTGCTGTCGTACTGTGATTATGTTACTGCATCAACCAAACCTCCGGGCAAAAATACTGTCCACCCTGAAAAGAGAATGAACCATATCACTTTCTTGCCCGAGGCTGGCATGGCGTTTATACAGCGACAGGAGGTAAAGCGATAAGGCGCTCACTGTCCTCTCTGCTTGCATTTTAACAGATGCTTATGTTCAGCTTTTTCACTACCTAGGCTTTGATCTGACCCCCTTTCCTCCGTCTCCTGCTTCCCTCGGTTCGTCAAAGATCCACTTCTGGCTCGCCTCATGAGCATAAGAAACACTATAGTTTCCGGAGAACAACGAGCTGCTTCAGTCCCAGTGCTCTCGCGTTAGACTCCGCGGACTGCCATCAAAGGCTTGTGATGAATAATCAGAGAAAGTTACAGTGGCGAAGTGCACACAAGGTTCAGAAAGGCAGTTTCTGTTGAGACGGGGAAATGTAACTTTTATCTCGGAGCTATTTCGGTATAGGGAACGACAGCTTGGGGTTTAACTATGGTGTCCACAGGGTTACATATGACTATCCTGCTCATTTAAATTAGCCGTACATCCGGAAGGAATGACTCAACGTAGAACTGCTTCCATATTTTTCAGTTATACATGAGGAAAAGCTCATATTTAGGTATTAATGACTGATTTAGTGCAGCTATATTAAAAGACGATGGAACGTTTTTTGCATTACGGATTTCTGACAATAAGCTTTGTAAACTCTAAAAAATGCTGGGTTAAAAATAACCCAAGTTGGGTTGAAAATGGACTAACCCAGCAATTGGGTTGTTTTAAGCAAACATTTAACCCAACCGCTGGGTTAAAACGACCCAATTGCTGGGTTAGTCCATTTTCAACCCAACTTGGATTATTTTTAACCCAGCATTTTTTAGAGTGTAGCAAAGTTTATTTAAAATCTTCATTTGTTTCCACTTATATATGAGAAAAAGCTCATAAAATAGGATTGTTCCTGAATAAAATAATCCAAACGGATTTAGTATGACTATATCAAAAGATTGCAAATTGTAAATAATAATACACTCTTAAAAAATGCTGGGTTAAAAATAACCCAAGTTGGGTTGAAAATGGACTAACCGAGTAATTGTGTTGTTTTAAGAAAACATTTAACCCAACCGCTGGGTTAAAACAACCCAATTGCTGGGTTACTTAGTCCATTTTCAACCCAACGTGGGTTAATTTTAACCCAGCATTTTTTAGAGTGTAATATTATTAATAATACATGTTGGCTCTGTCCATAATGCATCTTTGCACCAAAGTTGACTTCTTTAAAGCTTTATATTAAATGTTTTTAAGCATTATACTATATTAAAGTGAGGAAAAAGTACATGCATTTCTTTTCACAAAATAGCAACTTTTATGCTCTAAACAAGATCTATTTTAATGTATTAATTTGCATTAAAACTGTTTTTTAAATGACACTATATATCTCCCTCTCTATAAACCCCATCTTAACTGGCACGTTTAGAGGTGTTTTGTATACTTTCCTCTATCCCAGATTAATATGCAGTGAAGGCTCTTTGAAAAGTGTCAACACTGCTATCATTGGCTCAACCAATAGTGTTAGTATGGGGGCGGGGCTTCCGTTTGCTTGACCAATGGCAGAGTGTTCTGGGAGCCTGAACGCATTATTTTTGAACTTCCATCTGGTGATGATCAAGGGGCAGAAATTACACACCTCGCCTTACAAATGTGCCACGAGGGAAATCAAAGGAATAAACCTGAAGAGTTACAGTCAGTTCTTGATCATTAACTGTGGAATAATAAAGGCAACACAACATTGCTGAGTTATGGGAGCGACCCTGAGGACGGAAATAATACTGTAACAGATGCTAAGCTGACCAAAAGAGAATGTCAGAAAGTGTGTATCAGATTCCTGATGTGTGTGTGTGTGTGTGTGTGTGTGTGTGTGTGTGTGTGTGTGTGTGTGTGTGTGTGTGTGTGTGTGTGTGTGTGTGTGTGTGTGTGTGTGTGTGTGTGTGTGTGTGTGTGTGTGTGTGTGTGTGTGTGTGTCCGAGACAGGTCCTTATTGCTCTTCATCACGTGAGAAATGAGCAGAAAACAACATCGTTCTTACTCGTTCTACGCTCAGACACAAATCACAGGTCAGAAGAGATCACATGCAGTGTCTCTTCCTTTCCTTTCCTTTCCTTTCCTTTCCTTTCCTTTCCTTTCCTTTCCTTTCCTTTCCTTTCCTTTCTGTTCCGTTCCTTTCCTTTCCATTCATTTCATTTAATTTCCGTTTCTTTCGTTTTCATTGTGTTCTGTTCCATTCTGTTAATTTAATTTCCGTTCTATTCCATTCATTTCATTTCATTTCCGTCCTGTTCCGTTCCATTCAGTTCCATTCATTTCATTTATTTCCATTCCTTTCCTTTCATTTCTGTTAATGTAATTCCGTTCCATTCAGTTCCATTCCATTATGTTCAATTAATTTCATTTAATTTCCGTTTCGTTCAGTTTCTTTTGTTTCCGTTCCATTCATTTCATTTCATTTATTTAATTTATTTCCATTCCTTTCCTTTCATTTAATTTCTGTTAATTTAATGTATTTCTGTTCCATTCCATTTCCTTTCGTTTCCTTTCCCTCCTTTCATTTTGTTTAATTTCCCTTTTTTCTGTTCCTTTTCCTTTCTTTACTTTTTCTTTTACTTTACTTTTCTATTTCATTTCATTTCATTTCATTTCATTATTTCATATTTCGTTTCCATTCCATTCCATTCCTTTCCTTTAATTTAATTCTGTTCCGTTCCATTCCATTTCCTTTCCCATCTTTCCTTTCCCTCTTTTATATTCCTTTTCATTTTCCTTGCCTTGCCTTCCTTTTTCTTTTCTTTTACTTTCCTTTCCATTCCATTTAATTTCAATATTTCATTTATTTCATTTCATTATTTCATTTCATTTTCATTTATTTCATTTATTTAATTTATTTAATTTATTTCATTTATTTCATTTATTTCATTTCATTTAGTTTCATTTCATTTCATTATTTCATTTCATTTTTCCTTTCCTTTCCTTTCCTTTCCTTTCCTTTCCTTTCCTTTCCTTTCCTTTCCTTTCCTTTCCTTTCCTTTCCTTTCCTTTCCTTTCCTTTCCTTTCCTTTCCCACTTTTTATATTAATTTCTTTTAACTTTTTTTCTCTCATTTGAGATATTCACATTCAGTATTTCAATTATTTATTTTGCAAGGATGCATTAAATTGATCAAAAGTGAGAGTAAAAGCATTTATAATGTGCATGTAATGTATAATAAACTATTTCAAACATACAGAATCATATGAATATGAAGTTATATTGATTTCCTGTAAATAGGCCGCAGTGTTTCCCCCTGACGCTGACCTGCTGATACTCACAACAGGTTTTGCAGGGCGACTGAATCTAGTTTGTGCAAATGCTGTTCATGAGCTGAGGCCTGTACCATGATGGTAGTTTAACAAACTCAGGGTTACAGGATTAGTTTCGAGTTGACAAAACCAAACCAATCTATTCAGGCTTTGTTGGTCCCATGATCCTGATCATCAGCTTTCTCTGTCATCTCAGGCTTTGATCCTGAGTTTAGCTGTGACATCATCAGTGAACAGCCAATCACACGCTGTGGATCAGTGAAACTGAGATTCACTTCTCGAGAGAGAAGCAGCGAGATTCATTTCTCTCTTCTGCAGAATATGACATGATTGAAAAATACTAAGAATTTAAACTAATTAACACCGCGAGAAGAAAAGAGCCGTCTATACAAGAGGACCACTTAAAGAAAAATCTTACTACGTCAATGCAAGTAAAAGTTATGAAGTTAGTTTAGTTGATATATAAGAATTGAGTAATGTAGTCATTTTTATAGCTTTATTTATTGATTTTAAAGCTTATTTGAATGACCTTTATATAGGCTATTTATATTAATTTTAACCAAGTGCCTATTAATGATTGATTAACTAAAATTATACATGTGTAATTGATTATGGGTATAATAATTACATAAATGATATCTAAATCATTCAAAATTATTATTATTATTATAAATTAGCATTGTTAAAAGCCAGACGCTTTAGTCTTTAAAAAACATTTGCTATGTAGTGGCCTTTAATTTGGAGTAGAAACTGGGGGAGTGGCCTTATTGCATTAGAGGTGTGTCACTTTGCTCACAGCTGATTGGTCCAATTTCAGTTTGATCTCTGATCCAGAACATAACCTGCCCTGAAGCAGGTTAGCCGTGGAGCGTAGGTTACTATGGAGATGAACACTGGTAAAAGCCAAACCTCTTTAATGCTACCAAAAACCCAGGATTAGCTCAAACTAAGCTTAAACATATCTGGCTAGCCAGCTAAACCGGCTTCATGGTACAGGCCCCTGATCTAGTTTGCTTGTCGTTGTTTTTGTCATTGAGCTAGACCAGATGTGGGAACATGAGAGATGCGCAGACAAAGCAACATATGGCAGAAATCCCTCGTATTCCAATGATTCAGTAGAACAACTGAAAAACAACCAATAGGAACTGCATCAAAGCCACTGAGCAAGTCAAATGTGTGGGCGAAATCGTTCTTTCTTCTGGGATAAGCACACGCTGTGTATGTGCTCAGAAACATTCGACGCAGGAAATCCACAAATTATCAGAATTATTCATAAACACTTCCTTTACATTTGGCTTTCTTAAGCCATCAAATTGTGGCAGATTTTGGTTAACAGCTCTGTCAACACACATGCAGACCTGACGGCAGGGAAGCGTTCGCAGCCTGTGGACGCACGGCTTCAGCGCTGCGGTAATGACCACTGTTGGCATTTTAGCCGCGGGCCAAACATGAACAAAAAATGGCCATGTCATTTTGCTTTTCTTGAGGTCTAATGTTATGTTTCGTATGCAGTTAAATCAGCAACTGTGGCATTATTCAACACATGCTTCTGGAAGAAGAACAGAAGAAAGAAAGTAGGGCTGCAACAGCAATTGATTATTAATGATGAACATGGACGATAACACATTTCATTTGGTTTTTGCATTCTGTACAGACTGACAGTAAAAACACATGTGATAAATGACCACAGAGAGAGAGAGAGAGAGAGAGAGAGAGAGAGAGAGAGAGAGAGATGCAGCAGAAATAAAAGTCAAACATGTAAGTTGTTCAAACTCGGGCAGCACTTTGTGCTAAACGCTTCAGAACTAAATGCTTCAAAGAAGGTCATGTGGATAACGTTTCACGTTGAGGGCTTTGACAGCTTGGTTGTGTTGCTCAATTCGGTCGAGTGTGTTTTTACCAGGGCATAACTTACTTTTTTGCGAGCATTTCCACTTTGCAAAACATTTTATCAGCAAGCGAGACACAGCAAGCACTTCATAGAGCATGTGCATGCCAGTCCAATAAAGCAACTTTGAGAAACGGAGCGCGCTCATTTTGATCACAAATATAGTTTTTGACTAGCCTGACGTCGTCATCCTCAGATTCTAGTCAGGATATGAGTCTGCTCCTGCTCTGTTGGGCTGTGATTATGGGGCGAAAATGCCTCTGCACTCAATTGGATAGACCTACAACCAATCAGAGCGATGGAGTAAAGGATGTGTTGAGCGACGCATAGTTGTCAACAGAGCTCAACTGCACACACGCTGGAAGAAGTAGAAGAAGAAGATGAGTGTAAATGATCTTTGCTGGTGTTGTATAAGAATTTAACCATCTAGGCGCCACGGTCGAGTTTACTCGACAAGATGCAGCACTGAATAAAACGGCCGATTTTGTCAAATACGGTGTCAAATTTCATTCGACCTCCCCTCCACTAGATGGCAGACATGTCATACTTCATCCCCAACTCAAAAAAACGTCATGCTTCTATACAAAATCTTCGAGCAAGAGCGCATTGAATCAGTGGGAGCAAACACGGAGCTAGTGTGCGAGTGAGCCATTTTATCAGAGCGATATTGTCAACGTCAGCGAGTATTTGGCATCAATAAAGCTTACCCGCAATGAAGTGTTGGGTCTTCTATTCGCGGACCCTGATTCTGAAGGGGAATATCTGCCTTCAGAAGATGACGTGATTCTGAAAGTGAACGTATAGCCCTACACCGAGCACAAACGGTGAATCCTTTGCCCAATGTCAGTGGTGGGAACAATGTTTCCCGGGGTCGGAGTGTTCATCGTGAAGTTAGCTGGCGTGTTAGTGTTGTGGGGAACGAGACGGGAGATTTTTACCGCGCTAGCCATGAAGCTTTGTCTTCTGACCGTGTGCCTCTCCGCAATCGCGACGACAGTATTGTGGTGGAGACTTTGTCTGATGCCACTGGGTATGTTAGACGAGGTCGAAGTATTCATAGGACAGTTAGGGGGCAGCGTGGAGGCAGGGTGGGAGTCGCAATGACAATGACAGTAGTCCGAA